>OY747711.1:28556413-29073913 GCA_963556495.2 Valencia hispanica
ACGGAGCAGCGACTGCTGTAGGGTGTTTGTGCAAAACTGCAGAAAAAGTGCGGGTGTTGAATCCCCTCACCGGGAAAAGTGTGGGTGTTAAAACTCCCACATCCCCCATGGGTGCGATGCCCCTGGTAGCTTACAATCAAAAAAACTTCATTGTATGGTGTTGCCATTCTGTGAGATAGACCAATATAAAGTAGCTTATAGTGTGAAGGGGAAGGAAAATTAAACATAATTTCTAAGTTACAAATAAACTTTGCAGAAATGCTTAGCTCAATAGTTTGTCATGCAATCCACAAATCTCATCTTTAAAGAATAGAGATAGATGAAAACTATAAGAAATGTTTGCAGTTTGCCAAAAGACATGACAAAGCTTAAAATTGTGGAGGGAATAAAGCTGAAACGGAAAACCAACTAAAATGTGTTGATCAGGGTTAATTGTTTATGTACAGTAAAGAAATCACAACCTTAATTGTGTCAGGGAAGCACAATTTATTCAGGTTAAAAAAGATGGATTGCCAGGTTCTAACGCAGCCTGAAGAGACACTTCCTGATTTATGACTCTTTCTGCAGGTGGTGAGCCGTGTTGCCGCTCAGCAGGGGTTCGACTTGGACCTGGGCTACAGGTTGCTTGCTGTGTGTGCTGCCAACCGGGACAAATTCACTCCTAAGTCTGCAGGTAAGACACTCTGGCTGAATAAAAATGCAAGCTCATCTATCATGCCATTTAGTAGTGTTGACTTACATTATAGAAACATAATCTCTCATTAAATCGGAGCTTTAACTCATTGTTAGATTACTAGATTATGCAAACTAAGAGTGTAGTTTGGATTTACAACTGTTAAGTGCTTAAAAGCAAATAAATGCACATGTCAAAGTCACCATAAATTTGAAATTTGGAAGTGTTTGACTTCTGTCCACAAACAGCAACCACAGACAACACACAAAAAGCCCAGAGAGTATGATAATGTCAAGATATTTTTAGCTCCTATTAAACATTAATGTGCTATTGAGATGAGCTGTCTGAGTGGTACCCTCAGAAAAACAGTCTACTCAACATTTGCAGACCATGCAGCCCTACCTGTGTGTGTGCGTCCGTGCATGCGTGTGTGTGCGTGTGTGTGCGTGTGTGTGCGTGTGTGTGTGTGTGTGTGTGTGTGAGAGAGAGAGAGAGAGAGAGAGAGAGAGAGAACTGCCTGCATGCACACATGTGTAACAGGGAAGAGAAAACAGTAATGCTATCCTCAGACATTTATCTATCAAATCCAATTTCCTCCAATCCATACCTCCCCTCCCAGCCTCCTGTGCTCCTCCAGCAGCAGCCGGTTCTTCTGTATTTGTCAAAATGAAGCATTCAAAGGCAGAATGGAGGAGTGAAGGGGGGAAATAAAGAGATGGATAGCTGGAAATGTGTCGCTGGTACGTGCTGGACCCTTCACTCCACCTGACACAGGCCTGACAAGGCCGACGGCAGCCTCACAGAACACAGATAAACCTTTGCTCAGCTGGTTAGATAAGCAGGAGAGTTAAATATTTTGATTAAACGGTCTGATTTCTTTGTGGTTTTTTGACAAGCCAATTATCTCACATCCACAAAACGAGCTGTGGTGACTGAGAGTACCGCTCTGTAATCTTATCCCATTATTCTTTATGCAAGCTCCATTGTGTTGCAGCCTGGCGTTCAAAAGGCAGAAACGTATCAGCCTCAGCGTTTTTTACTCACATTGTCTGTGATAAGTACATTTACTAAAGCTGAATATCTTCTTTCAGTTGTGGCAGACAGCATCTTGTTGGGAGGAACCCTAAGTGCTCTGACAGACGTCAGTGCACAATATTGATTACTGTATTTCTCTGTCTGTCTGTGTTCTTGTGTTGGGATAATGTGATTGCTGTCCAAGCATGGCCCGGGCTGACTGGCTGGGCCTGGCTGACAATCGGAATCATCTTCAGGGCTGCTGATGATTCTGGGATCTATTAGGAGGCAACGTGGAGTTTCAGGAAAAGCTGTTTATACATGCTGGACAAATGGGAGATTTAGTGTAATTATGCAGGGTCAGAGCACAAGATATTATCCAGTCATTCATCACATGAGGCAGGCAGACGGACTGTGACTAAGAGGAATCTTCCATACATGGATGTTGTCTGGGAACGCATTTGTATTCAGCCCCCTTTACTCTATTAGCCCTAAATACAGTCCAATGCATTTAGAAGTCAACTTATTAGTGAATATGCTCCACATCTAATGAGCACACCAACCTGGGGAAGAAGAGCCAAACAAATTTGGGACATTCGTGCAAAATGCTGTGTGACAGGAACCCAGCACTGCACACCAACGTGAACGCACTATCCCTGCCATGAAACATGGTGGTGGCAGCATCATGCTGAGGGGAAGCTTCTCTTCATCAGAGACAGGGAAGCTGAAAAGAGTTGTCGGGAAAATGGATTGATCTAAATCCTGTGGAATCCTGGAACAAAATCTGTTAGAGACTGCAAATGACATCATACTGAGTCAAAGGTTTACATTTCAGTCACAAGACAACCATAAACAAAAAAAGCCAGAGCAACAACGATGTTTGCCAATTCCCATTCCAGTTTTCAAATAAAACGAGGAGAATTTGCTGTCTCTATGTGCAAAAAGCTGTTAGAGATATATTAGCAGACTATTTGCAGCTACAACTACATGAAAAGGTCATTCTGGGGGGACCAAATACTGAATACCAATGCATCCTTTCACACTTTTTAAGAGTTTCAATTATAAAAAAAAAAATTATTTCCACCTCACAGTTGGGCACCACTTTGTGTTGGTGTGTCGCATTAAATGCCATTTTAAAAAAACGGAAGTTTGTGGTTGTAATGTGAAAACGTTAAAGAAGCATTCATCCTTTTGCAAGACACTATGTGTTTGTGAATTGATGGGAAGTGTGCCCAATTGTGCTGCTTCAGCGTAATCTTCTGACAGTGCGCATGGCGACAGAGGCCTTGGATATCTGACACCTGAGAGCTTAGAGCAGGGCCAATGAGTCTGGGATGCTTTTCTTCAGGCTCCTCGGGGAAACGATTCGTCAAGCCAAGATTTACTTCCAAAACATCAGTCAAACAACAAATGTGTTGCACTATTTTTTAAGACCGATAGATGAAATAAAAGCCAGGTTCCTTGTTGATCCGGTGAGAGAAATTGTTTTGATGCAGCAACAAACAAAAAATGCAACACTGTTAAAAATGTAGAGTGTGTTTAAATTAATAAGAGAAGTAAGAAAAGCTGTGTAAAAGAACAGAAAATTGACAACTGGACAACTTTGAATGTTCACTGAAATAGAAATTGCGGCAGTGTACAGTATTAATTAGGTGATCCTGAGTATCCCTGCAGACCTGTCCTGAGATTTGGGCCATTTTCGGTAGATCTGCACTAAACATGGAGGATGTGTGAAACTGAAATACATGCAAGACAAGAAAAGACAGGCCAAAGTTTCTCGTGGATAATAAATTAAGCCGATACTTGCATTTTCTTTGGGAGAAAAAAGCTGCTTCTTCAGCCTTAAATTAAGAAAAGCATCAGAATTATTTACTTGAAACATCGGCTGTCAGCCTGTACCTTAGGAAAAACCTCAGTCAGCAGGGGCGCTGCTAGACCTAGGGCTCCTCTGGGGCACAGGCCCCCCACTACTCAGATCATATTTTTTATTACAAAGATGTGCCATAGACAATGTTAAATTTGATCCATTTTCCTTTGATTAGTCTGTTTTCAAATATCTGGTGCTGAAAATAAAACACCAACTGATACAAGTTAAAGAAACAAGCTATATAGAAAACAATTATTTGTACAAACAACTTGTTGAAACTTTAATATTTTTTGGGATCTGTTAACAAAAATAGTACTTGTATCATTGTCCCGGCGGATTATTTTAAATGGCAGAACTCCAGAACTGCTCTTTAAAAAACTTTATTCTGAAAATATTGATACGCCTATATATCGCAATATTTTATGTTAAGATATTATATCGATATTCAAAAGCAATTTATCGATTAAAAACAATGTTTTAGGATTTGTAGGAAACCATTATTGTTGACAGTATTTTTTGAAGTAAAATTAAAAGTATGACTAGTAGTTGCTGGTTGTTTTTACCTTCTTCGTTCCATTGGATCAACTAGATGTAGTAATAAAACTGGATGTTTTATAACTAAATAAAACAGGTTGGAGTGTTTAGAATGTTAAATTCTGTTTTTTAGTCATGCTCATAGTATCGCAATATACCGTATGGTCACCCCTGTATCGTGACACATATTGTATCTCGTATCGCCAGATTTGTACCAATACACATCCTTAATTTTGATATGTTACTTATGTGCTTCATCACTGAAACTATGACAGGCAATGTTGGTGAAGCAAGAGCTACCAGCATTATAACTGATCATTATTATTTTTACCGGGGTACGTGCCCCAGTAAAAGAGGTCTGGCAGTGCCCATGTCATTCAGCATGCAGTACAAATTATTCTTTACATCTGTTTGCTTGCCTGTTTTTTTTTTTTTGAGTTAGTATTATTCAGAAAACTTCAAATGCCTTGTTTTATGAATATGAGAAAAAGCTACTGCCCTGTGAGACCTGTCTAACCAAGTGGAGAGATTTTCAGCAACAGCAGGCTGCTGCTGATGAGCTGTCTGGAGATTGTGACCCTGCAGTGAAGCCTGGAGGATTACTGTGTTGCTCTAATCTGAAATCAGCCAGTGAAAAGATTTATCTGCTGTTAGGCAATGTAACATTGGCACTGTTAATTCTTGGAGTAAAGATACTCAGCTCTAATGCTGTTTATATACTTGTACCTGTGGCTGGAAGCTTTCAGTCTCTAATCGGTGGTTACTGAGGTTTGGGTTTGCGTCCTCATGCTGTGCTCCGCAAAACTATCCCTTTAAACATCCAACCGTCCTTTCATAAATCTATCCTATAAATATTTTCTACCCGATAATCTGTAGTCTGCTACCGGCAGACTTGCAGCTCATTAGAGGTTTGTCATAAACTAGGTGTGCAGCTGCCCTACAAATACAACCCAACCCCAACAGACTGAGCTGTTGGGATACTGTGAAGTTCAGTAGACAGCAAATCAGATTATCGCCGTAATCCCTCCAGAGTTTTGCTGTTTCCATCCTCTGTGAATATGGCATGTCTGTCATCAAGCTCGTAACAGTTATCTTTATGAAGATTAACTGGGATTAAATGTCAAACCTGTTGCAATTTTAAAATGAGTTGTATCTTGAGCTTCAATAGACATGCTCCAGATTGCTGGTAGCTCATCAGAAATGTTAGCTGCTTTTTGGGTGTCTGTGTTGCTTAAAGAAATACAGAATTGTTTTCAATTGTTGACCTAGTTAAATTACTATTCTAAATATTCTGGGCTGAGAAATTTACACAGTACAAAAACAATGTCTCAGTATTAGTCATGTCTTGGCTTTAGCTGATGAAGAATGAAAGTTTGGTGGGAAACAACAGTAAGAACAAAGCTTTTTCTTCTGACTGCTTGCATCCCTCCCACACAATCACATATGCAGCACTACAGTTAGCTTTGCAGACAAGCTGTCAGAGCTCGGTCAGTGGACAAAGTGAGATCTGCTACTGTTCTGTCAGCAGTGATAGAAAACTTCCTGGGTGTGGCTACAGCTTACCTCATGTCCTCTAATCGACGCACAGACCTAAAACCCCCATCGTTCATCAAGGCAACAAAAACAATTGAGAAATCCGAACAGTCACGTCCATTTCTTTGTCACGTCCAAACTTTTTCGGAAGAGTGTCTTCACTTTTTCTACTTTTAGGTGACAATTATCTAATACTTCTGCAAAAGTAAAGCTTGAACTTTTTCACATTTTGTCACTTTGCTACTAGGGATGGGCAATATGAGTTTAATGTTTTATCACTACTTTTGTTCAGAAAAAAAGATTTTAAAAAACCCATTATTGTTAGTATTGTCTTTTTGGCAACACACTGCAACTGTCACTGTATGTAGCCAAATGCTTCTCTGACAATAAAACCTCTTTATATTATGTGTTAGTATTATGTATTAGTACACAAGTTACATAAAGGGGTGCAAAACTAACACTAAACAGCATAGAACAACTGCATGTAATCAGATTTTCAAATTTATACATACTAACTGCTGCTCTTATGGAACCAACCATCGATAAAAGTTGTTAGAAATAAGAAAAATAATAATCCCAATCAAATATTAAATGCATTTTGTTTTATTGGCGATTTTACATGATGAACACAAATTAGGGCATAATTATAAAATTGATGGACAATGATTTATGAATTTTTAAAACTATTTTTGTTTTATAAAAATCTAGAAAATGTGGCTTTCAACACCTCCAGGACAATCATTTACACCTGTAGCTATTTTGGGGTATATCTCTCAAGGCTTTGCAGATCAGGACCATGGCAAACTTCTTTCAACAATTGGTTTCTTCCTGCTATTCCTCTGTAAAGAACACATCTGTTAAATGCACTTCTAAAAGTTGTTCTGTTAAAAGGGACCCCCCACCTGAGCTGTGGGTCTCCTCCAGAGTTAACATGAACCTTTGTCTCTGACTAATGCTCCCCTTGCCTGTCAGCTTAGGCGGACAGCCATGTCTTTTTAGGTTTGTTGTTGAACCGTGTTATTTTAATTTTTGAATAATGGATCCAGCAGAACTCTGTGTGATAATCAAAGCTTTGGAAAATGTTTTTTTTTACAAAACCCAGCTTCTTCACAATGTTCTCCTAGAGCTGTCTGGTGTGTTCCTTAGTCCTTGTGATGCTGTTTCTTCACTAATGTTCTCTAAGGAACATCTGAGGCCTTCACAGAACAACTTTATTTGTACTGAGATTAAATTATACACAGATGGTTTTTATATACTAATTGTGTAACTTCTAAAGCCAATTGTTAGCACTGGAATTTATATAAGGGTATAAGAGTAGAAGGAGCTGATTACAAATGCACAGCCTATTTTCTTTTAGATCTTTGTGTAAGAAAATGTTGAAACCCATATATTATTGTTTGTCTGTCATATAACATCCCAAACATACATTGAAGTTTGTGGCTAAAATATTACATTAAAAGTGGTGGGAGTTTTTTTTTTCGGAGGCAGTATATCCACTTTATTCATCTCCTCCCTAAATGATTTTCTCTGTATCTAGAAGTGTATAGATCCTTTATCACTTACCAAATAAACCCTTCAGACTTTTATATTTAATTACTGCTGAGTAAGAGCAGTGCGCTGAATTATTAAGGAGAAACAGGAGTTATTTTTAGCATGCAGTCCTCTCTTTTGACACTCTCTAGCAGTTGTGCTTCAGATGATGAAACCCCTTTGCAACCCCAAATCTACCTTCAGAACTTTTCCTCTGGAGTTTACTGAAGTAAAGCCCACATGGTGGGAAGAGGACGCTTTATAGCTGATCTGGTTCTCTCATCACTTTCTGCCTAATTGGTTCGGTTTGCACAATTGCAGGCAAATTCATTTCTCTGGTCAAATCCCAACTGTGCCTGCACTTCATAATCCAAACACAGAGGACTTTGTTCTCATACAAAACCGGATGAGCAAACCATTTAAATCCTCTTTTTGTCTCTGCTTGACTGATCCAGCACCCACACCTCAGGACTCAACTCCCCCTCCACCCTAGGGGCTTTTGACACACCCTGTTAAAGTTATATTTCTATGTGTGTGTTTCTTCAGTACAGCGCGGGTTATTTGTGAAAACCATTGATGACAGAGTGTTCTGCACAAAAAGCCACACAAAAGAAAATTTCCCTCTGCTGTCACGAGGCCACTTCATTTCCCCCAACCTCCTCTCCCTCTCCTCTCTCTCTTTCTCTTTCTCTCGCTCTCTTTCTCAGCCTGCTTCTCTGCATTTAGGTGACAGCTCGGTTGTTTCTTCATGTCAGGTTGAACTCCGATTCATTGACCTGCTTCTTCTCTTTTTCTCTCAGACATTCTGCTCACTTCTGATGAGCTTGTTAGATCCACTGATGAAGAGAAAGGGGGACATGATCAGATTATATTGTCCTCTAGGCAGGGACCCCCCTCTTTCTCTGATAAGACATAAATTACTACTTGTCTCCCTCTGAATAGATTGATTTTTCTTCCTCTTCCACTTCCTCTCGTGCTCTGGCTCCCAGCCAGCCTGCATCGCAAATTAAGCTCCGCCCTTTTATGCAAGTTTGCAAACTGAGCTTGCAAGGTTTTTTTCATTCTGGTTTTCTTTGCCCTTCTTTGACAAATGGCAGTTGCAGGGGTTGTATTATGCATATGTGCTTCACTGCACACTCTTTAAAAAAAACAAGGAAATGGAGAGCTAGACTGAACACATCCATTACAACAAAGGTGAGAACCACTCGAACATCTTGCCACCTCAATCTCTTCTCCTGTTTGTCTGTGTCGGCTTTCTGTCTTTATCACTTCCTCTCATCCCCTGCTCCTCCTCGACTGCTCCCTCTGTCTTGTTTTTTTACTCTTCCCTTCCTCCATCCTTCCCACTCTTCCTCCCCCCGATGTCTCGAGAGTGTGTTGGAGCCGGTAGCAGGTACAGCAGGAGCCCATTAGCGCTGATCCTCGCTCTGATTGGATAAGTTGAAGAAACTGGGAGACTGCTTCTGAATAATTTATGTATATTGTGCAGACGCCGGACAAGGGAAAGAGACGGATCAGAGAGCAAGGGTGGAGAAAAAAAAGAAAGATCGAAAAAGAAAAGGAGGAGGAGAGTGGGAGTAAGAAAGAAAGAGAGTGAACAGAGTAAAGGATATTTGCAAGGGGGGAGAGTGAGAAGGTGCTGGCAGGAGGCTTGGAAGCAGCGAAAGCTTCGAGAGTTGCCACTGGCCTCCGCGGGATCACCAGCATCTGTGACAATTGAGTCTTTTCCTCTGCGATATGAAGGAAATTAGATGAGATGTGCAGCATTGCTCAGCTTTCGGTAAGTGTGAAGGTGTATCTCTTTTTTGAAGAGAGCTGTTTTCTTTGCGTGTGTCCTCACAGACAAGCCATTATCAAAGGTGAGCAGTTGGCCAGTTGATTTAAAGCTAAGGTTGTTGCATTTAAAATGAGTAAATGAAGCAGAACTAGCTTGATTTTCTCTTAACCAGTCAAAAAGCAGAAGTACTAATTTTATACTCGACAATCCTAGAGATTTGTGTTGGTGTTACTTTGGTTTAAAGCGTCGGTCACTCACACAGAGACAGGATCAGTCCAGATCAGCTGACCACAGGTTGACCTACATGCTGTTCCGCCCTCGGGTTATTCTGTGTGGGTTTTTGTTTTAGTGCAAGCATGCACTCATAGTTCAGTTTGCTGCTTAATTTCTGGCCCCGGTAACAGGGCAAAAGAAAAGTTGGCAGATTTGTAAATCAGGCTTTGAATTGTAGGCATAAAGTGTCTGTTGACTTTGCATTTAGTTTGAACATGAAACGCATTCAAGTTTCTATTTAGTCAGATTCAGATGTTCATCCATGCAGTGTAGTGGACAAAAAACACAGATCTAAGCAAGAACTGCTTTGCTGCAAGTCACTCTAAAATGCTCTTGCAGGACATTTGGATTTATCATTAAAAAACTCCTATTCCATGCAGATTGTGTACCTGAATGTCCAAGACATTAATGTTTTTGTTTTGTTTGTTTTTTTGGCCCTGAAGTGTTACGCTCCCAAAAGTTGTGTCTGAATGCCTGTCAATTAGGACTACACAGTATAGCAAACATTTACCATCATTGCAATATTGATGTTGAAGCAAAGTTTTTTTTTACAGGAATAATCATTAGCTGCAGCAGCAGAAAATATTGTGAGAAGTGGAACGAAATTCTAAACATTTTTTACAAATAAATAACTGAAAAGTGGGGTGTGGGTAATTATTCAGCCCCCTGAGTCAATTACTTTGTAGAACCACCTTTTGCTGCAATTACAGCTGCCAGTCTTTTAGGGTATGTCTCTACCAGCTTTGCACATCTAGAGACTGAAATTCTTGCCCATTCCTCTTTGCAAAACAGCTCCAGCTCAGTCAGATTAGATGGACAGCGTTTGTGAACAGCAGTTTTCAGATCTAGCCACAGATTCTCGATTGGATTTAGATCTGGACTTTGACTGGGCCATTCTAACACATGGATATGTTTTGTTTTAAACCATTCCATTGTTGCCCTGGCTTTATGTTTAGGGTCGTTGTCCTGCTGGAAGGTGAACCTCCGCCCCAGTCTCAAGTCTTTTGCAGACTCCAAGAGGTTTTCTTCCAAGATTGCCCTGTATTTGGCTCCATCCATCTTCCCATCAACTCTGACCAGCTTCCCTGTCCCTGCTGAAGAGAAGCACCCCCAGAGCATGATGCTGCCACCACCATATTTGACAGTGGGGATGGTGTGTTCAGAGTGATGTGCAGTGTTAGTTTTCCGCCACACATAGCGTTTTCCATTTTGATCTCATCTGACCAGAGCACCTTCTTCCACATGTTTGCTGTGTCCCCCACATGGCTTGTGGCAAACTGCAAATGGGACTTCTTATGGTTTTCTTTCTTCTTGCCACTCTTCCATAAAGATCAACTTTGTGCAGTGCACGACTAATAGTTGTCCTATGGACAGATTCCCCCACCTGAGCTGTAGATCTCTGCATCTCGTCCAGAGTCACCACGGGCCTCTTGGCTGCATTTCTGATCAGCGCTCTCCTTGTTCGGCCTGTGAGTTTAGGTGGACGGCCTTGTCTTGGTAGGTTTACAGTTGTGCCATACTCCTTCCATTTCTGAATGATCACTTGAACAGTGCTCCGTGGGATGTTCAAGGCTTGGGAAATCTTTTTGTAGCTTAAGCCTGCTTTAAATTTCTCAATATTTTTATCCCTGACCTGTCAGGTGTGTTCTTTGGACTTCATGATGTTGTTGCTCCCAACATTCTCTTAAACAAACCTCTGAGGCCGTCACAGGGCAGCTGTATTTGTACTGACATTTGATTACACACAGGTGCACTCTATTTAGTCGTTAGCACTCATCAGGCAATGTCTATGGGCAACTGACTGCACTCAGACCAAAGGGGGCTGAATAATTACGCACACCCCACTTTTCAGTTATTTATTTGTAAAAAAATAATGTATGATTTTCGTTCCACTTCTCACGTGTACACTTTGTTTTGCTCTTTCATGTGGAATTCCAATAAAATTGATTCATGTTTGTGGCTGTAATGTGACAAAATGTGGAAAAGTTCAAGGGGGCGGAATACTTTTGCAAGCCACTATATATATATATATATATATATATATATATATATATATATATATATATATATATATATATATATATATATATATATATATATATATATATATATATATATATATATATATATATATATATATATATATATATGTATATGTGTGTGTGTGTTATTTAAATTTATATCAACCCCTGATACTATGTCAATAAAGCATCTCATACAAATGATCTGATATTGCTAAATGAAAGGCTCAGAGGGCTTAAGTTCATATATATCCATATATATTCAGTAATTAGTCCATAATTAGTTAACTGTAAATACAGTGATAAGATAACCTTAAAACATTTTTTATACGTTAAACTCTACTTATGAAGTTGTGTCTTTATTTAAAGTATTGATTCCTTGTTAAAAAACTGGAATCTCTAAATATCTTTAGTCAGGAGATAGTTTTTGTTTACATTATGATTTATTTATTGTCTGAAGAATGTGATGTGTAACGTAATGAATCTCTTGCATTACTCCAAGTTTGTTTCTGATTGGCTGATTAGCACCCTGTGACATCTCCTTCCCTAAAAGCTTTGGCTTCTGAGCATAGCTGTGTTTTGACTCAGCTAAGAGTCACAAAGAGAACAATAACCCACATGACGTTTTTTCCATGACTGCCTGTACCCTGATCAATTTATAGTGATTTGACTGCAATAAAGGTTTTTTAAAAATATATTTAAACCTTTTCCATCATAGGCTTTGTTTTGTTTCTCAGATTTTTGTGTCAGACTGCTGCAACATGTCCCTTCATATCGCTTAATTTCAAATCCAAAGCGAGAAACCAAACCCACATCCAATTAACTGAGCCAGAAAATTGAGTACCGCTTACCATCTCTGAGTGACCTGTGAGGGACTGAGATGGCAGAAAGGCATCTCAGTCCCTCGTCTGACTCACACTGGCACTTCTTTTTCCTGTTCTATCATGGCAGATGACTGATCAATGTGGGTCTAGAAACTTTGAAATTCTAATTTTCCCCCCTCTTAGATTACCATTAGGTGTTAGATCTTAAAATTAGGCTGCAGGCCCTTTTCATTGAACTTCTGAGAGACGGATAAACCTTAGACCTTAGAGAATGTTTTAAACTTTCAAGTTCATTCATAATATCTTCCTTTATGTTAAAGAAGTAGATTGTAGAGTATTTAGTGTTGGTATGTTTGTTTTTATATTTTTGTTTTTATGTTTCTTTTTACCTTAATAAATCATCAGAAATCTTGTTTGCGTATATTACCAGATCTTTGATTTTTTTTCTTATGTTCTTTAACTGAAGTATAATCATTCTTTGATTGATACTAAATAAATCTGTGTCTCTGAAATATCCCAAATTCTTCTTGCTTCTTTAAATGTGTGATTCCTTCAGTGGAACGTAAATAATTCATCCTTCAGACAGATTTTGGATAGATTATGAGACTGATTGTACAACTTATTTATTAATGTCGCTTTTCAAGTTGGTACATCAATAACTACTTCCATTTTATGAAGCCTGAATGAGCACATATCTATATTGGTGTTAAGAGCTTGCAGCTTTATACAGTGTTTTATTTCTGTCCGGAGAAGATGGCCTATTTTCCCACTGTGGACTCCTTTTTGAAAGGTGTCTCTGTGCTGGAAACCAGAGGTCGTCCACTCATTACAAGGAATAGAGACTTAAAATGAGCCTGGCTTTCCGTTTGAGCTTCCCAGTTTTGATGGAATCTTTATTGTCAAATGTGCGTCTTATGGAGGAAAACTGTTTGTCTAAAACGGTATTCAGGCTATAAAAGCCAAGATAGTTCTTTAAAAGCTTTGCAATCAGTGTTTAACCTCAAAACTGACAAGTTAATTAGTCAAATGTCTCCTGTGTCTAACACATCAAACTTCAGCTGACCTATGAAGTAAATGAGATAAATAACATATTGCTTCTTCCAGCAAGCTACACTGGCTAACTTCCTGTTAGCCTGCACAGTGTAAAAACCCACTGAAACCATTTGCATCCTGAAGCTGACAGCCACGAGCTCTTCAACCTTCCTCTTTCCTTTCCCTTCAACGCTTTGTTCGTATCACTAACTCCACGCGCTGTAGTGACCTCTTCTGACTGCTCGCTGAGCACTTCCCATCAGACTGTTTAGTGACTCATTGGTGACATTTAGCGTTGGAGTGTGTGAGCGCGCCTACGTTTGTTTTTGCAGCTTGTTTCTGCTTTTTTTTTTCTGTGAATCATTGTCGTGCCTGGCAGCCGCCTCCTTCTTCCCACTAACGGCAAGTGGCCATATTAAGCTGTGCTACATGAGCTGCCTGACAGTTGGGAAAGGAATGTGTAGTAGTGCCTGTTGATGGCTCGCATTGATAACGGCGAGGTAGGAGCTCTCAGAGAACTCCTGACTGCACCAGGATTGATTCATATATTCAGTAGATCTTTTTTAAAGAGGTTTTGGCATCTTTTCATGCCCTAAAATTTTTAAAACTTCCTCATTTTCATCTGATGTTTTTAAAGACTCAAAATAAATCTCAGAACTCTTCAGTCTTTTTTTTTTTACTCTGATGCGTTCATTGAAGCAGTGGCAGAGTGAGATGAAAGCGTCATTGTGAGACAAGTAGCTGTCTGGTTATAATTAAGCATGTGATATTTACTAGTTCCCCTCCAGTGGTGGGGAACTGCACGTGGCTGATGAGAACAGTTCATTCACATTCTGCTGTTCTCTGATGTTTCTCACAGCTAGCGAGAGGCGCCTTTTTGTATAAGCTCATCTTCACAAAGCCCAGGTGCTGAATTTGTTTGTTTACTCATCATTGCAAACTTAAGTTTCCACGTTTGCTTACTTTTATTTTTCTATTTTAGTATGCATGCTTGTGTCCTCACAACTGCTCATTAGCTGGATATTAACTGTTTTTGAGTAAGATGTTGCCTATTTTTCATTAATATGAGCATTTGGGATGACTGATTGTTGTGACAGTTGTCAGATACAGATGTAGAAGCCTGAGCGGGACGGTCATCAAGCTTCTGACACCACAACTCCAGTCACATTAATTTCACATCCATTATGTCTATCATGCCTGTAGGTCAGAGTCATAATGCTTAGACTTAAGTAATGCAGTTTCTTGCAGAAGTATTCAGACCCTTTTACTCTAATTTCACTACATAAAATCCAGTGCAACAAACTGCCCTCAGAAGTCACATCATTGGTAAATAGCATCCAGTTGTGTCTAATTTCATCTTCAGTCTTCTTCATCTTCAATCCAGCTGTTCTGTGTAGTCCTCCGAAGTATCTTAGAGAACATTAGTGAACAAACGGCATGATAAAAAACAAGGACACTGATGCAATTGTGGAGAAGTCTAAAGCTGACTCTCATGAAGAAATGCTTAATCCGTCATCTAAAAATGGAAAGAGTATGGGACACCTCAAACCTACCAACACATGGCCTTCCACCTTAACCAACAGATCCGGCAAGGATAGCATTAATCAGAGGAGCAGCCCAGTGGCAGAGAAGCTAAGACTAAACCACCCCTAACTCTAAGCCAACAAGAGGCTTAGGATCCAAAGCTCAGGTAGGAGAATCTGTTGACAGGACCATTATTAGTTGAGTGCTCCACAAATCTCACATTTGTTGAAGGATTGGCATGAAGAAGGCCATAAGAGGTCCTATTTACAGTTCCTCGCAACCCGTATGGGAGACAGATCTATGTGGAGAATGGTGCTCTGCTCAGATGAGACCAACATTGAACTGTTTCACCTATATGGAAAAACTGTGTGGAGGAAAACAAACACTCCACAAAATCATGTACATATCATTCAGACGCTGTAACATAGTGCTGACTGTATTATTCTATTATTATTTCTCAGCAAAGATTGGGAAGCTGGTCAAACTTAATGGGAAGATGGATTTAGCTAAGTTCAGTGCAATCCTTCAAGAAAACCTGTTAGAGTCTGGAAGGGTTGGGGTTAAGGTTCATCTTCCAGCAGGACAACAACCCAACAGCTACAAAGGCTTAGATTAATGTGTTAGAATGGCCCGGTCAAAGTTATGCCTAAATCCAATTGACAATTTGAAGTGAGACTAGAAAAATTACTGTTCACCTAAATGACCTTAAAAGACTTGCAGTATTGGCTGAGGGGAGCCTAATAGAAAAGGAACAAAAAGTTTAATGCTTAGGAATAGTATTGTAAGGCACTATGCAGTCTTACCTAAGACTTTGACGTTAGATAACATTAAATAAATAAATAAAATTTAAATTTCAAACTTAGGGCGTATTACACCAGCCTCGTTTAGTTAGCTTATAACAAACTCAAATTCGTTTCTTCCCTTTGTCTGGACCTTTTGGGCAGGAGTGAATACAACCCAGCAAACTGTTGTGCACACCAAACAAGCGAACCGAGACCCAGCTGAAGAGATGGTCTCGGAGCGGTTCCAAATGAACCCTGGTGCGGAGCAAATCAGGTGTGAACGTGACTGAACTTTATCACCCGTCTTTGTAGTGCATTATGAGAAGTAATAGTTTTTTACTTACTTTTTGTATTTAAAAAAAAAAGTTTAACCGTTATTTCTGTGTAATTAATTAATCTTAATTAACGCGTTAAAGTCCCGGCCCTAATATTTATAATGTTATGTATAATTTTTTTAATGATAATAACATTTTCAGTAGTTTATTTTCATTCATTTTAGTTGATATTAAACCCGAACAAACTGATCAGAGAATCCACATCG
Organism: Valencia hispanica; assembly: GCA_963556495.2. Taxonomy (NCBI): domain Eukaryota; kingdom Metazoa; phylum Chordata; class Actinopteri; order Cyprinodontiformes; family Valenciidae; genus Valencia; species Valencia hispanica. The sequence goes on from OY747711.1 coordinate 28,572,339, forward strand.
TACCATCACACACCGAGCAGATTAATGAGCTACTGTACATGTATTATGAACATTTCACCTGCTGTAGCCTAAACTGCGCTCCCCAAGGAGCTGAACTGCACTCTTCCTGTCTGTAATGGAGGCTGAAGCTCTACTTAAGCCATAGATTTGAAATCAGGGAACATTTCTCCAATTGAAGAGATCAGAATACAGCAAAACTCTCTGAACAAGGTGCTTTTTTGTTTGCTTCAGTGGAAGAAAATCCTCCTGGATGCGTAGTTAAACTGCAGCGATCTGTCACCACCAGTCTGTGTCAGGTGTTGTTCCACCAGTGCAGCCACAGATGCTCGCGAAAGCCTCAGTAACTCTTCAACGTGCTGTAAGCTCCTGGTTAGCGAGATGCATTGTGTACGGTGTCCAGGTCTGAGATGATGATCAGATGTTCTGATGGGAATCTTTTGGATTTATATAGTTAAATTAAAGTTGAAAATGTCTGCGTATTTGCACCAAGTGGTCAGGGGTTTGAATACTAATCTGTCAGAATGACCGACACACTTTAAAAAAAATGGCCAAATGCAAAAATTATTTGGTTAACGCGACCCCTGTGTATTAACCATAACACCAGAAAGACGACAAGAAAAGCACTCTTGTTGTTTATGTTGACATATTTTCACCTGGCTTCCTTATTTTACACCGCTTAAATTATTAACTGTCCAATGACTGAAACCCTTCGGACATATGTCTTTTTGTTGAGAAACTCTGGTCCGGTTGCTTTTACTCGTAGTGTGAATAGGAACCGCAGCAAAAAAGAAAGAAAAAGACGTATGTATACTGTACACCCTTAGTTTCAAATCCTCGACTTCCAGTGACTGCTATAGTTCTGCAACCTCCTGCCATCACTCAACATCATTCTCATTTTTCCATGACTTTGCTGACTATTATTGCAGCCTGTTTCTAATATTTGTTTTGGGAGTTTTTTTCTTCATATCCCCCTGATGAACCAGTAAACATGAGCTCCGATTGTTTGTGGTGACTTTTTGGTCAGCATTAAAACCACCTGTTAGTTGCAAGTTCTAGTAACTTTGGTCACTTAAGCGATGGGTGACCTCAACCTAAAGTTGATATGCTCTTTATTTCTTACTGCTCTAGATGTTTTTTGGATCCTGATATGCCTTAAATAAAAATAATAATAAAAGCAATAAACAAAAAGCAACTTTGATTATTGTACTTTCTCATTTGCACCATACAACTTGAAGGTAGATGAACTATTGCAAGACCCATTTAAAATCTTCTACAAAATGTATACAGAATGTTTATCCTCACATTGAGTCTCAGTATAGGTCTTAGTAAACCAGCATTACATAAAAAGAAAACATAATAAATAGAATTGTTTATTTTTTCGTGGATAAAAAATAAAAATGCATTCGCCTTCTGGTCAGATAACACTGCATTATTGTTTGGTGTTTATGCTTCTTCTTCTTCTACCTCTGACCCCATTTAAAAATGTGTAATTTGAACCCCACAGAAACCAGCACCTGCAGGAGATGTCAGAGTGATTCAGGTAGATCTACCCCTCCCTTCTGGGCTGCAGCATCATTTTTTTTGGCTTTTGTGACCCACACATGCATCGCCAGGGAGGCGGGAATCTACCCACTCCCTTCATCTCCACTTGTTTTCGGTCTTTTCATTCATCATCTCCTGCTCCTCCTCCCCGCCCACTGTCTGGTCTCAGATCTGGTGCACCACCAGAGGTTGTGGAGAGGACACTGTCAAATTAGTCAGAACTGAAAACAGTGCTGTTTTTTTTTTCAGTGCAAATTCTTAAAACCAGGTCAAAAAACTGTTGAAAATATCTTCAAATCGCCTGTCTGTAGCAGGAGCTTTAGATTTGAAATATTCTCTCTGTGAACTAGGTTTGGTTAAGTATGTTTTCTGACATGGCTGTCTCTGCAGGGCATGCTTAGGTTGTTCCGCCTCCAAGCTGTTGAGACTAAAGCCCTTTTGATATGCTTCTCTTTTAAAAGAAGTTGGCTTTTACAGAGAGGGGGCAGGAAGGGGGGTATCATCGACTGCCTAAATGGCTTCCATTACACTTCAGCAAAAAGCATGACTTTATTTTTTTATTTATAATTCAAAGGATTTAATTTATCCCCCCATATTGTTCCTCTGCATAATATTTTGTGCCCACACAGTGCAGGCCTACCTGCCGGTGTTGTGCAGAGTTCTGCTTTATAATATCTATCATGAATCGCTGCTTTATCATCCCACACATTGTCTCAGAAGGCTTCTTTGTCTAGTGCTGCAGTGTTTCTTTCTCAGAAAATGTCATTTTTCATGTAGTAGCTCCTTCATTTATTATTTCAAAAACCACAAAAGAGCTGATATAGACTTCAATTTACCATGTACAGTTTTTCATTTAACCTCCAGGTTAAATTTGCCAGTGCCTGTTTTAAAGGCAGAGGGTCCGATTCAGGTTTAAAAGACTTGTTCAGCGTCACTCTGAACAACTGAACCAATAGCTACTGTGCGATGCCATGGATGCCGTATAGGTCTAATGGAATGAAATGGTTGTTGACGATCTCAAGATTAAACCATATTTCACGATTAAATTCTTCTAATTTAGAACAAGTGGAATAAGTGACAACACTCTTGATTTCTTTCATAAAAGAGAGAATAACACGCTTAAGTTAATCATAGATATTTGTCATAAATTGACATAAATTGGCTTCATTTTGTAAAACTAGTATTTCTAGAATTTCATCAGGTTTTACACAGCAGTTCGGGGAAATTATCCAAGTTATCAACACTCCTCTGCTGCTGCTTTTGCATCAGCACCGTTTTTTTGTGTGTGCCTTTGTTTATTATGTGTTTGATTGTATAGCAGATCAACATCTTTATATCTAAAACACAATAGGTGCTCATTAAGAAATGAGATTACCCATTGAGCAGCTTACTGATATATGTTGGAGTAGGCACATTTTAAATACTTCCAGGGCGTCGTGATTTATTTGGCAAAATATTTGCACAGAAAAGGCAGACCCCCGACTCACACACATATGCTTGTGCATGCTCAGCACCATCAGAGTTCATAGTAATTAACATTTGGCTTCCCTTGTAAAAAGGACTTGTACTACCACTCTGTCATTAGTTAATGGGCCTGGCTCGCTTTCTGCGTCTCTTCCGGCTGCTCCCAGGAGGAGTGGTTGAGTTGAGGTGAGAAGGTGCCAGAGCTCCTGCTATCTATCAGTCAGCTGCACGGCATTAAATACAGTTTGAGTGTGGAGGACCCATATGTCCCGTGTGTCATTACCCGGCATTACTCAATTAAAAATCCTCAGCTTCTGAGAAATAGAGCTTCCTGGGAGCACCAGCTTATGTCCTGATGTCACCACAGAGCTGGGCAGAGGAGCAGAGCACTTGTTATAGAAGCTGCTGAGAGCTTCTTGCTCTACAATGCATCAGAGCTAGATGGGCAGCAGAGACTTTTCTTTCAATGGAGTCGGCCACCCGAACAGTAGCCATGTTTGTAGGCAATAAGTTAAAAGATTAGTTTATTTTGGGTAGATCTCTAAACTATTTCGTTGTGTTACTGGGTCATTAATGGATGTTGACCTCCTTCTAAAGGTCTGAATGGTACAGCTGAGAATTTGGGTTATATGTTTGTTTTTGTTAGTTTGGAGTTTAAAGTTGAGATTAGGATAAAAGTATGGAGAATGAAACCCAAAATATTAACACAGAGGGATAAAATATAGGTGTTTATGGATTCATGCATTGGTACATAATGTCTTTATTGTTCTCAACAGGGATAAATAACAGGGCATTTTCTGTGATTTGCTTTTAAAGAGGCTGTTAACTTGATCCACTTAAATACTTATAATCTTTTATGTTTAACCAAGATACCCTCAAATTATGTCATAGAACGGTGAGCTAGGCATGGAAATACACTGTTCAGTGCACAGTAGAACCATGATGCCATTTAAATATTTAGCAATGTGCCATAGTTGTGTAACTGCCACCTAATTTCCCTGTACAGGTTGCTAAAGTTAGAAACACTACTTGGTGAGTGAGTGTTTTAATGTGCAGGAGCAACAAACATCCCTTCAGTTCAGGAGGATAAGTCCGCAGGGACCACTGTACCATGTTTCTAATAAGCTTTATGCTTTGCAGTGTAGAAGCATTCTCCCTGTTTTTGTCCACAACTCTGAAGTGTCAAAACATTTTCAAGTTGCAGCTGTGCTCTGTAGAGTTGTAACCACAGGTAGACATTAGGTTTTAAGAAAACTAGAACGTGATCAAGTTGCATGTAAAACCATAAAAATAAAGATGGAAAACTCTGAATTTATCCCACTTTGGGGTGAACGAAATAGAAAAGAATAGAGTAATCCTTTACATCATTCTGGTGTATCAGTAGCAAAATGACAGGCAATTGAAGCACTCAGAAACACATAAAGATAAACACTAATAATAAAAATAAGATAAAGATTGTACAGTAAGGTCAAATATACAACAGAAACACAATGCATTTTTGAAAAATAGCATTTGCAAATTCTAAGAAATGTATTATTCATAATTGTTACAGTCTTATTGATTTTGTCTGTAGCAGAATTAATATAAACTAAAAAAGGCACAAAAGGAGTGGGTCGTTATTTTTCACAAGCTTTCAAGTATATATTTAATTATAAACTAAATACGATTTCTAATTAATTCTAGCAACAGCTGACATTGCAGCTGAACAATAAAATGTGACCCAGTTATCATTTACAATAAAAATCTTATATTTCACGGTTTGGTCTGATTTAAATTTACATTGTGTTTCTTGACTAAAAGCCAAGCAGTTTTTTGAGACAAAGCACACAACTTCAACTGCTTGGAAAAAAAAACAATAAACAAATATAGGTCCATATCTTGTTAAAAACTTCACATTCTGTATCAATCTGTTTTTTTAATCATGAGCTTAAATATTAGCTTGAATATCTCTCTGTTTAGCGCAGTTTTGACACTTATGAACAAACTGAAACTATTGACCAGTTTTAAATACACACAGAAGCTCATCCTTTGGTGCTCCATTGAGTGAGACAGAGAACAGGCACAAGGGGAGGAGCACATACAGTACACATACAGTGTTTATTTGATATGAAAATATTGCACTGCATCGTCTTGTACCCAAAGTGCCGTGGTCTAAGTGGGACAGTAGGACATGCTTTATATCAAGTAAGTGGCTGGCATCTAAAAAAAGACAAAATGAGTCTTGCGGTAAAATTTTGTCAAGCGTTTTAAATTCTGTGAAGTCGGATCAGATTGTTGTTTAGTGCAAAATGACAGTCTCTTCTCTTACTGAACAAGCCCACTAACAATTTTTGACCCAATGCTTGTTGGAAATGGCCCAGCTTCTTTACCAACAGCATAAAACCAGAATTTAGGTTTAATAAATAATCTGAAATTGATTAATTTCCTTTTTGTTGATGTAATTTTTTTAAATTCTGGATTTTGTTGATTGCCCCAGGGAAGCGCTATATGATGTGTGTGTTTGTGAGAAAAATGGGTTTAACAGAACGCCTGTGAGCAGTTAACCGTGGCTCGTCTTCATCAGGCTTATGTTAGCGTCTTCATTATAAAGTATGCAATTAAACTGTAAAGGCTTCAGTATAAATGAAATGGGAATAAGTAAAAAGATGAACAAAAGGTGTAATTAGACGGAGACCATGGCTTTTTCATTCCTGTGTTTTTGTTGGCTGATGGTCTGCGCTCTTGGCATCAAGCGCTTCGTCTTTTTTTGCCGATGACATTAACAAACCTTTTAATAAGGACAATTTTTGAAAGATGACTTTATACTGGTATTTAAAGTTGTTAAGTAAATAAAAGAGAAGAACTGTAAAAAGAAATTGCAGTGTAGTCTCAGCCTTTGACGTTGCTTTCAAGGGGGTTTGTCACAGACAACTGGCTGTAAGGTCAAAACAATAAGCTTGTTAGAATATTTCAGTGTCACAAGTGGAACCAACACTTTTCTGATTGACTTTAAGCAGATTCTGCAATTTGTTTCTATTTGGATATGGTTAAAAAACACTATTCAATTCTCTGTCTTTAGTTCAAAGTGACTCTGCCACTAATTCACTAAGTTTGGTTTCTGAATTTTTGGGTTACCAGTTGAAGAGACACTCGCTCTGTGTGGAGGTGGTGATTTAGGGTGGAGATAAGCTCTGTGTAATGGCAGGGTGGAATAATTCCACTTTAACAAGGAGGCTTGGGTCTCTCTGTCCTTGAGAAGAAAACACCGCTGCTCCTCTTCTTCACTCTTCATTTTTCCTATTTTCCTATTCACAGTAAACAGTCACTTGTCTGATAAGCTGTTCATCTTTCAGAGAAAAACATGTGTATTGTGTTGATATACTATACAGTATTACACATTTCCAAGATGAATGAACTTTTTTTATTTGAGCATTTTGTCTGATAAGATAAAAATGCTTAAATGAGACACAAAGATAGATTAAAAAGGAATTTTAAAAAACCCCGTAAAATTAGCTCATGATTGCTTAAACAAAACATATCTTGGTTTCTTGCTGAGGCAGTCTGATTGCACCTGGGAGATCTGAGAAGATGCTTCTTAGCGTGGAGTGGCAGTGCTGAATAGAGGAAGTGAAGGACAGTGGAGATATCACTTTTTCTTACTTCCTACATCGATCTTATCTGTAACCCCAGTCGCTCTGTCTCTCTTTCTGACTCCCGCTACATTTCTGCTTCTCGGTTGAGAAAAAACCAGGAGGTCCCTTTTGTACGGCAGATTGATTTCACACTGCAGGTAGATATGATGGGATATAACTGTTGTAAAATACACAGGCGAAAAATAAACACAGTCAGTAGTGCTGCATTAGGCTGCCCTCTGGAGGCTTTGGAGGCAAGCATGCGTTAGATTTCTGAGTTTATTTTAAAGGAGTAACACAAAGCATTTATTTAGCCAGGAAGTAGATGTTGAGAGCAGTTCTTCCTACTGGGAGCTCTGGTCAAGATGATTGCATACAATGAACCATTTTACAGGGACCTTTGAAAATATGAAGTGTCTCTCAAGACTGACATTTTTAAGCTTCCAGAATTACAAACGTGGTGCAAAAGAAAAGGCAGTTTTACCAAAATCTGTTTTCACTCTTGGAGTATATTTTTGGACTAGGTATCTATAATATTAGTTTGATATTACCAATTTAAAAGCATGTGTGTAAGTCATACATGCAATATCGTTCCAACACAGAAAGAAAAGAGAGTTGAAGTCTTTTTGTTTTGGTTGGAAAGGGGAAAAACTTTTTCATACAACACCTAAAAAATCTATTTTAGTTCATTTTAACAAATCATCTTCATTAGTTTTAAAGAATAATTTGTTATTTTGCCAGATTTCTAAAATTTACATGAAGTGATCCTTACTGTATTAATCTTGTGTGACAGTAGAAGAATCACCTGTCTTAACATGGAAATGTTGTGAATTTATTAGGCTTGGAGTTGAAAACCTGTTTCAACAACGATTTGTTGCAATGACTGAAAGCTTCTTGTAAAAGCTTAGCAGCTTCATTTACATGTATTTTTCATTTAAATGTAATTTGGCTGCAGTTACTGCATTGTTCCAAACCAATTCATTATCTTCCGCTCAATCCGGGGTCGCATCGCTGAGGTAACACCGTAAACGGAAAAATCCAGACTTCCTAGCCCCCAGCCTTTGGGCCAGCTCTGTCGGCAATTCCCAAGGTGTTCACTGGCCAAGCATAATCCCTCCAGTGGGACGTGCCCTGAACACCTCACCAGGGAGGCATTCAGGAGGCATCTTAACCAGATGCGCAAGCCACCTCAACTGACTCCTCTCCATGTGGAGGAGCAGGGGCTCTACTCTGAACCGACTCTGAGGATGACCAAATTGTCAATTGCCAAATCAGTTGTGAAAATACAGAATTAAAAGACGGGGCAAAAACAGATCTTTATTCAGGCTTAGATGCTATAAGTGGAGCTGATGTACAACATGAACACTGTCACGACACAGTTATTAAAAGAATGAATTAAAATGGATTCTAAAATTGATCTTGTTGAACATGTTTAGATGCTATTAGTGGAGCTAATGTATTATAGCATAAACATGCAGTGTAATCACTGTGTTAACTCATAAAAAAAAAAAATCTAAATGAGAACTAAAACTGGTTCTTATAGAGCAGCCCTAGATATAGTAAGGGGAGCTAATTTATCATTACACAAACATGCACTTAATGTAGTGTGATCACTGTTCTCTTTTATAAAATAGCTAATTAAAATGGAGACTAAAGTAGATCTTTGTGGTACACCCTTAGACATTGTAAGCTGAACTCATGTACTGTTGCACTAAAAAGCTTTTAATACATAGTGATCAATGTTCAACCTTATTTCTGAATATGGAAAATTCAACTGGAGGCTAATTTACGTACCTGGGGAACAGCCTTAGATATTATATGCGGAGTTGGTGTTTTTTTTCATGGACATGCTGTTATTGCATGCTGTTGTTATGATAACTGTTCCAACTCATTTGCAGTATAAGAATTGAAGCTAAAGCAGATCCTAATGCAACACCTTTAGATGTTTTTAGTGGAGATCATATATTGTTTGGTAACTATGTACATCCTGCACCATAATTACTGTCCCAACTCATTTCTAAAAATGGTGATTTAAAATGGGAACGAAAATTGATTCCTGAACTTAACCTTGAATATATATCGAGAGCTCATGTGTTGTTACATAAACATGCGGCAGGATCACTCAGTGTAGAATAAATTGACTAACATGTGTTTGTATGTGTGTGTCTTCAATGCAGCTCTGCTCTCGTCGTGGTGCGAGGAGCTGGGCCGTCTCCTCCTGCTACGTCACCAGAAGAACAGGCAGAACGAACCACAGGGAAAAGTCCCCATGCAGCCCAGCATGAACAGCATGAAGCCCGGCCTCACACACAGGTCAGTTACATGTGTGTGAATGTGTTTCTGTCAGATGACCAAAGACGAATGGTAATAAAATGGAGAAAAAAAGCTGCCAACAAGTCTTTTTTTTATCAACTACAAAGTAAGAGACTGAATCACTGTAGACAGAGCAATATTTGTGGTGGAGAGACAAACCAGCAGTGATGTGAAGTAATGTTTTTGAAGAACATTGTGTGCTCATGCTTTTCTTTTCCTCTAAGAGAAAATCCTGGAATTAGCTAAGAGCGCTGTTTGCCTTCACTGAGGATCTTTGGTGGAATGTTGTGCCTTTTATGAGGAAATATTGAACGTGTCGTCCATTCCAAGAACCAACCTCAGAGTGAAAACAAGCTACTTTCCAAAAACAGCAGTTCTTTCCCCTCTGCACAGACCACTTGTCTCTACCCAAGAGGATTTAGTTTATTTATTAAATGTACCAGACTCTGTCTTATTTGTTTGAGTCAAAATTACTTAAATACCAGCTCCCGTCGTCTTATTTATATCCAAGGATTTTTTTTTCACTTCTGTAAGAATTGTTCGCATTTAGTTGTTCCTGCTGTGTCTAATAAGAATACTCATTGTCAGGTCACTTAAAGCTTTTCATTTTCCATCCTTTTACATCATTTCTGGTCTCAAATAATACATTAGAGCACTAGATTAAGACTTATATCTTTGTTTTTATTTGTAGTGATGGATCCTTTCCTTATGACTCTGTCCCCTGGCAACAAAACACCAACCAGCCCCCAGGGTCACTGTCCGTGGTTACAACAGTGTGGGGTGTGACTAATACTTCACAAAGTCAGGTATCCATTTACATTAAAACACCCTCTCAATGATTCCCGCTTGTGTTTTATTTTGCAGATCTGATCTATAAAATGTTCAATTTTTGGCATGATTTTTGTAAAACGTGTTCATTCCTGTTTGTAGGTGCTTTGTAATCCCATGGCGAACAGCAACAACCACATGAATCCTGGGGGAACACACATGGGATCGGGTATGTCTGCCAGCGCAGCAGGGCTCAGTTCACCTCAGTTCAGTGCTCAGCAGCAGCAGTTCCCAAACAAAGGAGGATCCGGCCAATCGTACATGCAGCAGGGCATGTACGGCAGGCCAGGCTACCACGGTGGTCCTGGGGGATACAGTGGAAGGTGAGAGACTAAATCAAGCCATTATTTATATGGTAGAGGGGGTGAAGAGAAGGCTGCTATTAGCAAGATGTAGTTCCGTTATAATTTGATTGGTAAAGAAATATGTGTATGTTTAATATAACACACCTTATTTTATTTTTTATTTTTTTTATAAAAAAAAAAAATGAAAATAATACACCTTATTATATCTGCATGGCTGCCAAGAGGCACATACAGTGTCGCTCAGAAGTTTACCTTAAAAGCACTCATTATCGATATAAATGTAATATAAATTTTGGGCTTTTGATGACTCATTTGACCTGTTCTTTATTCTGGGTGAAAGAATGAATATACAATATCTTCAGTTAGTTTTAAAAACAAGAATTTGATGCAAGTATACTTTAAAAATGCCACTAATATTTTTAATAAATGCCTTTTAAGAGGCTGGAGCCACATCCTAGCCAAATTCTGGTTTGATATTTGACTACTCTTCGTGACAGATTTGGTAGACTAATTTAAATTTGTTTGTTTCCAGACAGGGGGCTTTAAGCTTTTTAGCTTATTGCATTAATTTTCAATAGGGTTGAGGTTGGGGCCATTCCAGAAGTTGAATGTTATCCTTTTTATTAATCCCAAACCTTTTTTATGTGTTTCGATTCACTGTCCAGTTTGAAGACCTAAGTATATCTGAGTTTTAGCTCCCGATTTATTGATTAGTGGTGAAGTTGAGGAATTTGGAGCCCCACACTACGATTATACCATTTACAAGAATTGGGTGTTTTAACTGGATCCTAAACATGCATCAAAACTAGTTGTGGACGGTTTATTGAATGGCCCCCTTAAAGCCCTCAACTCACTCCTAAACAGGTAGAATCCATAAATGTTGTGGATTATACATAAAACCAAATTATTTAAGCAAACTTTACCATTTCTTATTTTAAAAAGAGTGTTCAAATTAAACAGTGTGTGTGCATTTGTGTGCGCACCTCATCAAGGCTTTCTGACCAGATGTCAGTAAGGTTATTTAACATGTGTGTAGATCTGAAAAATATTGTGTTTTATTTTTACTTCAATAGTGTTTTTTTTTATATCCTTTTTTTACTTTTCATATCACCTAAGCAAAAACAAAACCTGTACCACTGAATTACTTTTTCTGCAGTTAAACTTCTTTACACCTCAGACTTTATTTTTCGTCTTTTGGACATTTTATCGGAAAACGCTGAAGGCAAACCACCATCCCCTTACTATGTTTTATTGCCAGGGTTTCTACACAGTTTTTAAAAGTTTAGAAAAAGTATAGAATTTGATTTAAACATTTTCCAGGCATGAAAAGGTTTCCATGAGTTTTCAGATTTTACTCATTTTCATCCATCCTCTATAAGATCAAACATTTCTTCAAAATGAATTGCTTTTTACATTGGTTATATCGTAATCAGATGATGACCTTCATGTCTGGTTTGCCAAGTCACAACTTTAGGTTTTGTCTAACTCACTGATTCATTTGGTTTTGAAGTTTCTGACAGATAAACACATGCATATTAAAAAATCTAAAAGGGGGCATTTTATTTGGATTTTGGTCCCGAGACCCTTTTACCTACTGGTTTTCAATTGGTTCCATTTGTTTAACTGGGTTCAGCTTAAATGCCTAATATCACACTGAAATTCCTATTTTCATTCTGTAAAATAAAGATATCACTGATCACATAATTTGACTTAAAGAATATGTAATTAATCTTGCATAATACCACTCATATTTGTCAAAGGAACATAGATTTTTACTGAGGTTTGACCAGTTACCCACAAAACAGTGGTGAGCCCTTTACCAAACTGCCAGGTGGAATGCCAGTTTAAGCTCTGTGTCATATCAGGTTGTGTAGGCAAAAAGCAGAAAATAAAACTCACTCTGTACTCAAATATGTAAAATGTCATAGAATGTCAATACAACTGAATATTAAATAGGTTTGTAGGAAGCCTGAATAGAGCCGTGAGAAGAGAGGTCAGGTGTGAATACTGAATAAACTTTAACACAATGATTAAAACTCCAATTGTTTTCTCAGTTACTCTGGAGGCCCAAATGCCCCTCCTGGCGGTATGGGAATGACCACCCACACGCGCCCCCCTGGTGACTTCACTCCACCAGCTGCTGCTGCAGCGGCTGCAGCCGTTGCTGCTGCCGCTGCCACAGCCACGGCCACAGCAACTGCCACAGTGGCAGCTCTACAGGAAACACAGAATAAAGAGATGAACCAGTACGGACAGGTATAGGACCCACCTCAGAACACCTGTCCATTCGCCTGCTTGTGACCCAAATTAACCCTGTTTAACACTTAAACCCTTTGTTACCCCGCAGATGTGCCCGTCGTTCCAAATGGCCCCTTCACCAGCCTACAACAGCCAGTTCATGAACCAGCCGGGCCCACGGGGACCCCCTGGAGGAATGAACCCAGCGGCCATGAGCTCAGCCATGAACAACCCCAACATGAGTGGTCCTCCAATGGGCATGAGCCAGGCTCGAACCCCAGGTATGGGACCTTTTGGAGGTCCCAGCCAGAGGATGCCTCAGCAAGGTTATCCTGGTGGGCCGCGACAGGGCATTCCTATGCAGGGGATGAAGAGGCCGTATCCTGGGGAGGTCAGCGAAAAGTTAAAATTTCTACAGGACTTTAAAAATAATGTTACCTGTTGCTTTTAATGATAGGGTCTTTGACTTTTGTTATCCAGGGGAGTTATGGGGGTCAGCAGTATGGGCCAAACAGCCAGTTTCAGCCTCAGCAGGGACAGTACCCCTCATCAAACACTTCCAGGCCGCTGCCTTCCCCTAATTACGCTAGCCAGAGGATGCCAGTGCAACAGGGCCAGGGACAGTACCCCCCGGGTATGCCCATGGGCCATTACTACAAGGTCAGTTTTCCCATATCACCTTTACTCTCCACACTTTCTGCACAGTTAGAAACAAACTATTTAGTAACTACCTGGGAACATAACAATCATTGCTTTTGATTTACCCCACAGCAGGAGTCCTTTAACGGTCAGAACAATAGCTTCGCTGGAGGCGGATACTCCTATAACCAAGGCAATGGGGTGTGTTTTAACGTTCGTCTTTAAGACTGTTCAGTCTGCTATGTTTGTGCACTTAGTTCAGCAGGTGTTTTGTTTTAATTATTGCACTTTTCCTGTCTTTAATAGCCCCCCAGGCCTGGTAACTACCCACACTCTCCAGTCCCTGGAAACCCCACTCCTCCCATGACCCCAGGAAGCAGTATTCCCCCCTATCTGTCACCAAACCAGGATGTGAAGCCCCCGTTTCCACCTGACATGAAACCAAATATGACAGCACTTCCGCCCCCTCCGGGTGAGTTAGGCAGCAGGTCTGAAACAAAGGGGTTCACATATTAGGTGTATCTTTACTTTTCCCTTCAAGTTTTCATGTGTTTTAATGGTTAAAACGTGTTTTACCCTCTTAAGGCAACCCAAACGAGGAGCTGCGACTGACGTTCCCAGTCAGGGACGGGGTAGTACTGGAACCGTTCCGCCTGGAGCACAACCTGGCTGTCAGTAACCATGTCTTCCATCTGCGACCCTCCGTCCACCAGACCCTCATGTGGAGGTACACTTAAACCATGCAGTCAGCCTAAGAAAGTTGTGGCAGTAAATGCAGTGAAGGGTGTTTCTACAAAGTAATGACCCAGAGGCTGAAACGAAATGCACCATTTTCAGTTTTTTTTCTTCTGAAAGAACATTTTGAATCCTTTCCGTTGCACTTAAGATTATGTGCTACTGTGTGTTAGTCTATCACCACCAAGATACAGTAAAGTTTGGGGTTGTAAAGTCCCAAAGTGTGAAAAGGTTTAAGAATTATGATTACATTAGTAAGTCATATACTACATTTACTGTTCCTCTTGTAGGTCCGACCTTGAACTTCAGTTTAAGTGTTACCACCACGAAGACAGGCAAATGAACACCAACTGGCCAGCCTCGGTTCAGGTCAGCGTCAACGCCACGCCGCTCACCATCGAGAGGGGTGACAACAAAACCTCCCACAAGCCGTTGCACCTAAAGCACGTTTGCCAGCCGGGGAGGAATACCATCCAGATCACGGTCACCGCCTGCTGTTGTGTGAGTGTTCTCGGCCAATACGATGAGATGCAACTCTTTCATTCATCGAAAATAGGTGTACTACACAGAGGCAGCAGGTGGGTAACTCTGTTTCTTGTTGCTTTTTAGTCCCACCTGTTTGTGCTACAGCTGGTCCACAGGCCATCTGTGCGCTCTGTCCTCCAGGGGCTCCTGAAGAAAAGGCTCCTTCCTGCAGAACACTGCATCACCAAGAGTATGGCTCATTTTTGCTTTTAATGTAGTTAGGATCTCTTTATGCAAATTTTCTAAAACAGTTATCAACAAACACCTGTCACTGTCCACAAACCAATTTTCCCTCTGAAACACATTTCATCTGCAGTTAAGAGGAACTTCAGCAGCGTAGCCGCATCAGCGGGAAACACTACTCTCAACGGAGAGGACGGCGTGGAGCAGACGGCCATCAAAGTATCATTGAAATGTCCCATTACCTTTCGACGCATCCAACTCCCCGCACGGGGGCACGACTGCAAACATGTGCAGGTTTGTTTTGATTTGAAGAGCAGATAAAAACATTGACAGCTTGACGGTTTTACTAACAGCAGCTTGTCGCCCTCCTCAGTGCTTCGATTTGGAGTCGTACTTGCAGCTCAACTGTGAGAGGGGGACATGGAGGTGTCCTGTGTGCAAGTAAGTGAAAATGGAGTGTTGTCTAAATATAAAGATTTGACTGTAATTAAGAATAATTCTAATAGGTGTTGGTTTTTCTCCTTTTAGTAAAACAGCATTATTAGAAGGTCTTGAAGTCGACCAGTACATGTGGGGTATCCTTAATGCCATCCAAAAGTAAGTTTCTCTTCTTTAAAGGCTAATTGTTCTTCAGTCGTTAGTCTGTAGTCTGTTTCAAACCAACACAATCTGCTGTCTCTCCCAACAGTTCAGACTTTGAAGAGGTCACTATAGACCCCACATGTAGCTGGAGACCGGTTCCTATCAAGTCTGAGCTGCACATCAAGGAGGATCCAGATGGACCGCTGGCAAAGCGCTTTAAAACCATGAGCCCAAGTCAGATGACCATGCCCAACGTGATGGACATGATTGCTCAGTTGGGGCCTGGTCCAGGACACGGACCAGGACCTGGGCCAGGACACGGTCCAGGTCCAAGTTCCTACCCCCATCACCCTGGACAGCATCCCAGTGGCAATGGAGGAGATTACTCCGGAGCAGGTACCAAGAAGCAGTCAGGATTGCAAAGGTTTATTCAGGGTGGAATAAAAAAATGTGTTTTTATTTCCACCCTTTATTCCATCCTCCATTGTCTGCATGTTGTAAACGTCCATCATACATCCCTCCATCTTCTGTTCTTCCATCTGTCTGTCCATCTCCTCTTTCATCTGTCTGTCTGTCAATCCATCTTTTCAATCCGTTACCCATCCATCTGTTCTTTGACCCATCCAGCTGACCATCCATTCTTGCAGATTCTATATTTAAACCCTCTGTAAATATATCTGTGGTAATTTCCTGGTGAACTTTTTACGTCTGTTTTAAAAACTCTAGTACTTTGAATCTGGAAATATATGAAGTCTAAAATATGGAGGAACCCTGTTTTTTTGTTTCATTTTCAGCTGAAATCAACCAGTTTTAATTAGTTTCTTCTCTAATACTTGTTTCTCTGCTGTAATAAAGCAGACATTGTTATATAAAGGTCCACAGGCAGGTGTTCTTTGTTACGAATAAGTGTTTTGTCTTTTTTTCCCTGAAGGCAACAGCTACCACAATCAAGGTAGCTTTGACTTCCCTAATGGGAACCCATCTGGTGGTGGTGTTGGAGGAGGAGGTGGCCCTCCTATGAATGATTTCATCCATGGCCCACAGCTCTCCCATCCACCTGATGGACCTGGTGGTCTTCTCCCCCAGGACAAGCCGCTTAGCCACAGCATGAACGATGCAGTAAGTACATCTGCATAACTTGTGAATAAAGAGATTGTAACACTACCTATTGAATATGTTCACATTTTGCTATGTTAAAACTAAAAACATTTGTGTTAATATGATTTTATGTGGTACACGACACAATGTAGTGTATAATTATGACTTGTTGGGTCAACACTTAGTAAAACCACATGTAGCTGCAAGTACAGCAGTAAGTTATTCTTGCTCCTATTGAGGAAAACCTACCCCACACCATGATTCTGCAATAACTATATTTTACAATAGAGATGGTTTATTCAGGGTAATGTACAGTCATAGTTTTCCACCAAACATTGTAATTTCCATGTGGGCCGGGAAATTTTGTTTTGCTATAATCTAACCACATCATCTTCGACTTTTGTTTGCTATGTTCCCCTCTAGTTTTTTGTTTTTTTTAGCAAACCTGCCTCTTTTTTTGGTGATTTTTTTGCTGGGGAACTTAAACAAAGAAGGCTGCAAACTTAAGCAGGCCAAATTTTTCAGATTTTGCCAAAGAAAACAAATGAAAACAATTTTCAATACCTCATTTTCTTTTCACCTCACAAATACTTTATGCACTACATTTTGTTGTTAAATTTATTGAAATTGACAAAAATTAAAGGGGTATAAATACTGTTGTAAGACACTGTAAATCTACTATTGTGTCACTTTGTATAAGTGAGTGACTGCAGACGACGTGCTAAAAAGAAACCACAGACTTGTTATCTGAACAAGGTGCAGCCTGTTTGCCTAAGCCAGCATGTGTGCTCAGTCATGCTCACATGCTCATGCTTCCATTTTAAAAGCCTATTCCACATTATTCATACTCATTTTGTCTACCCTCCCCACCTGCCATAACCCGTTACCCTGCCTTTGTGTCTTCCAATCTGTACCTTATCCTTCCTATTCACTCTCTGGCTTTCTGTTTGCGTCTCGCACCTGCAGATGTCCCATTCAGATCAGTCCCATAACTCCATGCAGCCGAGCATGCATGCGTCCCCCCACGCTGGCAGCCAATCAGGGCCACTCTTACATCACAGCGGCCAGTCAGGGCAGCCCCTGCATCACAGTGGCCAATCATCGCAGCCGCCTCGCCAATCGCAGCCTCAGCCGCAGCTTCAGCACCCTGGGCAGAACAGTCACCCCCACGGCGATCTGAGCTTTAACCCCTCCTCAGACACACAGATGGCTCAGGGAGCCCAGGACATGCCCGAACCCTCCCTGGATGTAAGTGTGCCTTGCTTTGGGTGCCGTAAGCTACCTGTTTAACAGCTAACATTGTCTGCTGGAGCTGCTCTCATCTCTTTGCTGTCTGCTTTGATTACTACAAATTGCTCCTGAAGACAACTGAACAAAAAATAGATTGTGAAGGCAACTCTCACTGATTTTTTTGCTTTTCCCTCTCAGCTGCTTCCTGAGCTACCCAATCCGGAAGAGTTACTCTCATACCTGGACCCTCCCGACCTCCCCTCCAACAGCAATGACGATCTACTCTCCCTTTTCGAGAACAACTAGCCCCTCTTTGCCCTCTTCCTGTGAACACTTGGAGCAGCTACCTGTTGTCGTGCACGCGGACTTGCTCGAACTGTTTCTGTGTTGATGATGGACGTGTGACACAGGTGCACGGCTGTGAAGGAAGCAGGACATCAACACTCGATCCCTGCACTCCCCCCTTTTACATGTCTTGTGTAAAGTTTCCACACACCAGTTCCACCTCCTCTGGCTCCACCATTTGTAGCCATGTTGGTGGGCACTAAATTGATATAAAATATTTATATATTATATACACATACAGTATATGTGTATATGAGCCTATATATATATATATATATACATATATATATATATATATGTATATATATATATATGTATGTATGTATGTATGTGTATATATATGTATATATATATATATATATATATATATATGTATGTATGTATATATATATATATATATGTGTGTATGTATGTATGTATGTGTGTGACTTTTCAACTGAAAACTGTGCAGCTATAATCATATATGACAACACAGAGGAGACAGCAGCCTTGTGTTGTAGCTTTCTTTTCTTTTTTTATATAATTTTCCTTTTGACAAAATAGGAGTCAGAGGGAAAGCCATTGTGTTGTAAAAGTGTTTTTGAAATCCCAAATTAAATTTGTTCTTCCAAATCTTCTACACACACAAATCCAGACTTCCCAGTATGTGTGTGTGACAGTTGAGTAACTCATCTGAATCAGAGCACTGATATCTTTGTCTGCAGAGGAGGTGAGCGCATGTTGTGCAGTGTTGTGTGTTTGTCTGTATACAGGTGCATGTCAGTGAATTAGAGTCTCATTGAAAGATTAATTTTATTAAAGTAATTCATTTAAAGAAGGAAAGCTCAACCCAATTCAGGCCTTTATTAGCTTTTAGCTATTATTGCCAAAAAAGGGCAATTTCATTTGGAGCAAATCATAAAATAAAATTGAAGTTTAAAACATAATCACATGTACCCATGCTTGCTAGTATAAAAGTAAAAAAAGTGTAGTTCTGAAATACCACAAAAGTAACAAACTCTGCGAGGAAAATCCTCCAAGTATCTTCTTGATTCTCAAACCGCTTATTTCATGACGAAACACATCGACATCTGTCTCACATATTACATGGAATAATTAAACTCAAAATATTTCAAACAGTTTGTATAAATTTTGATGATCATGATCTATAAGATAATGAAAACCCCAAATTCAGAATCTTAGAAAATTAGAATGTTACAAGACCCCCCAAAAAAGAGTATTTTTTTGAATTGTAAATTTTATGTTATGGCCTACCCAATGATAGAAAAGAGTCCTGATTTGGCAGATTTTCAGCAGACACTCACTACACCACTACAATGAAGGTAGGCCATTGAAGATCATTGCTGAAGATTCTTGTTGCTCAAAGAGTTCTGAATCCAAGCATATTAATAGAAAGTTGAGTGGAAAGAAAAAGTATGCGATCTATTAGGATATTTTAAAGCACTTTGTGCTTCCCTCTGCTAACAAGCTGCTAACCACTGTGCTTGATTGGCCAGGAGACTCAGCTCACCATATGGTGTGCTTCATAGGACGATGAGGGAGACCAGATGCAACGAAGCAGAGGAGCTAAAGGCTGCTTATAAAGCAACCTGGGCTTTCTCAGCACTATCACTCTCACTGATGCAGTAATTGATGCAAAAAGAGCCTCAACCAAGTATTGAGTGAATACTGTACAGTACATAAATATAGTTTTCATTAATATATAATATTCTAATTTTCTGAGACATTGATGTGGAGCCTTTCATCAGTTCTAATTCATCATCATCAAAATGAACAGAAATGCATGCGAGAATTATATCGGTTTGTGTGTAATGAATAGATATATTGAGTTTTACTTTTTGAAATACTGAAACAGATCCACTTTTTGATGATTTTCTAATTCCTTGGGATGCACCTGAACATTTCCTTTCTTTCTTTGCTTATGAGTTCATGTGAAAGACGGAGAGGGGGAGAGAAAAGGAGCAGCCCAAAATCAGACGAGCGATGGCGTTATTGTACCCCTGTGATGATTTGCTCTTCCTCGTCAAGTTTTGCGCTATTTTCATCAAAAGTGCACGTGTGCCAACAGCCCCTGTTGTCTTCGTCCAGCCCAAATGTGCTCAAGCAGTGTTGTCTTCATATGTGTGACTTCATCTTAAATCTCATGGTTTAGGTCCATCCTGTTGTTCTTGTTAATGTTTGATTGTCACCCGTCATTGTAATTAATCAGATCCAATCTATTTAAATCACTGTGTTGTAAAAAAAAACAAAAAAAAAAAAACATCTGTGTAAGTGTATATGATTTTCTTTTGTCATGTTTTCATCTTTGAACTGCATACTTTTAGGTTAGAAAAAACAAACATTGTGCATGATGATCCAGCAGTGCTCCCAGACTTGTTGTGTGTATTATATCCCCTTGTGACTGTACAGTGCTGTACCTGAAACTATTAGTGGCTACGTCATGGTACTGTGTGTCTGTCCACTCCTGCACATGCTCACACACACATACACAATCCCTAACAACCTAATATCGTAAGGAATCTATCCCTATACACTGTCACTGGCCTTGTACTGAGTGTATTGTGTATTTTAACCCCAAACCTGTGACAATGCATCAGCAAAAAATATTTAAAATTGTTCTACAGGCTATTCTGAGGTATTTTTCTTATTTTTATATTCTATGTATGTAAAATCAGATCAGCTTTAAATGAGCTCTGTTTCTTTCTGTCTAAAAGATTGTTAATGCAGCTTCGAGGTCCAAATTTTTCGCGAAAATTTATTTTCTTTAGCGTTATCAAAACGAGCGACCTCGTCCTCTTTATTTAAAGTGAGAATGTCCAAAACGAGGCCTGATAACAAGTGTTTGATCTCCTCACTTATCAGAAATTTGTGTATTTTCATCATATTTTGTATTGTTTTAAGTTATTCTTGTCCAATGTTTTTTTACGACCAGTTTGATTTGGTTTATGCAGTTGTAATGCAGTAAAAATAAGTTTAACAAAAAAAAGCTTTCCAATTTGAGTTCAAATCACCTTCCAGAGTCAAATGTGTTTTAAGACAATGCACTGCTGCGTTGGGAGATTTTACACCCCTGCACAGTGTCTGATGATTCATGTAAGCTCTCACAGAATCACATCTTGTAATTTTGCGACACGACTTGTATTTTCTGATGGCAGATGTTAGAAATGAGGGATCTCAAAGAGAGGATGGTTGGTATTGTATAATTAACTTTGAGGAGGATTCTCCTTATAGGGGGATTTTTGGCCGGGGCTTGGGGATGTAAGGGATATTTGTATATAATGTAAATGACAAAATAGAGACACATTAACAGAAATGTATTCATTTTTCTCCTGTGGGAGTGTGCATAGTGTATTTAGAATTTGTAAAGCTTGCATCCTCCTGTCAGACGTTGCATTGGGAAAACCCGTCTGTGTTTGATTGCCTCTGTGCAGACCTCTCTAACCACACCTGTTCAATGTAAGATACTTAATGCCATCTTCCTCACGGGGTTTAGGAACCGAAAAAAAGAGGGTTTTGCTTTGCATAATGTTAAACCTCTGTGTTTTTCACTCTTACCTGTGTACTTTTTAAAGGTGCTACCAAATTCTTAAAAACGCTTTTGAGGTATAACTGAGCCTCGGGTAGCTCCCGAGTGTGGCATCCAAAAATTTACAGTTTGTAGACACAAAATTTTGTCAAATTTGTAACTTTTCTGAAATTTGGGGAATGTGCTGTTAAGGTACAATCTGAAGCAATTAGCACAAGTGGCAATTGTCTTAATTTGATTTTTGTACATTCTGTGTACAATCATTTCATATTCTAAACTGGTCAGAAGAACATTGTGATTTTTAGTCTTGCAAATCTGTATGTAGTTAGATGATGTGACATCCTAATATTTATCTAATAAATATGTATTCAGATGAAACACACTGAACCGCTTCTGTCTTCTTTTTACATGCTATCTGTATAAACTGTAATTCTTTTTTTTTTACTAAAAATATAATTGTTAGTATTTTTTTCAGTGTGAGGAAACATCACAAATTTAAAAAAAAGATAATAATAACATATAACAATCACTATGAAATTAATAAAAAACTAAGCATTTTATCTAGTCCTTTCTTTATTTATTCAGAGATTCTTGGAACTGGGGTAAATTATTACACTACTCAAATGCCCATTTCTCTTTGTCCCAGGCCACGAAGCTGGATGAGATGAGAACCCATTTTTATCTTGCCAACATTCACAGTGAGCATGGTGGTGTTGAGGTTAAAGAAATCTCCAAAGCTCAGGGTAAGAGAACTGCAACAAATAGTGGCACCTTGGAATCACCAAGTCCCATAACAACACATCAGATGCTGTCTACATGCCGACCCATTGTTTGGAGAGCATGCCAAACCTGTCAGTAGAATGAACCTAAAACAAGCTGAGTTCATTCTGTTAAACTCGTAGGACAGATGTAGTGTGAACAAATGAAGAACAAGTCAACTTTTAAATTGTTTTACTACAAAAACTGAAACTTGATTTGGTGGAGGTTTTTTCATCTTTTTTCAGTTGACTCATTTAGTTTTTTGTTTGCAAAGCTACTGGTAATTGATTTATGGATTACTGAGACATAAAGGGCTCCTAAACTCAATCGATAAAACAGTCTTGTGTTCAGCAACAAAAGACAATTTCAGAAATAACCTATATAAAATTTGCTAATTTGTTTGGCTGTATCTATAAAACAAACCAAATGTAATAGTTTGACTTAATAAATACTATTTTAGAACCAACAAGGCAATCTTTCACAGAGCCATTGGCTCCACACTGTAAATGTTCAACTGAAAGATCACGCATTACTCAGCGCCTAGGCCAGGTCTGAAGAATTACTATTGATATTTTTTTAAAGACATGACTTTTAGATACTTTTTTCCGGCTGAAGATAGTTGCTTTAATCTGAACTCTTCTTTTTTGTCCTCAACTTGTCCAGTTTGCTGTTTTTCTGAAGCTCTTTCCACATATTATGCTGCCATTTTCAGGCACAAGTAATGAATCGAAAATAAATAGGTCAAAGTTATTGAAGTAAGGCTTTGTTCAAAGATTATAAACAGTTATAATCTTACCTGCAGTTTCTAATTCTCTTGGCGTCTCCATGCTGTACAAATCAATAGCAGCTGATCATGGTGGCTGAAGTTAACAGGTAGTTCAAGAATGGCCACAAAACAAAAGGAATTTTATGACCCTCTAAATCGTTGACATGTTTTCTTGGGTGGTTATTCGTGAATAAGGTTATGACTATTTACCTTGGAAATGAATGAAGGAAGTAATGTGCCATTTATGATTTTCCTTTATGAAGCAGACTGAGAACAGAACATGCAAAGCATTAAACAATCAAATAAACCCCCTTATTGGTTTTATTTGACCATGCAGGTAGAATACTTGGCCAATTAAAACAAAACAAAACCAAGAGGGATACAGTGAGCCTTTAATGTAGCCACAGAAACCCGTGTTCCGACTATTTACCACATATGTCTTACCCAGCGTCCTAGAGAGAGATAATGCAGTGGTATAGTCTTAAACTAGATGAATATCAATAAATTAATGGTAAATTGTTTTGCTTTTTGACCACCTCTTAAACGTTAATGGTGAGGTTCACAATATGTTATGTCCACAAAAAGATATACTTAGATGATGAGTAAAAAGAGCACTTTAATTCCACTTTAAGATCACACACATCAAATCTGATTGATCCAAGACATGCATAATACTTTTAAAATCCAACCACACCAAGTCCTCCATCTGTGTAAAATGATCAGTGTAACCCACAGAGTTTCTGAAGTAAATAATTTAAATTTGTATTTGACTAAAGTGTTTCCATTAATAATTTTATAATGTTTTTGTAACAATAATACATAGATTAGGCCTATTTGAGTTCCCATCATAATGTTAAAGATGGTAGGTTATCAGTTGTTAACTGGCTCAGAAACAATTAATCTTTTCAGGTGGACTAGGGACCTCTCTGGTTTGATGGGCACATTTTGACTATGCTACATGCACATACACATACTGAGACACAACTTATTTATGCAAACTTGTTGTTTCCCCTGTTTGATACCCCTGTTTGATACTCTTTCATTCTTACAATGCCCTAAGGTTAGAAATTCAGACAATTCTGATAAAGGTTTTTAGTGCATCTTTATGTTTACACGCTTTAGCTATATATTAAACGGGTGTTCCGGTGGTTGTAGAAAAGTAGTCGTTTTTCATATTATTCTTTTGCTATGCTTGGCATAACTGCTAAACTGCCACTTCAATCCCGTCACTTGAATGTTTCCCGATGAGTATATTTAACATGGAAGCTAACCCATATGATTTTTGGCATGTAAACATGACGGAAGACAATCGAACATACCTTTTTGTTGAATGCTTTAAAGTTTTTGGGGTTTGGTGATAACTTTTGTGGGTTAGTTAATCAAAATTAAAAACTCTCTCTATGGCACTGGTCATAGCCATCTAGACACGCTACTATGGTAAGACAATCTGACGAGGTAGCACAGATAACACCGGAAGCAGCGTGAGGTTATGGGTTAATGTAGCACCTTCCTCAGTGATCTTGTCAGTGCCTGATTCAAAGTCAGCAGTGCGAAAAGCAAAACTATATTGTGGTGTATGTGAAGGCTTCTGTTTTTTTTAAACACAGCCTCACCTTTCTTTTAAGCAGTTCCTCTAAGCGGAAAGGCTTCACATGTTCCATTCTCAGTACTTCCACACAGGAAGATCATTGGTGGTGCACCACCTCCTACTTCTATTTCCAGTGTAAATAAACATTAGTTTATATTTAAATAGCTATCCACTGATTAATGGATCGTAAGCTAGTTAGCATAAACTTTAATGAGATTTATTTTAGACTAGAGGTGTTGTAAGATGGTAAACATTTCCTTTGCTCCTGGCTTCTTTTGGACTAGTTGTTAGATTTATCATCCAGGACCAGCTAATCTATATTTATGCTAAAATAAAGGTGCTATGTAAGTTGTCTACCACAGGTTTAACAATTTAAAAGGCAACACACAAAAAATCAGTGTGCGTTGATACCACACATTTGCACAGCATTGTATATTTTTATAGTTTGAAAACTCTTTCTTAAAAGTTCTCAAAATCGTTGACATTCATAAGAACAGTTTTTATTTTTTTTAGGTTGTCATTTTAATTTTAGTTACAAAATCTTGCAAATATCCAGGGCAAAACAAGTGTTCCAACATACGAACCTTACTCTGCTGATTTCATGAATATAAAATAAATTTGCAGTGTTGAAGACAGCTGGAAATGACCAAATGTGGGGCAGAAAAAGCACAAACAAAACAAAGTTGGTCTTGTCATTTTATTTTCTTCCACGTGATGTCGCTGTTTCACCCCGCGACATTGCTGCCTCCTTCGGTGACGTCACCTGTAAACAACACTAGCACCCATGGCCTGTAGTTGCTCTTTGCTCAGTCAGCTGCGCAGCAATGTTGCAAATAAAAAACCGCATGAGGTACAGCCCGCTGGGCCTCGCTGCTGCCAGGCTGGTCTCCTCAGGCTCCGTCAAGAACTCCGTCGTGTTTCTGGACATTGAGGCCGACGGCGAATCTCTCGGGAGAGTAATCATTGAGGTAGCAGCTGCAGCTAACACGCTACCCTCTCTCATAGGTCTAGGTTCTGCTCACAGAGCTCATATTAACTCATCTTTCTGTGTATCATCTGACAGCTGAACGCGGATGTTGTGCCAAAGACAGCAGGTATTATTTTAAATAAACATGAAAAAAAAATTCCTTGTTACCTTTAAATCTAATGCACATTCAATTGTGAACAGAAAACTTCAGAGCTCTATGCACAGGAGAACATGGCTTTGGATACAGAGGCTGCAGGTTTCACAGGATCATCCCTGACTTCATGTGTCAGGTGAGCTTTACAGAGATAAGATGATGTCAAGTGATGCATAAAAAAAACTAAGTTTTGACCATGATCTGTGCTTCTGCGTTTTCTATCACAGGGAGGAGATTTCACCAACAACAATGGCACAGGAGGCAAGTCTATATATGGAAAAACATTCAAAGATGAGAACTTCAAATTAAAACACACTGGTCCAGGTACTGGTCAACACATTTTCTTATGATTTTTATTTATTTTATATTTTTTTATATTTTTATTTATTATCTATTTATATTTATTAATTTTACATCATTAAGGAGCACAACAAAGTATGTATAATCTGCTGATAATCAATATAAGCAGATAGGGGGCCAAATAAAAAAAAAAAAAACGGAACTGACAAACTACATGTTTTATTGGTGCTCTGCCTTTTGGTCAGAACTACATTCCCCTAACTCATCCTTAATCCTTTGACAGATACCCACTAATTCCACGTTACTCGTGTCTGGGTTTGGTTTTATGGTCGATATCAAATTTATTTATATAACACTTTAAAATATGCTGCACTACAATGAATAAACACACCAAGAGAAATTAGAATATAACATCCTAAAATTAAAAACACATACTAAACAAACAAGTAAAATAATTTCAGAAGACAATAAAATGTAGCAGACAAAAAGAAATCAAAGAAAACAGATTTATGTAAAATGAAATCATGTCATCAAACCACAGAAAAAAAACAGAAAAAAGGGCCAGCCATTCCACAACATAGTAGTGAAGGTACGATCGCTTAGAAAACTTTAAGCATTGTTGTTGTCTCAGTGTTCTAGATAAAAGTTGCTGGTGTAGAAGATCTAGAAAATCTGACAGGATCAGACCGTTCGGAACCTTAAAAGCCAGCAGTAAAATCTTGGAGTCAATTCCACACTGAATAGGAAATCATTGGGGTGGAGACAACTCTGGAGCTGTACGCCCCCACTTCCAAGTTTCTGTAATAAGTTGAGATGATGATGATGATGATGATGACTGACTGATGCCTTTATACAAAGAGTTAGCTTAGTCTACATGGGTTGTGATAAAGATTTTTTTCATCTTTAGGAAAGAAACACAGCCTTAATTTGGCTAGAACACAAATCTGGAAAAGTCTTTTGGGATAGCTTCAATTATTTGCTCATATTTAAAAGAGCTGAGAATTACACCAAGTTCTTCACAGGGGATAAACAATAAGGAGCCAAAGGCCCCAGAATAAACTGTGTCCTCCCATGCAAAAGGATTTCAGTTTTGTTTTCAGTGAGATGGAGGAGATTTAAATTTAACCATGATTTGATATTATTAAGAAAAATCTATAAACATAAAAAAGTCACTTATTCTTAGATTTACATGTAAATACAGTAGACATTAATATCATCCAGAAAGCAATGGAAGGTAACATCTCTCCTATTTCATATCTCCTAAAGATGGAAACAAAAGCCTTGGTTCCTTGTGGAACTCCACATGTAAGGGTTGTTGCAGCTTTCAAATATTTACACACGTGGACTGAAAGACTCCTGCTAAAAAAAAAGGAGTAGTCCAGTGCAGATCAGTGGCTTTCATAACTGTAAGCAGTACCGTTCAAGCTGTTATTAAAGGAAGCTGTGATCATAGTACCAAAAGCAGCACTTAGATCCAGTAAAACCAATACAGCAGACTTAGCTGAAAGTGGTCATTTGAAACTCTCCCAAATATTGTTTTACTGCTGCTGTGATATTGTTTAAAGGGAGACTGACACTTTTCATAAATATAATTATTCTTCACAAAAGTTCTAGTTAAATGAAAACAATTTTCTTCAGCACCTAAGAAAGAAAAGGCAGTTTGGGAATGGGGCTAAAGTCTGCCAGGTTCAATCGGACAGAAGGGTTTGATTTATTAGTTTATTTTTCTG
Organism: Valencia hispanica; assembly: GCA_963556495.2. NCBI lineage: Eukaryota > Metazoa > Chordata > Actinopteri > Cyprinodontiformes > Valenciidae > Valencia > Valencia hispanica. The sequence continues at coordinate 28,599,767 of OY747711.1, forward strand.
AGTGACTCTACCCCAGTATGTTTCACATTGAGATTCTGAGAAATATTTCTATCAATGCAACAAAAATACAACATATGACATGACACTATTTAAAACTTCTATGAATAAACAAACCAAGAGGACAGTTTGTTTAAAAAAATTGCCTTAAAGAAGGCCAGAAGTGAAGATGAACACCAATAATAATAAAAAAACTCAACAAAACTCTGTGGGGGATTTGCTTTTTCTCTCCACTAGATGGCAGTGCCTAAGCTCATGCAGCGATAAAAAGTTCTGGTCATATGTATTTTGCAACCCTGATATGAACGACCTACTTTTCAGTGAGCCAACATGCACAAATCAAAATAATTTATTTCCTCAGATCAACAGTTTTTTTTCACACGGTTTATTTTTTCAGAGCTCGTTCTGTTGTGCGTTTAGAGGTTGCGTAAGTCATGGCGGAAGAAAAACAGGCCTCTTTTCCTCACACATTTCTTGACTTAGTATCATGTGCTCCAGTGAGGCCTTAATGTCACTGGATCAGTGGTAAACTAAAAGGGACACAGAGGTGTCCTGGTGTGTGACAATCTTCTGATTGGTGTTTTGATCTCTGTAGGGACAGTTTCAATGGCAAACTCTGGGCCTCACACAAACGGCTCGCAGTTCTACATCTCCACAGCGAAAACTGAGTGGTCGATACTCGCCTGTCTTCACAGAAATTCAATACATCCAAATCTGTCTCTTTACGGGTTTGCTAAGCTCTTGTGTTGTCTTTCATTTGACAGCCTGGATGGAAAGCATGTGGTCTTTGGGCAGGTGAGGGACGGCATGGATGTGGTCATGAAGATGCAGTCCTTTGGTCTACATGACGGAGGTGTGCTCAAGACAATTCTCATCACTGACTGTGGAGAGATCAAATAACAACCACAGACTACTCTTGAGTCCTTCAACATGCAATAGTTATGATCCTGATCATTTTAGGTAGTACTTGTGTAAAAAATGATATTACATTAACTTTTTATGTGAAGAGATCAGGATATTGGTTAAAACATAAAAGTCATGATCAATATCAAGTGAAGAACCTTTGTAAATATATAATAATGGTAATAATACAATAAGTACTGAGATATTTTCCTGTTTCTGAGAATTCTCAGTAAAATACACTATCGGTTTAGTTTTAATAATAGGCGAAGAAACAGGAGTTTATCAATTATGTAAATTCTATAAATATAGTAGAAAATATGTTCTTTTCTATTAATGCAATATGTTTAGTAAAATTATTTTTCAAACCCTCTGTGTTTTTGAACTCTGGTGATTGGAACTCTGTTTCCGCAATTTTAATTTTCAAAATATTTTTGCAGTTTTCTCTAGGTATGGAATTTCTGTTGCCTAAGAGGTCAAGCTATTTGCTTTTGTTTTGTTCGTGGTGAAACAAATTTTCAGTAGCTTGTATAAAGACTTCAACTACTGAAGTCTTCATACTTGGATACTTTCTATGTAAGACTTGCAGAAAGTGGCCTGTTCTGCTGAAATGTAACTTTCCCAAGTATGTAGCTTGCGCTGCGTGGGAGCTTTGACTGTGTTGATCCAAAACGTGTATATGGTATATAGTTTAGCATTATAATATGGGGAGAGGGGGACGTCCCAGATGTGCAACTAACCAATAAACCAATGCACCCACGCACACAGTCGCAGCTGGGTCTTGAGATACTGAATGACCCCAACTCTGAAATGGAGCGTCCAGATTTGTCAGAATTAAATACAATTTCCGATTCTTCAGTCATTTTTACAGTTTTTTCTTACTAATCCTCCGTCAGGGTTACACCTTCTTTGTGGAAGCAGTAACGACTTGTGTTCATTGATCTGAACACTCTGATTCCCTCTGACTTTAGACACTGTAACACCTAAAGACCAGTATGTCAATACAGTTTTCATTAATCTTGTCGACTATGTAATGAGGACCAAATCTTTTTCATTATTACTACACACAGTGACAAAATACACAAAATCTTAACTAAAGTACCTTCCAAAGCTGTGTACATGCCTCGGATGTTTGTGTACAGTTTCCTCGTTGCACATTTCTATTAGGATTTACTGTGACAGACCAACACCATGTGAAGTGAAAGAAAAATCAAAAGTGGATAATCATTTTTTTGTTATTTCCAAGTGAAAATGTGAAAAGTGTGACATGCATCTGTAGGGGTCAGTACTTTGTAGAACCAGGTTTCTCTGCAAAAAGCTGCCAGTCTTTTGGGGTATATATCTTAACAACTTACTATATCTAGAGACTGGAAATTCTCCTCAGATTTTTTTGCAAATGAGCTTAAACTCAGCCAGGTTGGCTAGAGATTGACTGTGAACATACATTTTCTTTCCTTACCACAGATTCTCAATTTGACTTAGGTCTGGACTTTTGATTGGGCCATTCTAACATTTTCATCTTTCTTCGTGTTCACTAACGTCTCTTTTAGCAAACTATTTATACTGAGACTCTGAATACTTATTAAGTGACCTCTGAAAGGTAATTGGGTGTTGAACCGGATTTTATTTTAGGGTACCAAAGTAAAAGGGACAGAATACAAATTCATGCCACATTTTTCAGGTTTTTATTTGTACAAAAAACAAAAGGTGATAATCATGGATACCTCTTCTGCCCCTACACAACTACGCACTATGTGTTTGCTCTTTCACATTAATTTCCAATAAAATACATGAAGCTTGTTGTTGTAACGTCAAAAGGTTCCAGGAGTATGAATACTTTTGAAAGGCTCTGTATTTTGTTGTAAACACTTGTTAATACCCGAATTGCTACACAGACAATGCACTTCTTATACTCCCTCAGCTCTGTTGCTGTGTTTTTCAAACAACATTTTACATCTCCTTATTTTTAGAGATGGGATTTAAAAAGTACAATGGCATGACTTACTCTGTACTTTCATGCACAATTATGAAGCTGTGTTACAGATGGTTACAAGCTGTGGTCTGATTACAGGACATGTGCTCTCTTGTGCCACTGGCCCTGCTGGCTTTAAAGCTTCCCAAAAAAAGAAAAAAAGGTTCCACTTGCTTTTTTTAGACCAGCACTTCAGCACAACTGACTTCCTGTCCATCGGAGCAGGATGTGACACCACTGGCTTGAATACAGTTACTAGATGATGAGCATATGAACTCTGGGTTCAGTCGGTGCAGATGATTTGGTTTTTCTGAAACCAGAGAGGAACCTGAAGGTTTGTTTAGATTTGCACGTAGGCCCTTTTTTGAGAGGCACAAGGAAGAGATGAGGAGGCCAGGGCCGGTCCGAAAGCCTGAGAGTGGGTGGTGCTGCTTATCAACCTAATACTTCATGAAAGTAAATAATGAAGCGACGTGAAAAGGCAAGCTCTCGCCCCTAAATGAAAGCACATGTGTCCTGACCTTCCATCGTTTGTTTAAATTCTCAGATTACATTGTTGCCATAGTGACTTCTTTCTGCTCACGCTCTGTTTGGGCTAAGAGATGTAGTAACAAACTTGGTATAATTTGAATCTCCACCCTCTCTTGGGTTTAGCCATTTGGAATGCATGTGCAATATTGTGAATAGGAACGCTTGGCTCAGAGGACAGTGGTGCTGTTCTCAACACATGTCCAAAACAATGACGTCTTTACAGCTGGGACCAGCCGGTTTCTCTGTGAAACGTCTCACATTTATCACCAAGCACCCGTGTCAGCTGGTGTCCTTTTTGGTGTGTGTCTCGGGGGGTTTTCTGTCCACAGCCAGACTCTGGGTGTTGAAATGTGAGGCCTGGCAGCTTCATGTGTCTGTTATCTTTCAGCCCTTTCTTGGAGTGTAAAAATGAAAAAAATGAATGTGTCTCTCTCATCTGCATCACACAACCACCATGGATAATCCATTAGGAATACTTTCACCGTGATCTATAACGCACAGTCCTGTGTAAGAACCAAAGGCTTGCATGCAAAGACGCATAAATAAAGTGATTGTTACAAAATACATGTACAAATGTTAGCAAAAGTATTTATATCCTTTTTTCACATTATAGCTACAATCTGTGATGCATTTTATTGGGACTTTATGTGATACACCAACATTAAGTAGTGCCTAACTGTAAAGTGTCAGGAAAAGGATGTAGCCCCATTTACTCTGATGTCCCTTGATGAAATCCAGTGCAGTCAGTTGCTTACAAAAGTCACCTATTTAGTATCTAGATTCCACCTGTGTCAAATTGAACCCAGAGTATAAATACAGCTGTTCTATAAAGGGTTCAGAGGTTCTCTAGAGAGAAAGCAGTATTATGAAGACCAAGGAACACACCAGAAAGGTGAGGGATACATTTGTGGAGACGTTCAAAGCATATTTAGGATACAAAGCAGTATCCCGCGCTTTGGACCTCTCACAGAGCATCACAGGTTGAATGGAAAGATTTCAAACCTATGAAGACATGGACGTTCATCTAAACTGTTATTCCAGACAAGGAGAGCTTTGATGTGAGAAGCAGCCAAGCATAAATCTGACCTTAATGGAAGAATGGGAATTTTTTTTTTTAAGAACACCAGAAGAAGTCCCATTTAAAATTAGTCAGAAACCATGTATGAGACAAGAAAGTGCTAAAAATGAAACTTTTTGGTTTGGATGCATTATGCTGTGTGGAGGAAAACTAGCAATGCACATCACCCCGAACACAATTTTAGCAATATAACATGGTGTTGGGATGCTCTAGGAAGAATTCTTCACCAGGGAGAAGGAAGCTAGTCAGAGTTGATGGGGGAAAAATGGATGGAGCAAAAATACTAGGCAATCCTGGAAGAAAAGATTCAAGAGCCTGGAAAAGAATTGAGACTGAGCTGGAGGTTCAACTAATATCAAATAAATTCCCTATAAACTTTATAATTGTGCTGCTGCAACATGCTAAAATGTGAGAAAGTACTTTTGCCCAAGCTAAAGATGTCAGGAATCAATGAGGAGGTTTTGGCTGAAACCAGACACAAGATAAATAAAAACAAAACACAGTTTAAGCAGTTATAAATTTGCCTTTTATTCATCAAGCTCTCAACAGCTCCAAAGCACTAAAATGTTTTCCCATCTATCAAATAAGGCACATTTTGGAATGCCGTTTCATGGACGCTTTGTTTCCCCAAAAAGAAATCATTTACCTCGCGCCTGCGTTCCGTCCAATTCAAACATAACATGATTGCAATATTGCATTGCAAACATCTCAAGAGATACACACACACACACACACACACACAGCATAGAGAGAAACAGAACGTTCCAGCTCGACCACATTAAGTGTTAACACATTACATTCAGTAAATATGTGTTAATTATAGAGGCTACACTTGTGGTAAATGAAATACTTCAGGACTAAAGTTGCTGATAATGTTAAGCTACTGTAAAGGATTTAAATAAGTGTAAATTGCACAAAGTAATAGTTCATTCAAATCCAAACACATGCACATGCAAACTCAGACAGTTCTTTGTCAAACACACCTTCCTGACAAAAGCATAGCACGTCCTAATCTACAAATAACATTTTTCTAACAGTTTCCTGTCATCGCTGCTTTAAGCAAACTACATCTCACAGTTTAATGTGCTTATACAGTGGTGAATATCCATCACTAGAAAAGAAACAAACAAACAAAAACAAAAAAACATTTCTGCATGTTAACACAATAAATCTGCATATTAGTGTTAAAAAAAAAAAGAATACATACGACTTTAAGGATGGTTAGTCGTATAGCAATGTGGATTATTTAACACTGCTAACACAAGAACATTACAATGGCTTATAGGTGAGATAGGGTATTAATTATGTACCAGCTTTTTCTCTAGTAATATTCTATGTAGACATCAATATTTCCTTCTTAGTGTAACTTTGTTGCATATTATATACAAAAAGTGTTGTAAAAAGTCTTTCCATAAATATTTCTGCAGGATATTCCTCCAGATTAGTGTAAAATAAAACAAAACAATTCCCCAGCTTTGATTATTTCCCAACAATAGGCCCTTCTTTATAGACACAAACAAAAAAAGCTATATATTGATAAACATCGGAACTCATGGCCATCAAATATATACATAAAACATCTTAGTCAGGGAAATAAGTTGCAGATTGCTTTAGAAATTTCAACATCTAGTAATGATTCCAAAATACACATCTTATTCATAGAAAAAAAAAAAAAATTCTGATCTAAAGATGTACTAGAAAATTCTAATTTATTTTTCTATTTTTGTCTATAAGTTCATTCTCTGTTTTTATAGTTTTCCATAATTTGCTTCTAGAGATTCCATTCATTCTGACAGGATTTTTGTTTATCTTCTCCAATAATAACACTGTTACTCATGAGGTTAAGGCATCATTGGTATTTATTCTGGCAAACCAGTTAGTGTCATTGAGCAAAGAAAAAGTAGGAAATTAACAGTAAGACAAACGGATTGTTCCCAATAATGGAGGGCTTTAAGGAGTCTATGTAAAGATTAAAAAAGGCAAACTTTTCTGTTTTAAGGGGTACTCCACCAGTTTTAATAAATATATTTAGCCCATTCATAGGTTTTGTAAAGATGACAGATGAGCCTTTCCCAACCATGGAAACTGACCTCAGTAGTGTCCTAATTATTTCTCATATATTATCTCACTTTAAGCTTGGTAATGCCAATCAAAAAGCTTAAGAGTTTTGTGGTATTAAACCTACTGAATAGAAATGAATAAAAAAAAGTTGACTGGTGACTTGGATTAAAATTGTATAATTAAAATAATGTAAAAAGCTATAATTCTTATCTCTTTTCTGATGAGTGAACATGTCATACCTAAGTCAACAGGTTGCACTAACAACAACAGCAACACTCTTCAGTGTGGAAGTTGTTACCAAAGTAAGAAGACTCTGCTGTTTTGGTATTCTAGAGGTGATCAAATGTCAAGTCAGAGAGAGCACAAAGGATGTGAGAAGCTTCAAGAAAGGAAACAACTTTCTAGAGAGGCATGTTGCCTGCTCCTTCAGACTGCTGCTTTTAAACAGGGAACAGAACCTTTGTAGATAACAGAAAGCCAAACATATTACAGCAAAGTTCCTTTGGTTTTTCTCTTTGATGAGTCAAGTTATGTCTGTTATGAAACATGCTGGAGTAGAAAATGTTGGCTGTCTTTTGGAAATCAGTTAGGGTAAGAGTCCATTAATTTCTCTTTCTTCTAAAGAGGAGTCAGAATCTGTGAAAATTAGTACCAGGAGGTCAAAGATCTCTGAAAGCTGCATCTCTATTATTGACACTTCCTGGCATTCAAAGGAAATCCAATCACAGGTTATCTTTACATCTGTCGTATGAATGCAATGAGATCCTATTGTTAATGGAACATTTAGAGGTGGTCTCTCTGTGAACACATGGCCAAATGCCTTCTGCGCTCAAAGAACAAGTACTGTACCACGATTAGGTGCCAACTGTTTGCATAAGCACTTCATTACGAGCAGATGGGGAATGAAAAGTGCACTAAAACCTATAGCTGGTAGAAAAAAAAAAAAAAATATATATATATATATATGGTCTTTGCAAGCAAATATGCTGTAAGCTTTTAGTTGCATCTAGCTAGGAAGTCAGATTACATCACATTTTTTGCCAGACATGAGTTGTTGTACTTTGAGCTCACCATATGAGATTTAATCAACCCAAAAACACAAATTATTGCCAGGTGTGATGTCATCTTTTAACAGACAGGGTAGTTTATAAAAGATTGTGTTATGGGACCATATGGAAAAGAAGTAAGTGGGCTTTTGAGTTTATTCCAAGTGACTTAAAATGAATAAGACATTTGCTTTTGTTAGTGTTAGGCCCTTCAGCTTTGTGGACCTGCAGAGCTAAATCCCCGAAGTCCTCTTTTAACTGAAAAGTTGGCATTTAGTTACATTTCCACACACAGCAATGTACCAATAGGACTTCAAATACTGCAAGTAAATGTGTATGTTTTTTTAACAAAAGCAACATTTTCTTGGATAAACACAACCACAACAGATTATAAGGATAAACACAACAAAGCGTGAGGTCCAAAGTTTTATAAGCATTTGATTCTGTTGTGTGGATCGAAAGAAGAAATAACATCTATGTTGATATTCCATGACAACAGACCACAGTGGGATTGTTATTGCCAGCTGGAAAGGCTGGTCCAGCAAACTGCTCTGAAGCGAACACCCGCCATGCCAGTTCAACCGCTAATAGAGGGGCTTTAATCTTTTTCTCGTCCTTTGTCACATCTTGAACATCCATCAGACTTTCTGAGCATCACAGTTCGCACATACACAGTTCCACCTCTGAGCCCACGACGCTTACCCTTCAATCTTGAAATCTTTTGAAGGCACATACATGTTACAGTATAAAAAATCAACCGGCTTTTAAAAGGCTTGAAATACAGTACATATAACGGATCACAGCTCCTATGGAGAAGAATCCTTGAATGGGAGATTTTAATCATTTAAAACTAAAATAAAATTTCCAATGTAATTATTCAAATCCACAGTCTAGAAGTACCTCCTTACACTACAACACTTATGATAGAAGGCACTGCAAAAATGACTATCACATCACATTCAATATACATAACAATTTTCAGCTTCCCCTTTTACAAACCAGACTTCGAATTCAATTTCTCCACTTAAAAAATCCCATTGCAGTTATTTTGAGCTTCAAAGGGATAGTTCAGGATTTTTAAAGTGAGGTTCTATTAAAAGGTTATAATTAGGTAATATCTTATCAGCAGCAGATAACTTTCTTGCCGTCTAAGAGCTCACAAGAGAAAAGCCAAGACCAAATACAAGGCACGTGTCAATATTAGATTCTCACAGTATGATAAGCTTAAGTAACAACACTACAGTACCATGGTATTTACACAAAAAATGTTAAACAAAAACATAACATGCCTAATTACTGCTATTTATAACAGGAAAGTGACAACTATTGTATCTGCTTCTAAAAATGAACATATTGCTAATTACTGCTACAATAATGTTATCTTTTTAACATTTATTTACTGTTATTTTGATACATAGGCTTAAACAAAAACTGGGAAAAAAACCACCCAAAAATTATTCTGCTCTTCATAAGTCTGTTTCAAAACACACACCGTGGTGGCATTTTAGGGTAATATTGCCAGCACAGTGTATCCTTTGAATGCGTCGGGGCCGCATGGTGAGGCACGAATATTGCTGCATTTGTGCCAGCCTGCTTGATAGTAACATTACCACAATATTGCAGCAACGCTGAACTTATGAATGAAGATCACGCCTTGGCGCAACAGAGTGTGATGTCACGATGATGTGTAGAATGTGAGCTGTGCCCCCGGCTGGCAACAGTATTTAATATGGAAGTAAACATGGGGAGTTTATTTAGCATTTGTAAACTGTATCAGCTGAAATGACAAACTGGAGTGATGCAGACATAAAGGAGCTTCTGGCCTTCAGAGCAGAAGACCAAATCGCTAGACGGTTTACGGGGAACTGTGAAGGACAGCCACCTTCTGGAACGGCTCGCAAAAGGATTTGAGGAGCGGGGCTTCAATCAGGATCAAAATAAGTTACCACCAAGCTATTTTGTCTGTTTACCATGAACTCTTTTCCTTCTCATGGTTTATACGCAACCCTGCACGTCGACAGCACGGACACCACCCCCACACCCCCCTTTGTCACTCACTAATGCTGGCATTGATGCCGGCACTGTCTTTTGGAACAAGCTATAGAGTAAAATTGGGTGGGTTAGTAACCTTCTTTCAACCACCCATCTGGCAGTCCACAGCAACATGTGGGGGAGGGGGAGAATACCATTTCTCTTTGCCCAGTACTGTCCAAGAAGACACTGGTGACTGGGGCATTCTCTTTTGAATCTCAACAAAAGAACTTCAAACCTTGAAAATTGTATAATGGAAAAACATTTGTGGTCTTAAAATTGTACCTATTTGAAAGCTTGTGATAACTTGATATCAGGAGCCATCTCATGCCTGCTCCCAAATCCAAGTTTCAATTTATGCAAACCCTATTTTATGAACCCTTTAACTGTTTAAATTTTTGCATCGGGTTGTTTTTACACAAAAGATAATTAGTATTAAGAAAGGAAATGAAAGTAGGAGTCAGAACACTACCAATAATCTTTCTGTATGAAATCTGTGCTGAAAACAGAACATTGAGTTTAAGTAATTTACCTAAAAGAAAGGTAAGGCACTGTAAAAATCTATATACCTTCATTAATTTAAACCAATATAATTATTTTTTTACACCACTTTATTTTTTTAATCACATAGTTAATCTGTCCAAAAACCCTTACATGTTGTTTTCGTACCTGTTTCACACAGGAAGATCATTGGTGGTGCACCACCTCCTACCCCAATTTCCTATGCAAATAATAATCAGTTTAAATGTAAGTGTAAATAACTGCCAATGTAAGCATCACAGCAGCTTAAAGGTTCATAAAATATTTCTTTTCCCACAAACTGGCTGGCCCCTCTCAGTCTGTTAGCTTCAACCTCGGGATCCTGCTAATTTGAATAAATACTGAATAAAGACATAAGCGGGTGTCTTATAACCTTTAAACGGAACCTGTCTTCAAAAATCCTGAACCATACCTTTAATCTTCCTGTGCAGCCTCCCTATTCAGCAGTTAGCAACGAAACATGAAGATCAAGCATTTGGAAAAGTCTGCCAGATATAACTAAAATGCATTTTCAATTCCAATACTGGCTTATTGTCAACCACTAGTGTACAGTCTGACCCCTAAGTTATATATAAATTTCTTAATAATAATACAATTCAAAGTATGGCAAGAGCTTCATTGCTATGAAAAATACTGTTTAACTTTGACATGACCATGTTCAGACTGAAACTTCTTTTGATTTGAAGGTATAGTAAGCTGTCCAACATCTGTTTCTGCTCAATACGGTTATCTCCAAATATGCAAACCTAAGAAAATAGTCCAGAGGGGTTCAATGAAACCGCTTCAGTCAACATTTTGCAAAAATCCATCTGAGGAGCAAATCTATACGAATGAACCTATAGTAGTTCCTAAATATACATGGATGCTGAAACACAATGTGATACACAAACATAGAAAGAAATATCCTATATGTCCCAGTTAAAATTCAAATTGCACACTAAAAGAAAAGGAAATAAATATGTGAAATGTAAGCTCGGGATGTATGGCACTTTATCCCTCTGTTAATTCACAGTTAGTAAGATGTGCTGCTGACCCCTAAAACGGACGTTGAAGGCCTTCTTTTACATTTTACCATCGCTAGAAGCCCCCACCGAATAAAATGTTCATCACATCGCATACTTCACTTGGCAGGAAAAAACAAAGCAGATCTCTGTAAACACAAAGCCAATAAACCCCGAGGTGAGGTATTGACACTAAACATATCAGTGACACCAATACGATACATGCTTGGTGCTAATTCATCAATACATTAATTTGCTGGAGTTAAATATACATTTGGAGTAATACAGTTTCTAATATATGGTTTTACAATTTGTTGAAAGGCATGTAAGATGAATGATCCTGATCTTATAGAAGGAAAGTATCAGAAATAAAAGGAGAGAATTCGAGCTACCATCTTCAAGCACAGAGTGGGCAACAAGAGAAGACCTTCATGTCAACAGGCAGACAACGTGACTTATGAGGCCAAAGTTCTTTCCCTCTGGGTAGAGATGATTATTGCACACGGCGGCAGTAGTAGCCCAGGACTTTACATTTCTCACACAGGTGTTGCGGGTGCTCCTTACTCTGGTCAGACACATCCAGGCCGTCCGGCTTCTCTAAAGGCCGCTGGAGAAACAAACAGAATAAGTAATGACTCAGACCAGTTAAGTGTACATGGACACTTCCGATTTGACCTGCTTTCCACCAGGTCATTTGCCGGACCCTGTAAATATAGTCACTACCTCTTATTACCAACGCCTGGCACCTCAAAATCTAACAAATATGAATGTTTCTATGACCTCAATTGTTATGCTCAGAGATTCTGTCTAAATGGTTATAAGTATGTGTCAATTATATTATATGTTATATGAATGATAATATTTTGCTCAATTTGAAACTCAGAAAGCTTTTAAATAATCCATACATTGTCATACCTTTAAATGATGATATGATTGGCTGATTAGTCCCATGTGAATTGGTATATATTAGTCCCAGGCTATTTAAGATCATCTTTCAAATCGATCTAAACATTTACTGCAAATCAAGATCAACTAAGAGGTCCCGACATGAAATTGGGTATCGGAATTTACCCATCTTTATTAAGTCTCTGATCCACCTCGGGAGGTGGTGTGCAACAACATTGTATTTAAAGAACTAAATGCATTTTGACAGTGTGCCAGCAGATCACGACATATGCCTGGGGAAAAGCCCAAAGGGAAATCTTTTGCAGGTCAAGGTTGTGAGTTGTAAGGCACACCATCTTTGATTCCACAATCACAGCTACATGATCTGAAGGCTCACATGGTCGAGATGTCGGTAAAATGGATTTTTTAACTTCTGGATCTACAAAGAAGGCTTCCCTGAGCACATAAGAGTGATCACCCAACTTGGACACAGTCGCAATAACTGATTTTATTTGCATTGTACACTTCACTACATTCATCTACATTTGTAGTTTTTTTCCTACACTGCTTGGACATGTTCATCGTCCCTCATTGGGGTTCTTGAAGTGCATCAAATGGTTCCAAATCAAGAGCGAAAACCCATTAAGACATACAAAAGTCAGTTCAAGAAAAGACTAGTATAGCCTATGTGTAGTCTTTTCCAATGTGAGTTGTGGCAGACAGAGCCGCTGTTGGAGTAGAAAAGTTGACTTCCCACTAGTCGAAAGAGAGACAGAGGTGATAGACTCTGCTGCAGAAATGCAAGTTGGTTACACAGAAATAAATAATCCTATTTGACCCAGTAAGGCACTCTTCCCAGGTTTTGGTATTGAAAACTGATGGATCAAAGGTGATTTACCTTTTATTCTTAATTTTTTTAAACCTCCTTTTCCCTTTTACCAACAGAACTCTAAATAATTTTTTTATTTTTTTTTATTTAATTAAATCATTAGTAAATATACCCTAGTGTGATTAAAATAAAAATGTTTCTTTTCTTGTAATATCTCCATTACAATTGAGGTGTAAACATTTTACTGTTAAATAAATCCCAGCTTGTGACAGAAATCATTCTACAGAAGGGGGGGGGGGTAAGAAGCATTTTTCGCAGACTCATAAAACTGAATTGGTTATGCACATTGGAGACATTTAAAGTAAAGCTGTTAGTTACCACACTAAATACTAAAGAAAACAAGCCTCAATGAGCAAGCAGTTTTTATTGGCAGTTTGTTTAGCCTATCAGCACATGGAGGCTCTTCACAGACCAGACCTGCACTGAACACTGCTACCTCAGTGATAAGAAAAGCTGCGACGTGCTTTAACTGTATCAAGAAAGAGGGAGATTATCATCTGACTATGATGGACAGTTTGGAAATACTAGCATCAGGTTTCTTGGAATCATTATCAGCTACAAAGGAAACCTTTCAGAGCCAGCACATTTGGAGGGGATTTTAACAGTCCATCTGGAAATCCCCCCCCCCCAAACACTTATTTATTTCAACTGGTTTCACTAAAGGAAACCCAGCTAGCATGGATCATTACAAGGAGATACTTCAGACTTCCACTAATGACTCCTCCAGCAAGTTCTGGGACTTAACTAATGCTGTATCAAAGACATTAGGTCCTGAAGGAAACCTGGAAAGTCTAATGAAGATTTTATGGTGTTCCCTTAGTGGTTACAGGGAACCAGACTGAAGCCCCTGTGGTGAACATTCTTTTTCCTGCTGTAGTCGAGCAAGGAACTTAGTTAGATTGAGGAAGTCTTTTGGCTTATAAAGGTGCAGCCTGAGCTTCTGTCCTATTGAAAATCTGTTATGTGTGGACATTTGGTAAATAAACTGAATCAATAAATCTATGTTATGTGGAGAACAGGGGCAGTTTGAGTTTAGATTTTTTGGGCCACAATTTATCTGACTATACCTATAAAATAAGGAATATACATGTACAACTTTGCTGCTGTTAAACCTGAATTTTCCTTCCACGGGACAATAAAGTATATCTCTTCCATTCTATTCAGAGACAAATCTGAGTATCATTTAGCAAATAAATCCTATTAAAAGGAGTGACCTATTGCAATCGTCTTTACATTTTATTCTGCTAAAGTAGATCACAACTAAAAATATACCATCAACATTTATAGTGGGGCAAAAAAGAATTTCGCAGTCACCGCTTTGTGCAAGTTTTCCCACTTAAAAAGATGAGAGAGGTATGTCATTTTCATCATGGGTACACGTCAACTGTGCGACAGAATGTAAAAAAAAATATCCAGGAAATCACATTGTACAATTTTTTTAAAATTTATTTGTATAATGGTGCAGAAAATAAGTATTTGGCCAATAACAAAAGTTCACTTCAATCCTTTGAAAAGTAACCTTGGTTGGCAATGACAGAGGTCAAAGGTTTCCTGTAAGTCTTCACCAGGTTTGCACACACTGTAGCTGCGATTCTGGCCCATTCTTCCATGCAGATCTTCTATAGAGCTTCAATGTTTTGGGGCTGTTGCTCGGCAACATGGACTTTCAACTCCCTTCACATTTTCTCTATTGGATTGAGGTCTGGAGACTGGCTAGGGCACTCCAGAACCTGAAAATACTTTTTTAAGTAGCCACTCCTTTGTCGCCCAGGTGGTGTCTCTGGGATCATTGTCATGATGGAAGATCCAGCCACGTTTCATCATCAATGCTCTCACTGATGGAAGGATGTTTTTGTCCAAAATCTCACGATACATGGCCTCATTCATCCTTTAATTAATACGGATCAGTTGTCCTTTCCACTTTGCAGAAAAGCAGCCCCAAAGCATAATATTTCCACCCCCATGCTTCACAGTGGGTATGGTGTTCTTAGGATGCAACTCAGCATTCTTCCCCCTTCCAAACACGACGAATGGTTTTTATACCAAAAAGTTCTATTTTGGTCTCATCTGACCACATGACATTCTCCCAATCCTCCTCTGGATCATCCAGATTGTCTCTGGCAAACTTTAGATGGACTTGAACCTGTGTTGGCTTAAGCAGGGGGACCTTAGCAGGCAGCAGAATTTTAATCCATGACAGTGTAGTGTGTTACTATAGTAACTTTTTTTAAACTTTTGTCCCAGCTCTCTTCAGGTCATTAACCAGTTCCCCCCATGTGTTTCTGGGATGTTTTTCCACCTTTCTCAAGATCATGTGAAGCCCACAATGTGAGATCTTACACAGAGCCCCAGGTCGAGGGAGACTGTCAGCGATCATGTATTTCTTCCATTTTCTAATAATTGCTCCAACAGTTGATCTCTTCTCACCAAGCTGCTTTCCTATTGTAGATCGGCTCATCCCAGTCTTGTGCAGGTGGACAATCTTGTCCCTGGTGTCATTGGACAGTTCTCTGGTCTTGGCCATGGTGGAAGTTGGAGTCTGACTGTTTGACAGCTGTCTTTTATACAGATAATGAGATCAAACAGGTGCCATTAATACAGGTGACGAGTGGAGGATAGAAGAGCTTCTTAAGGAAGAAGGAACAGGTCTGCAAGGGCCAGAATTCTTGGTTGAAAGTGCTAAATATATATTTTCTGCACCATTATACAAATACATTCTTTAAAAATCATACAATGTCATTTCCTGGATTTTTCTTTTAAATTTACAAGTGTATCTATGATGAAAATGACTGACATCTTTTTAAGTGGGACAACATGGACAAATCGGTGGCTGCCAAATACTATGCCCCACTGTACATAGTTCATGCCTTTTCAAATATCTGAAACTTAAAAAATAGAAAGTCAAAACTCTTGACTAAATAAGATAACTTTACACATGTTTATGTTTATATCCAAATCTGAAAAGCGAAGTCTTTTAGACCAAGGGCAGTATATAGAAATGCTTATAAAAGTATGTATTTCTATATTTATAGACATGTAACAGTGGGATGCTATGAAATCAAGATTTAATAAAGTGCAAAAATATTAGAGTTGGGACTGCTCTGATCCAATCTGATGTTCTTAGATTGGTTATTGGGGTGAGGCCACTGATATATAACACCCATCCAGGAATGGTCCTGTTGGATGTTGTCCTGTAAGTTTAAACTTACAGCCAAAAGATTTTTGGCGTTCCATTGTTTATATAATATCACCAGGAATCTGATAAAATAAAACAGAAACATTATCATAAAATAAAACTCTGCAATCACATTCTACAGAGGAATGACACAAGTTAGGGATATTTACAATCTATAAAATCACATTTACAATGCTACAGAATTGCTAACTGAAATAATAAATCATAAAAAATAATCATAAAAACTGATTCAATAAGTCACTATTAGCGATATCTTGTTTACTTAATTTTATTACAACAGGAAAGGCCCTCTTTATTGAGTTGTTTGCAGTTAATTCTTTCTATTTCTAATGTACACACAGCTTAATAGCACCTCTGCTCATGTAGGGTTAGGATAATAATTAATGACCACTAAAGCAGAAAAGGCTTGTTGAATAACATGTATATTTAAGTGATTTTGTCCCTGGGTGCAGCAGCTTTTCAGACCATTTTATCATAGTTTTTCCCTCCAAAGTTAATTAACATAATTAGTCTGATGGTATTCAGTTCGATCGGCGCTCACCGGTGATTGGCCGGTCACAAACTCAACACTAAGATGTGAAAGTTGTTATTTGGAGTCAGAGGAAGCACAGAGATCTAAGAAGACATTTAAAAGGAAAATGTTTTCTAGGATCTAGAACATGTCTACGATTCATTCAGGCATTCAATGGCTGAAATAAAATTCTAAAGTCAGTTTAAAATGCACGTTTTGTAACTCTTTCAATTTTTTTTGTGTATTTCAAATACTGCTAGTTCATAAAAAGAAATTGGATCTGTCCAGAATCTGCATTGGCAGATGAATGCTTTAACAAGAACCTGTCAGAAAATGATGACCGGTCCATCTCTTGAAAACTTCAATATCACGAGATATTTAAATTCATATAACAGGATCGGATTGGAACAAGAAAAAACAGGACTGGAGTATTTCTAGAAAATATGACAAAAAACATAAAATAGAGAGGAAAATATTCAAAAAACTGCATTTACTAGAGAAAGTGCTTTACATCAGTAATTTTTTTGTGTATTGCTTTCAAGTACTCAAAAAGTTTTGTAATATAAAGTATTAGTGGTCGTGATCAATAATTGTTATGACTTTTTAGAGATCTTTGAAATGTTGTCTTTGGACTTTGGTTGCCTTTCTTTTTACATATTTAGCTTGATACCATTTTTAGAAGAATGTTTATTGGTTGGTAACTTAAGTCTGACCTAAGAATCATTTCTGCGAGAAAAAAAGGCCCTTAAATTCAAGGTATAACCAAGTGTAATGTCTACAAAAACAACTGAGCAAAACAGCTAATTGTAAATTAAATCTCATTTATTGGCAGGTTCTCACAAAAATACAATTTATGCCCAATTCTAAACATGAATCTATAAAAAAACAGTTTCACACATTTAAAATATTGTAATTATAAAAGAGCTGTAGCTGAAAATGTGTACTACAATAGCTGCACCACTGAAGGATGACAAATCTCTCAGGACTTTGTTGGATTTCTTTCTGTTAGGACATGACTTCCAGATACAGTTCATCTCAAAAACAACAAATTGAAACTGATTAATTAAAACAAAGAATGTAGTTAGTTTGGTTAATAAGCTTAGTAAGGATTTCACACTGTTAAAAATGTTAAACCTGAATAAAAAAATTGAAGCTTTACTTTCAAGTGTTTCAGTTGTGACACATGGGAGAAACCTGCCATTTCCTGCTTCATTTTATGCAAATGTTAACAGAGAGCAAGGCCTCTAGGAGCATTCCTAATTTTATTTCTGGAAGTGGAATTGCAGGAATGTGGAGAAGCATAAATATTAAAAGATGAAGTGTTAGGGATAAATATATCTCCAGTTGGAAAACAGTGAATTCTTTCTTCGCCTCTACACCAAAATAACCTCTCAGAAACATTTTTTAGACAGAATGCTGAACGCAGGGATTATGCGGCAAGTTAATTTCAGTTTGGAAAAACACTTCATGGTTAATGTGATTTCATGTTTTCTTCCTGAACATGGGGGAGAATTTCTGCAACTTTTTGGCAGCAGAAATTTCTAAGTGAGCCATTCATGACTATGTGCTTCTTTTAGTCTTGAGCAGATTTACTGTATAATTTTGAGCACTTATGCATCCGGAAATGTAATTTGTTTATTCAATACTTGTACATCAGTGTGGATAAAGTAGATTTAATTTAATTTAAATGAGACCATCTGGAAAATCCTTAAACAAGAGTCTGAATTCAGTTAACTTTGGTTGAAATGAGCCAGATTCTGTGTGTGTAACATTGTCCCACTCAGATCAAGCTACAATATGTTGGCTGATGTACCTGTTTGTGTGGATAAACATTAATGTGGCATTTGATGCATTCTTGTCCCATGTTGGCCCAGGAGTTGCCACTCATCCACTTCCTCTTACACTTGGGGCACTTGTACTCGCCGAAGCATCTTTTCTTCCCTTGATACGGTGTCAGTCCTTCCCCTTTGGGTCTGGCCTATGACAGAAGAAAAAAAAACAAAACAAAAAACGGATGAATTGGTAATAACTTATCAAGATTTTGATCCTTGATATCTTAAATAAAACTTTGAAACAGCCAAAAGTTGTTTTCTTTTAGAGGGACATTTTACAACACACTTCTGCAGCAGAGGGGTAACAACTGGGTGTTTCCATCTTTGTTGCACTCATATATCAAACTTCATCACACGCAACACTCCTACACACGGTTTTGGCTCGATATGAGGTCGTATAAATGACGTTTGCTTCCATTACAGCTGTTTTAAATTACTCCTCTGATTCTCAACAGGGAGATGATTGCGAATAGTCAGTCAGCCATGAAAAAAGCACTCGCCTGAGGACGATGTCAAGAGGTGCCGCCCCATGACTTCATGTTGGCAGCTGTATTTGCGCCACTATAATAACATTTGGTAAATATACTATTTTTCCTCCATAAAGAAGATTGTCACAAACAAATAGACCACAGATGACATCAACATCAGAAATCACAGCCTGCCAAAATAATGCCCAAATGTACATTTATCTGTTAGTTTGTTAGACCATGTCTTTATCAATCTCACATCTCTGCTCAGGAGACATTTTTAGAGTGCCTTTTTTTTTGCACAGAATGATAGCAGATGGGACAGAAAAAATAGAAATCTTGATGCACAGCATGCATGCAGCCGATGGCAGCTCTCCAAAAAGTCAGGAAGCTCTTTGCCTTTAAAGTGAAATCTGAACTATCTTGACACTCCTGACTGCCTGTGCAAGATTGATTTCGTAATCACTCTAACATTTTTGGATGTGGAGGATGAGGGCAAGAAGAAGGGTGAAAGTCTGAGTAGTGCCTTGCAAAAGTTAACCCCTTGAACGTTTTCACATCTTAACTAGTAAGTGGAAAGACAAAAATGTATGATTCTCAACATTTTTAACAAGTTAAAATCTGAAAGTGCATTTTTATATATCCTCCTGATTTAATTCCTTATAGTACCAACTTTCACTGCAGTTACATCTTTAGTTATGTGTTGTTGTTTTTTTTTTTTTTACCAGTTTTGCATATCTAGAGACTAGAATACCTCTGTAAATTAACTAAAGCCAATTCAAACTGGATGAATAGCGTCTGTGAACATCAGTTTTAAAGTCTTGCCACATATTCTTAATTCGGCTTAGGTCTGGACTTTGACTGGACCATCGTAACACATTATAATGGTTTGATCTGAACCATTTTGTTGTAGCTCTTTCAGTATATTTAGGCCTGTTGTCCTGCTGGAAGATGGAACTCTCCTCCAGTATCAAGTGTTTTAAAGCAGTTTTTCCTCCATGATTCTTTCCATGTATTTGAATCTATCCACCTTCCTACAAACTCTGACTAGCTTGCCTTTCCCTGTTGGGGAAAATCCTCCAACAACATGATGCTGCCACCACTGTGCAGTTTTACTTTTAAGAAACACAGTGTTTTGCATGTAGGCCAAACAGTGGAATTTTGACATCATCAGACCAGAGCACCTTCCTCCACATGTTTGCTGTGTCCCCTCCTTGACTTGTGGCAAATTCTAAATGGGACTATTTTCAACACCTGCTTTTTTCCTGCTACTCTTCCATTAAATGGCAAATTTGTGGAGCCCATGAATTATACTTGTGTGCTGTCAACAGATTCTCCAACCTGAGCTGTGGATCTCTGTAACTCCTAGTTATTTATTTATTTGATTAAAGCTTTAAGTTTTAACTTTTTTTTCTTTGTTGGTTTAAGTCCCTCACCTGAAAAAATAAAAAATAAGTGCAGCCTAAACAGCATTGTAAAGATGTGCGGCAAAATTATAGGGATGAATCTTGTAGAGCTCCCTCAGCTCTAAACAACCAGAGTTACAAGGAAGGCCAAAGCTACCTTTGCTGACCCAAACCACCCTCTTTACCGTAATTACAGTTTAATGCCATGAGCTTGCAGATGCATAGTAATAAAGTGCAATGCAAAAAGGTACAAATGTTGGGTTGTTCCTGTTAGTGTCAGCCTCATTGATAATTTGACCTGATAGGCCCAACAAAAATCACTGAAGTAGCCTTTTTTACTAATGTTCTCCAATAAACTTCTAAGATCTTTACAGAACAGCTGTAGTTATACTAAGATGACACACAAGGATTCCATTTACTAATGAAGCGACCACTGAAGGCAGGTGGTTGCACTGAATAGTATTTATGACTAGCAGAATCAAGGGGGCTGAATACAAATGCATGTGAGACTGTTTAAAAAAGAATTTGGTCAAAAATGCTTAAGCCAAGTATCACTTTCCTTCCACTTCCCAATTATGCACTACTAAAAGATGTGAAAACGTTCAAGGTTTATGAATGCTTATGCAAGGCAATGTATTCCTGGCCTTTACTTGCTGTGAGTCCCAGCCTGAGTATGAGTAATAGAAACTTAAATCAGCAGCATCTGATGCGTTCCAAACAGACGTCAGCACTCTGCATCAGCACCAGCAGGTCCTGAGTAAGTATGCAGGGCTGGGCTTCAATCTGACTCTTCGGGAGCATGACCTCAAGCCCCAACTGTCAGTTTTGCATCTTCCACTGAGAATGCATGGAGCCTGGAAAATCTGACTCCACATCAGTTCATATTCACTCTGACTGGTGTTGCTCTCTTGAAGCAATCAATGGCCATTGTTTAAGACAATGCTATGAGAACGTTTTGCTGGAAACTCTCCTGTAAATGATCCAGTTACTATATAGTCAAAGTATAAACCAGCAGACATTCTCAGTCACCTAAATACAGTGGTGTTTGCACTGTATTGTGAAGTAAGTTACAATAAAAATATATGGGAGCACTGAAATTAATACCCATGGGTATAATCCTAACTCATAATATTCCTTTAGAAACGCAAACGTAGAGATGATTTCCCATTAGATCTGTTTCTTCTAATGTGAACCCTAAAAATCTCTTGGACTCTGCAGCCAAGGCTCAGCAGGACAGAAACAGCATTAATTCATCTCGTGACCGTTCCTTTTCTTGCTCCATGCTGTTTACAGGGTCTGGCCTTGGCCTCTAGCTGCACATCACGTTCTGCCTTCAGCTTAGGACCGTCAGGTTACCTCAGACCTCTCTATGTAACCAAGCTGTTTTGTAGGAGCAAGATGGATGTTTACTTTTTAAACATCTGATCATTTCGTAAATACCCTGACTATTTATGAGTAAGATATTGATGTTTGACACAGAACACAACATGGCTCATTATGTACAGTACCTGAAGTGGGATCTTTTTGTACATTGTATAATGTATCCGCATGCATTGACAGCTGATGATTTTAGGAATTTTTCTTCAATCTTCTCATGATCTGCTTCAACAAAATGTGAACACTCAGTGTGTTTTGGTCTGCTCAGTGCTCATAATGTTTCATAGGTGGCAAATCGCACAAACAATAATTGCAACATAAATTTTTTTCATAAGATTAAATCAAATTATATATGAGATTTGAGTAATTAATAAACATTTATCTTCTTAATTTACCAAAAAACTAAACTACCAAGTTCAAATCAAATTAGTCCTTTAAGCAATTAAATTAGATATTTATATTAATGTCCTCCATGAAGTTTCAGGAATGTTGTCTTTTTAGTTTAATGCTGTTGTAGAAAAGTGTGTTGATGGATTTTGTTCGACATTGTACTTTTAAAATTGGTCACTTATGCACATTCCTTTTGCAAATTTGGCTTTGCATAACTGCAAATCACCATAGAGCTCGTTTGGACACTAGAAGTCGTAAATCTTAGCATTCCACTCCAACTGTGGTCAGCTGTTATGAGGCTGTCGCAACACGTTAGTTGTCATGGAGGTCTCAGGCAAAAGCTGTGAGTTTAAGTGCTGAAGTCACAAACTTTGCAGGCCTGGTTGGTGCGATGCATTCCATTGGACCACCACAACACACGTGAGATGCAATGCCACAACAACATCTGGACTGCTGTGCCACAACAGCCGGCACAAAGGAAGACAGCAGAGAGGTTTTACACACACACACACACACACACACCTATATATATAAAGCCCTGTCATTCTGCGCTACTAATGATCAAAACTCTCAGCTGTAAATGTTGGCTTTAATTCCAGAAAAGCTGAATTTATTAACTGTACACAATGCACTCAGCTTACTGACTATTAAGATGGAACTGCGTCCTCACACCGCACAGCGCTCTGGGAGATAAGCTTGCATGGGAAATCTTTTTTTCACTAAAATAAAAAAGCTTAGTCTACAACCCAAATGGACATATTTCAGGAATTTACAGCGTTTTAGTTGTCTGTCAACCAGAAAAACTTTGCAAAACAGCTGTTGATTTCTGTGCCAAAAGGCAGACAAATGGAGTTTGTCTTGTATTTTTTTTTAGCAGTTCTTGGTGTTTGTTTAAGTCCCGAGGCTGGAGGCCTGTGTGAGCTGAAGTAAGATAAGGGTCAGAGAGTGTGGAGGACAGTGTGCCCAGAAAAGAAATACGTCCTCGTATCACACACAAACGCATTCACACTTTGGGTCAGTGAGCTGTTAATTGAAGCATGTATGCATATGTGATGCACCCACTCAAAGACACAGCGCTAAGATGAGCATGGCCACACACAGACAGGGGCAAATGGTGCTCTGAGTCCTTTATAGAGTGGACGCACACACACACTGAACAAAATCCACATCCACAGGTTTTCATACACTCTCGAGACCTGACTGGAAAGGCTCAGTGCACAGTTTCCGGCAGTACTCCCACTCTGTTTCACCTCCTCAACCCACCCCCCTCTATGAGTACACAAGTCGTTCCTTGGCTTGTATCGCAGGATTAATGAGCTCACGGACTGCATTAAATAGAATAAACAGAGCTGAACTAGAAACAGTGGAACAAAAACGGGAGACAAGGAGGAGACAGTAAAAAAGCAAGAAAATCCTTTAGGATTTGATGGAAATGCTTGAAATCCTGTAGAATGATTGAAAAGGAAAGTGGACAAACTGAGCGAGCCCAAGTCAACTATAGAAATACCTTCAAATCAGACTGTCATTATTGGGGGGGGGAGGGGGTGGGTGGGTGTAAGGTAAAACAGAGAGGGGGAGGAAGAAATCCAAATCCAAAGCAGATGGCCTCCATAGGGGCAGAACACTGAGAGCTGTCGTAAAATTGCTGCTCTGCTTTCAATTAAGCCTTACATTTCAGAGACACAGAAAGAGAGAGGTGGGGGTATGAAACAGTGTTAACATACCGCTGAAGTTCTGGCCACAACGACACTGGACTGAACCCATTATGTGAAGGAATGCAGAAACAAACAAAAAACAATCATCAGGAGGGACTGTGCATGTGTCAGGTATTAGGAATCAGAAGCATGTGCACCATTTTATTGTACATTACTAAATAAGAATAAATGTGTATGAGTCTAGTTTAGACAACACCCAGGTAATGGAGTGAACTTGATTAAAAAGACATGTGATTCAGACATTTAACCATACATTTCCAGTCTTAATATCATTTTGCCACAAAACCATCTTAAAGTTTTCTTCCAGTGAACATTTTAAACATATTTCCATCACTGACCACGGACAAAAATGCAGTCCTGGCCACTGTTGAGGCTGAAAGGTGGTTTTGAAGTTGAACCTGATCTCATCTATCAATACAAGAGTAATAACCAGCGAACAGACTCCAGACTGTAGACACCTCCCCAAAATCTGAAACCTTAATCCTCTGTGTGCAGGATAGGCTAGCCTTGGTTTGGTGTTAGACCCCTCATCCAAGTCAAACCTAACAGGAATCATCACCGAGGCCACTGCTGTCAAGGTTGAGGACAAGATTTCATACTTTCTCAAAATATACTGGAGAACATGTGTACCTCTTACAGTGAGGACTTCATATTTTACCCAAGGTCAGACCACAAGAAAGTATGAAAAGAAAAAGCCTACAGAACCTTTTGTGCAAACACCTAATGTCATTCATCATTATGCTGGTAAAGGAACTGAGGGAAATGGTTTGTAAGATTAAAATAAACTGCACAAAACAGCACCCTCCACATTTATTGTGTAAAATCCATCTGGGGCATCTATAAAAATCTAATCTGTAAATGTATCTTTTATTCCAGTAGCATAATGTCACCCCAAACATATCTTATAAAGCAAATATAACTGAACTATTTTTAATCTGTGATAAATAAATTACAGTTTCTCGCTATCTTTTAAATAGGGCAAACATCTGTGCACTATAGCTCGTGTTTATCATTCAGTCCCTCCAGGAATTCGCGTTGTTACGATCGTAACTATTAACGCAAATTTAGCCAATCCTCGCAAATTCTGCACGTCTTGCAATTTTAGACATTTAACGCAACTTTACCGCACCTTTTACCAGTTTTGACTCTCCCTTTCATTATCTTACATCTGACGGCGTCGCACATCATGTAGGTGCTATGGGGTACAGTTTCCTCATTCCAGTCATGTAAATCCATCACCTGTTGGCGAAATTCACCGTTTTGAATCCAAAATGGGTCACCTACGTAATTCGTGTATGTCCAATGAGAAAATGATCAGCTGTAAATAGTGACGCATAGACAGCAGCAGCGAGCAGCAAGTTTTCAGGAGAGCAGTTTTTATGTGACTTACAGGAGCTGTATGTTCAATTACTTTTTAGATCCGCCAAGTTATTTAGTTTAAAAAACAGTTTCAACCGACCTTAAGGCTAGTTTCCAACTAATTTTCAAGTGATTGGCAAAACATAAAAGAAAATCACACATAAAACATTGCAACTTTAGTTGCAACTTTTCCAGATGCTGCTGTACAGTAATGAGTCGTGCCCATATGGAGAATGTATGATGACGTTGAAGACAGCGTGCCGAAGGGGGAATGTCTGAGGCTCTTAAAGAGACATGCGGCTAATTTCAAAGCATTTTATTCGGACATGTTGTGAGTGCAGATTTCAGGTAGTTTATATTATTTACTGAACTTACATATCGATTTACGGTAATATTATGGCTGTACTGTACCATAGAATTGTTCTGTCTGCCTGAGAAAAACATGCCACCCCCCCTTTAAGTAAGGCAGGTGTGCAAAGATCATCAACAGATAGGAAATGGCTACAAGAACATAGCTTAAAAAATCTTTAAAAGCCTTAAACAACTTGAATGGTGACAAGCGAGGCTAGACAAGGACCAGAGTTTATCCTGCTAACACGCACAATGGGGGCAGGATAAACTCTACTAAATCAATTTCTAGAGAACTGCAGCAAGGAGTCACATCTTGGGGTTACTAAGTCTACATGAAAACCATTAGATGCGATCTACTGTATGTGCCAACCTAATATATGTAACTGCTAACCACAACTGTGACTTTAACTAGAGTTGTGTGGCTTGGTCAGATAATACTTTTTAATACTGATAATACTGCTGTGGGCCTGTTTAGGGCTGTAGAGAGTGACCAAATGCAACCTAATTTCTCAGTAGTGTGCCAAAAAAAATTGATTTAAAGGGAAAGTCCACCCCTAAGTAAAATTTTGTCTGTTGCCATATTCCCCAGAGTTAGATAAGTGAGAAACTTTTATAACCAGCCCAGTCATTCTCCTGATCTGGAAGCCGTCAGTTTGCTTTAGCTTAGCATAAACAATGTAAGTGAATGAGAGCAACTAGCCTTTTGTGTTTAAGTGATTAAAATGACTCAATAATGATCCTAATTATTCCTGGTGAACACAATAATCATATCGACTGCAAATGAAAAGTAAGAAGTAACACAAAGGAATTACAGGAGCCAATTTAGACTTGGGACTACATTACGACAAAGCACCGCTGTAAGACACAAGGACATGAGGCAGCGGTCATAAAAGCTACCTGCTTCTGTAAACAAACACAATTCTGTGAAACATCCTGTTGCAGTTTGTCTTCGGCTTGTTTTCACAACTCTTTGCTACACAAGTAAAAATTTTCTTGGATTAAACTTGTGATTATTTAAACTACGGCAATAAAAACTCAAAGTTGAGTATGCTAGGCTAGTCAGATAAACAGAGTGGATGTAGTGCAAATGAGGAGAGAAAATAAAAAGAAAAATTGAAAAAAAAACGCAATTAAATGTGATGCTTTTTGAAAATGTGGGTGCCCCTAACTGTTGTGTTGATGCACCTAAGAAAAAAAGTTTAGGTGTATCTAGTGCAAAAAGTTAGTCTAAAGTCCCCAGAAACCTTGTTATTGTTCATGGCAACATGGATTTCTTGAAACACCAGGACATTTTGAGTGCAATTCTACAGTGGGATAAATGTGTACCAAAATATATGGTAAATCAACCTCCTCACAGACAACAACCTTCTCACATGGTGATCTCAGCGCCCAAGCCTTAAACCTATAGAAAACCCAGGGAGTACACAGACAAAAGAGTGTAGAAGTCTAAAGAG
This sequence comes from Valencia hispanica, assembly GCA_963556495.2. Taxonomy (NCBI): domain Eukaryota; kingdom Metazoa; phylum Chordata; class Actinopteri; order Cyprinodontiformes; family Valenciidae; genus Valencia; species Valencia hispanica. The sequence goes on from OY747711.1 coordinate 28,626,756, forward strand.
CCTGATAAAGGTGTGAGGTCAAACCCACGGCTAGGGCTGGCGGCTCATCTGAGACCTGTCAATCAAAAGGGCACGCACCTTATCATTCATAATTTTAAATTACATCTAAATGGATCAGTTATTAAAATATTCACCCCCCTCAGAGTTTTTATGACGGTAAACTTGACATATTAAACCTAAAAATTATTTTTTGTACCAGGCTGTAAACATGTTTATTACTGCTGTAAAGTTGGCATTTTTAACATAGGTGTCAATAGGCGCGTTTTCCATTATTTGAACTTTGGGGAAATTTGACCGGACCTTCCAGATATTTGCGTGTCTCCACTTCATTGTGCCGGGCTGATAGGGACGTTTTCGGGCCCATTTCAGGAACCAACAGAGTACCTGTAAGGGGATATGTACGATCGAGTCGCTCAGCAGGAGCTGTGGTCAATGTTCCCTCTAAGCTGCGCGCCTGCGCAATTGCGCATTGCCGACAGTCTTCGTGCACAGAAAATCTGCTCTGCGCACAAAAAAAATCTAACCTGAATTGAAAAAAAAACAAAAAAACAACAACAAACATGTAATTAATTCTGTGCTATTTTGCAGTATGAATCAATGAGCATATGCACCGATTTACAGTTCCAGCGGTGCCCCTGCACCGGTCCAATTAGAAAAACACACTCGCCCAAACCCGTTATCCATGGTTATTGCCATATTAATTCGGCAGAGACCCGCACACTGACCCAACACAGATTAAAGGTAGACATGGGTATGCAAATAAGACTAAGGTAAAAAAAAAAAAAAGTATTAATCCAGACACAAACTCAGATCCTCTTGTTTAAATAGGAGCGGAGCACTTTCGTCTATACACAGAGCGGCTGACAGCGCCAAGTTCGTGCGCTGTGAAATGTGCTTGATTTATTTAGAAAGTCTGTAGTGTTTTGGTGGAATTTTTTTTTACGAAAAGGGGGATTATAAAATGTTCTGAAAACATCTGAAGTTTTCGTTTTATTTCTCTCAGAAACGGGCTCATTTTTCTCAGTCTTGGTTTGTAACTTTATCACTGGATTGTTTCAGCCGCCACAAAAGAAAAGAAACTTTGAATAGAAAAATTGATTTTAACAAGAAATCAGAATTGAGCATTTAACCTGCAATGGGAACATAGCAGTGCTGCTGGAGTTAATCTGCTCATATAGCGTGTGAATAAATATTTTAGTGTTTGATTCTGCATTTGGGTTAAAAGATTTCGCTTCAAGACAATGCCATTTAGGTCATTTAGTGACCAGTGGCTGGTTGCTGCAGCCAATGATGCGATTCACATACGTATTTACGCAACTAATCAATCGATATTTGTGCTACATTTCAAGCATCCAGCTCAGGCTGTGAAAGAGGCTTTAGTTTAATGAATCGTATCAAAACAGCATCGAGAAATCGTCTTGAAGTGGACCATTTGGATCAGCTGATGCGCATAAAGTCAAAGCTACAAGCAGATGAGGCCATCAACAACGTGTACAACTACTGCATAGGCCTACGTGAGGACAGACGGGAAAAAAGTGAAATTTAAGTCAGATTTGTGCTTATCTAGTGTCATTTATTTACAATGTTAATTTATGAAAATTGATCATTAAATACTGTCACCAGTTTATGAGTGGCAAAAATACAAATAATCGTGTGATTATATACTGTATTTTGCAGACAAAGAGTTACAGGACCTTCTCCCAGACCACTCTTACCCGTGCACATCAAGAGCTTCACACAATGGCTCATACTTATAATACAAGTCAGACCTTTATGATAAAAATGTTAAGTGTGTTTTCAAAATTGGAATTCATAGTTAGCTCGGCTTATTTGGCAGTTCATGTTTCTCCACAGTTACACAATGAAATATTTATACTTACAATAGTGTTAACACACTACACAGGTCATGAATAAGATCTTTGTCACTTTCATTGTAAGTGGGATAATGTACTTATAAAAAAAGCATTTTTACAGAAATGTAAATGCTGTAATTTGATTATTTTAATAAACTATGTAAACTGAATGGATGCGATGCTGGCATGACCACAGTGCACACATCTGATGTTGCTCACAGTGGTCAAACGGACCGCTCAGGGCATTTGTGTGTTTGCTCAGACACATAAAAAATTAGAGGGAACATTGGCTGTGGTTAAGTCGCACTGATTGGTTGTAATTCAGAGGGAAATGAGCAGACGTCACCAAACAACCAGCTTTGTAAAAAAAAGAGGAGTTGCTGGCGAAGCAGTTTATAACAACCACGAACAGAAACAGCAACAAGCCCTGCTTCTTCCATGTCGATCTCTTGTTATTTCTGCTGCTCTGGGCACCTTTTTGCGCTGATCAGTGACGCTACTCGCTGTTGAAACGGTTGTGATATGCGGATGTCTTAAGCTGATTCCTTAAAGGCTGTGATGGACGGGTAAAGATGATGGATGGATGGATTCCTTAAAGGCCCAATTGTGTATTGAGATATGGCGACTGAGAGGAGCAGGCCAACTGATTACTCTGTCAGAAAAAGATCTGGTTAAATTACCCTGAAGTTCCGAAAGTGGAAACGTGCCTATTGGGAACTTGGTCCTTTCTGGACCCAGCCCCTAGCGGATGAGTGGGGAACTGCAACTTTTGTCACTTCTACGTTGGGTTCACTTTTAGCTGGTGGAGTTTGCCCCTTGTATAAAACAATTAAAGGATTTTCTTTTGGCACAGCTTTAGACAGGGTGTTGCGTGAAGTAGTAGTTAGTGCAGGCGCCCCATTTACAGAGGCCACAGTCCTCGACGTGGTCTTCCCGGGTTGGATTCCTGTCTTCGTGGACCTTTGCATAATGTCTTCACTCACTTCTCTCCCCCCTTCTATATATACTGTCCACTGTCAAATAAACGTCACTATGGCGACAGAACCTTTTTTTAAAAAAAAAAACAAAGCTTTAGACAGCTTTTGTTGTTCACTAGGCTATTCTGAGTAAACCAGAGAATAATCCATTACCATGTTTTGAAGAAGTTTCAGGGTTTTCATGCCAAATCAGCAATCACCTATGTGACCTTTTACAGTGCAAACATTTGCATTGGTCACAGTGTAAAAAGCTCAGATGTAATCAGTGACAGAACAGATGGCTCAGTCCCTTAGACGAACTGTAGTTGAGATGATATAGCAAGCCTATTACCTGTTTGTTAAGTTTTAGTCAATAATTGCACACCAGCTCTAGACCTGGTCTGTGCTTCAATATCTACTTGGTGACCTTGTCTGCCATGTTAAGTACTACCAATACTCCATTGTTTCTTGGTACCAACATAGGAATCTGTATGGACCCCTACAGATTTATTCTGTCTTTGCTTTTTGTCACAATTCTTTCAGATCATAAATTTTGAGTAAATACAAACAACAGTTTTCAAATGGCTTCACCAAACCAACCTGGCCCTAGGTGGAAAAGGTCCCTCACTTGTTAAATCATAAATTAAGCATGATAAATAATTTTTTTGGGACAACTGACTTAAACCTCATTAACTACATCCAGGTCTAATTACTGCCAAACTTGTACAATTAAAAACTACTTAAAATACAACCTGTCTGACATGACACAAGCTAAAAGATGTAAAAGGGCTCAACTGTAAAAACTGTAAAAACTGAGGTTCTTGTAACTGAAAGCTTTAGTTTGTGATGTGATTTTGTTCAATGTGTTAAACGACCCACACAGTATGAAGTTTTATTAAAACTGAGACTGTGCCAACTATTCAAGGAGAAAATGGCTGAGGTTGTTTTACAGACCACAAAGTTAAAAGCAAGTACATTTTGTTGGGTCATCTAGGGCAGACCAGTCTTGCAGAATTTTGCTTCCCAAAGGGAATAGTTTGGCTGACCACATTAGACAATACAGATGTGGAAGAGATATGGATACCTGTCAATGGGAAAACAAGGAAAACTTGATTTGCAAAACCATCACGTTTATTTTGTTGTGTGACATAACAGAGACGACAGAAAAAGATCTGAGGATGCCTGTTGCTTAGAACCTGGGACCAAGTGAGGGCATGCAGATGGCTGCAACTTCAAGCACCTCAAAAGAATGACACTGTCACCACCTCAGCTGTGTCCTACTGCGCACAGGACAAGCATTTTTCATTGCCCATTTCCGCCATTGGGGTAAACAGCTGCAGCTTCATGCCAGAACCTCAGCCAGGTGCATTATGGGGACTGTTTATCAATCCCACCATGCACTGCAAGCTCTAAATACAGCCACTGTTTTGTGGTCATTCGTCTCTCTCTCTCTCTTTTTTCCCTGAAGTCTTTCTCACCTCCTTCCCTCCCTCTGGTCAGCTCCTTTGCTGGTGCAGCTGTCTCTTTATAATGCCTGTAAGGAAAAGTGGCAGAGGCCGAGAGTGATGGGAGGAACAGGTGCGCCGATTGAGGGATACGTTTGGCCTCAATCAAGCACAATGCACCTCTGTTCGTGAAAATAATCTCAACTAAAGGAGGCTGCATAGAGAAGACAGACAATATACTTATAGTAACAAGAAAAACAAGTTGGGGGAAATTATAGGGTGCAGAATTTCCTTTGCAATCAGCATCAGAACAAAGACTTGGCTAGTATCTCTTTAAACGAAACATGCAATCAGATTACTCTGGAAAACAAATATGCTAACTACAGTCAGATGAAATTTATCCAGGTCTTCATTTTGCAACTAATAATTACCCATAATGACCTACGTCACTGCATGTTGCATGTTTTGCTGGCGTTAATGAGGACAAACCATATCATATCCACAATCCCTTCACAACCCTTTCACCCGTTGGAAACAATTGCAGAGTCATTAAAAGAGCACCGGTATGTTTCTCAAGCATTCAAGATAGAGCTGCCTCAGTCCAAGTTGCCTCTAAACTGTTGGGCCGCTCCCCAGCGTTCTGCTTAGCTCCAGTCACTGGCTAGCATCTGGAAACCATCAGTGTAAACAAAGGAGCAGCGGAGGAGCTCAGGCCACGCTCTGACTCTCCATATCCCCCAGGACATCACTCAGAGAGCAGCCCAGGAATGCCAAAACGGCACTCAACTTGTGTGTATTGCATTTCCATGTGCCCGTGAGTGGGAAAAGTGTGTCTGTGTCTGGTCTTGTGTCCACATCTCACAATTTGTATTTAGTTTGGCTGAAGTTCAGAAACAGATAGGTTGACAGATAGAGAGGACAGGGTTCAGTTCAAAATGTTAGCTTTGAGCCTTTTGCTTTGCGTCTTTGTTTGGCTTGCTCATTAAGCGTGGTATTTCTGATAAGGCTTCTAATTGCTTTAATATGGTTTCAGTTAGCGTGCTAGCCCTGGCTTTGTGATGAATGCTAGCGGCAGATACTTGGACAAGGGGTTGAACCTGAGAACTTGTTCTCCTCTGTGAAACATCAAAAAGGATCAAAGGATCAATCAAGTCTGATTCTTGTCTAAGACATCACAGGAAATATTTCCAGAGATTTAGTAACTTCATATCTATTAATCATGTGGTTTGGTTGCTTTTGCTTCAGCCTAAATTACCAACATGTTGCTCATAGAGACTTAAGCTCTTTGATGCCTCTGTGCTCTGTGTATAGACTTCACCACACAGCTGAGATAAGCAGTCTTATCTTGCTCAACTGTCTCTAAATATAAACTATAGAATCACACATAATTTGCAGCACACCACCTCAATCGCTTCCTAATAGCTGTACCACCAAGCACACAAATGTATGCCTGCAAGTTATGCTGCAGACACAGCACAAGGAGGGAGGCACAAGTCTGTTCAAGTCTCAAAATTATGCAATGAAATTACACAAAACGACTATAATTCCACAATGTTACCCTACCTACAGTCCTCGTTTAGATTTTCCTGATAAACCTCACCAGACATAATGGAACCAATCATATGATAGAGGATATTTTGCACCACTGGGCAATTCAACCTGGACATCTTATTTTTAGGGCACGCTCAGTTGAGGCTCAACCAACAGCCACGTGGGAGAGATCTGAACATGCAGCTATAAAATTAGATATTAATATTTTAGATGTTCAAAGCAACAAGCTTAGTTTATAAAATAGGAGAAAAACTCCCATTGTGAGTTTTCTACATGCACGACTAATTGAGAAAACCAATAATACAGGTTATGAGCCAAATTATCGTCAGGTTATATAAACAACAGAGAGGGATTAGGCTAACATTAGCCTAGCACCTCAAGAAACACATACCTGTGCAAAGATTCTCAGGTAAGTGAGATGCACTTTAACTGAAAATTTCAGAAATTAAATGTGTAAAGTACGACGGGCAGCGTCAACCCTTCCTGGCTATTCCAACTCGCTACAAAGGTGTGGCCGAGAATCGGCTTGTTTTAAACTCTACAGCGGCAGGATGGCTGAGCCAGCAGCAATGCCTGATTCAAATTTAAGTGCAGTGTAAAGTTTTAACCTGAAGAGGGAGCGGTTTTTGGCAGAAAATTAATACTTTTACTAAAATGTACTAAAATACCCAAAATAATGACCAGACATGTAGACAGCACTATTAGACACTTTTTTATACAATTTAACAGAAAAAATATGTTGATTTGGGGGTGAGTTGCTCTTCAAGGCAAAATTAAAGTGGTCATCACGCTTTAGTGTCGAACGATTATAGGCTTAAAGTAGCCTTTTTGCCTGTAAGTTGTAAATAATAGTTAAAGAAAGACATTTGTTAATATTTATTTGTTCCAGAACTCTGATCTTAACTAGAAATCAGATTGGACCTTTGAACATCTAGAAAAAATCTAGAAAACCCCTGGTTGAGATTGTTTTAGTTTTTAACTTAAAACAAATCACAAATGGACTTAATAGCCAGAGGTGGATGCTTGGCAGACTGAGGAAGTCCTTTTCAATACCAAACTGAACCTGGGAGGAAATTGGTGGGGTGTTTTTTGGCTCTATCAACCCAGTTACAAGAAGTTACAACAGAGCACCACCTGATTATCAGGAAATAATTGACAAATAGTTTTTAGTCTCAGTTATTGCTTATGAATACTTGCCAGTTAAGGCTTAGATATTGAATAACAATGGATGAAGGATTTAAGTTTAGCACTGACGTTCTCAAACAGCATAGCTCTGCACACATATCTATAGAATAAACACAAACAGCTTCTCTCCAAAATATAGTTTATTAATAAAAATAATTCAACCTTCCAGTTAAAATACTTGAATTAGCAAACGCACTGAGCTAGTAAAACTCAACTAAACCACTAAGTAAAGGAAGAATAATGAAACTAATAAACTACCAAAAAGCTTTGACAAGAGGATTTACCCCCTCTGCCTCCAGAAAATGGCCAAAAGTGTGAGTTAATGTCTGATTCAAAATGTTACAATTAGAGTAAAAAAAAAAAAGATATGAGTTGTAGAGAATTTTAAACAGAGAGGACTGCAACATATGGCTGAGAAAAGTTAACTAGCTCAAACAATGTGACGACATAATTTGAGGTTTTCCTGGTCCCTCAATGTGTGCAGTTGCTTTAAAAAGGGTCATAAAGCCTACACAGACGAAGACTAGTTTTGTCACACATCAGTTTTGACCAATCACCTGTCCAATCCTAGCTTTGAACTAGAACTTCCCAGTTTCTCTTTAAAGTAAAACCACTTAAAACAGACATCAGCTAAAATAGGGTAGAAAAATATATTTTTAATCCTTATAAGTCATTTAATATAATCATCCACTAAATGTCCATTAAAAGGGAACCAAACCAAATAAATTTGTTCTCATGTTCAGCAAGGTGAGCATACATGTGTTGAAAAGATGACAAGAAGCATTTACATATGGTGCTTGTAAATGTTCAGATTTTATAAATAAAGAGCCAGAATATGATATAAATAAGCAAGTGGAGACACTTATTATATTTTCTAATATTAGTCATCAGATGGAATGACCTCTCACTAAATAAGACATCCCTTCTAAGTTTTTCATCACGGTCGTCACCAACTCAGAGTGCTCTCCTCTGCACCTGCTCTGCACCCATGTGGGTCACTGTGGGCTATTCTTAAAAAAGTGGTTTCATATTCTAAAAGCTCTTTATTCTAGCTATTCTTATATATGTTGCCATTCATTACTCTAAAAAGACAGTAGAACCTCAGCTGTTCTCAAATTTTAAAATGCACATAAGGTGATTTTTATCTGTAATCTCCATCAGGCATAAAGTTTGATTGAAGCAAAATTGTGCATTGGGATAAAAAAAGTGATAAATGTGGTATGTGGAAAAAAAACTAGAACAATCTTGGTATGTAATCAAATCCACATCTATTTGAAAATTGCAGTCTTAACACACAACATTTCCTAAAAGCCTCAAAAACCCAAATGGAGATAAACAGAGTGCTGAAAATCCAGCAGCTAAGTCTGTATTTGATTGATTACTTTTATGCTAGCAGTGACATTCAGGATCTCCTTTGAGTTTCTGGGTTTAACCTCTGTGATTACATGTTTTCATATATGTGTGTTTTATCTCACTGTGACATGAAGGGGAGGACGATTATAGTAGCCATTACCGAAGGTCCATTTTCAGACCCATGGAGATGACAAAGTAGTTCCTTCTAGTAAATGACCTCTGACTGGCAGACGTTTGCAGTAAGAGGCTGCACATCAAAGTCCTGCCTGTGCGTTTACACTGTAGGAGACTGAACCTAAGCTACAGTACACAAACAGGCTCTTTCCTTATAACAATCTTAAACCTAGATAAAGATATCTTTTTAGGATTTTCTCAGACTGCAGTGAGATTATGTAACAGTAATGAGAGAATCATTACTGTTTAGTCTGTTCTTTGACATGTAGATATATCACCCCGAGATGGCTAAATCAAGACAACTGTAGCAAAGATGAAAACATCACACAGCTTTCAGTTATGCAGATAATTTTAGAAATATAGCTGGAAAATGCACAAAAAACTAATATTGCATTGTTTTTCTAATGGCATCAATCCCCAAAGAAGCTACATTTGTTCTAAGAAAATAACCAAATAAGAATTGCAGGGTGTTTCAAACGTATAAGCAAGTTTTCACATTTTATCACATCACAACAAATCTCAGTGTAATTTACAAGGTTTTTATGTGACCAACACAAAGTAGAGCATAAATGCGAAGTGGAAGGAAACGACAGTTTTCTTTTAAATGTTTTACAAATAAATACCTGAGAAGAGTGGCATGCATATGTGTCAATGTACTGTAGAACATCCTTACCTTGGCTTGTACAGCTTTCTTTGAATTATGTCTTTGCTGTTAAGTTTCTGTTATAAAGGCTGGATTTGTCGACTGCATTACTAATAGTTTTTCTGTCATCAGATTGTCACATTTAAGCTTTGGATCTCTGCATCTGCTCCAAAGTTCGCATGGGCCTCTTGGCTGTTTCTCTGATTAATGCTCTCCTGGTCTGTCTTGTTAGTTTAGGATCATGGACATGTCTTGAGAGTTTTGCTGTTGTTGTGCCATACTCTTTTCATTTTCATATGATGAGCTGAACAGTACTTCAAAGTTTGTCAAATAGTTTTATAACCTTAACCCTGCTTTAAATGCCTCCCTTACCTTTGACCCATCTGGTGTTTCTTGGTCTTTGTGATTCTGTTTGTTCACTGATGTTTTCTACCAAACCTCTGGCACCTTCACAGAACAGCTGGGATTAAGGTTAGATTATATGACACAAAGGCAGACACTATTTATTTATTTATTAGGTCACTTCTTAAGGCACTTGGTTGCACTCGATTTGAGAGTTTCAAGGGGACCGAGTACAAATGCAATACAGGGAAGAGAACAATCATAATATATCAGAGTTGCATAGACTAATGCAGCTTTAAATGACTGGACAGTGAAAAAAAGCTCTGGAAGCTAACTGTCCAATATGATGATCTGTTGATGTAGATTAAACCAAATCTCCATAAAGTCTCTTTTATTAACATTATTCCTCACAAATTAAAAGGCCATGACCCGCAATTTTGTTTTGTTTTGATAAACTGGAGGTGGAGCTTTTTCATTATGAATTGCTGCAAGCAGGTGATTTTAGTGCTGTGACAGGAAATACAGTTATTTGATTTTAATTTACGGTAATACTGCAGGTTCATTTATTTACAAAAATCCAGTTCCAAAAATCCAGTTCCACTGACCCCCCAACAGACAACCGTTAATCTTAACTACAGACTTGCTATACAATGCAAAAACACCATGCATACCATTTACATCTGTGTTTTTCTCTTCAGTAACAGAGCAGCATTGCTGCTGTCCAAGACAGCTGCAGAGGCATATCATCAAGTCAGTATCTTTTTGCCAAAAGCAAATTCCCAGATTCCTAGATTTCCACAACCCAGCTTCCCTAATCGGCCACGGATCTCAGTGTCATGTTCTGGGATGACGGATGGATACCTCTGAGAGTCAAGCGTGTGGGTGTTTAGAATCATAACAAAGACACCCTCTTCTTTCAAAAGCTGATGTTTTTCCCTGGATCGTTTTTCTTTCTTCGCACCATATTCATAAAGAACACAAACACAGCAGCTCAGAGGTGCGCTTGAATCAACACACCAGTTTGACACAGAAGCTGTTGTAGGATATATATGTCCTTCTCCCTCACTTACCACATTTACTTGGTGATGAGGGCCAATGCAAAGTGAAGATGAGGGTATGAGTTTCCCCTTTGCCCTCTCTCAGCCTTGGACTTAGCCACAATCCCACTAGTCCCAGCAAGCTGTGCGGCTGAACTGCAGGCTTATGTTTCCAGTCCAGTGAATGACAAGGCCAGGTTGGGTGCACGCACTGGGACATACAGAGGTGCACAAAACATTGTCAAAGGTAGTGAGTGTTTCTGCTGTCTCGTTTAAATGTAACATGCAGGCGATCTGCAGTAATTCATGTGTGGGTGAGTTTTTCTGAGTGTCACCTTTCTGACAGTTACTTTGCCGGATATGTTGTGCATGTGTGTTGCTAATCTGAGTGTCACTCATACTGAATTCTATATTGGACCTATGGCCCTATATGGTTTCTCAATGGCAAGCCCAGCACAAGCCCCTTCTCTGTTTAACTCCTCAAAAATAAAACATCTTGACAGTTGGAGATCACAGCGGTTATTTGCAGTGATGATGGTCCTCTGCCTGATGTGACACAAGGAAACAGAAACTACAGCTGATAATACACATCCCCTGCATCCGCGATAAGCCTTATCTGTTTGCAGAAGAGCCTCGGCTTGCTCTCGGCTCCTGTCTTTGGTAACCCGACAGAGCGAGTGCTTGGGAAGAGACAAACGCCTTTGCTGCAACTGGAAGGAAGATCAGGGGTCAAACTTGGAAAACATTCCCATGAAGCCCCTCCCCCCACCAGCTCTTATCCCTGCCAGGAATGTGTCAACAGGGAAGTGCACACAGAGAAGGAGGAGAAAGAGAAAGTGTCTAAATAAAACATTATTCAGACACCAATAGTCTTTTTTTACTCATAATACCACTGAGTAAATAAGGCTGCTACAAAGCCCTGCAATTAACTCTAGAGAAAAAACATGATTACAGTACAAACTAGGAAAAAACAAAACAAAAGTATAACTGAGAAACTGTATTTATACCATTTACTTATTTATAATAAAAACACTGCACGTAGATTGTTTTATTTCAGCACCTTGGATTTCAAGTGACTGTGCATATCCTGTCGTTCTAATTTATGTGCATTGGAAAATTTAAAAAAAACAATAATTTACTGATCAGTGAACGCACCACATGTAAATGCCCATGGGTTGAATAGACAACAAAACTCTTTGGTCTTCTTTACTCAGTAACAGTATCCAGACTCAACTTAGCTATTTCCGACAACATATACAAGAGAGAGTGAGACTTCATCAGATAACAGGAAGGCTCATTGGAGGACAGAAAGGCTGATCGGAGGACAGCAAAGCTTCCCTGTGTTCTCCTTCTAAAATGTTGGTAACCGTTTGAACATTTCTAAGTTAAATTAATCATCAACACTCTCTAGGGAAAAAACAGGGAGTCTGCTGTTTCAACAGCGCTATCCACACAAATTGGTAATATGACCTACAGGAGACCATTTAAAATGTGAAATCTGTTATCAAATCGTCTTTGTTTTAAGATAGTAGTAAAACCATGTTTTATAAGGAGTGCGCTCTCTCTCACACACAGTGTGACCTCACCTTTCAACTAATAAAAAATAATTAACAACAGCTTACAGCAGAGGGCGAGACAAACAATATTTTAAATGCTGCTCTTGTATCCCATGGCTCTTAAAAAGAAATCACCCACACAGTTCTGACTTGTGCAACCCTGTTCATAGTGATGCTAATTTTACATTCGGTCAGTAAATGTTTACCAAACAAACATCCTCCTGCACACTTTTCAGCAGACAAATGTTTCTTTTTCCCCCCCAAGAAATATTGCACAGCACGATGCATTTTCACACATTCCCACATTATTGTCTGATAATAAATATTACACTAACACACACTATGGTGCTTTTCCCTTTCTACTTAGTACATATTTTTGTATTTTGAAACAGTATGAAACTGGGAGAAAAACTTTGCTAAGTTAATCTTTTTTACATTACAGAGTCCGATTTGTTTTATTTGTCATAAAACAGCAGGTTTGAAAAACTCAAGTGCAAATGATCAAGAGGCTTGAATACTTGACGGAAGAATGGTAAAACAAAGGTAAAAAGGAAAACCTGGGCTAGGTATACTGAAGGCAGCGAGACCTGATGCTGCACTGCACTGGAACTAAACTTAACTAAAGCCCAAAACCTCTAAAGCACAGGACCTGACCACCCCAAGACCAGACCATTTGATATAAGAGCCAGAAAAAAACAGAAGGTGCAATGTTTCAGATAAAAGATGATAGTGGATGTGTAAAAAAGGTTGTAGTAGAATCCCTTGTATAATTATATACTTTATATAATAATGTACCATGATCTCTGTAAGTATCATTTCACTTTTTTTTTAATCAGTCGTGTTATCTGTGTATTTCCTTTCTTTTGCACATTTCTTCCAGCTCCCATTCCTCCCTTTCTTCATATTCCTCCTTTTTGTCATGGAGAAACACAAGTATTATGGGGTAATACTTAAACAGCACTGATGTATAAAAGGTGTAAAGTCCCTTTGTAGGGTGAAAAATGTGGATGTAAGCACAGAGGGAAAGAAAAACAGTGAACGACATAAGAGGCCTCAGTCATTTACAACACTAACCTAAAAAATAAAAGACAACATGGGACCAAAACAAAGAGGTTTGTTGTTGAGATTCTTTTTTCTCTCTGCTAGGATGTGTAACCTCTGTTCAAACATACTTGAGTCTGACGCACCACTGCGATGCTGAGAGGGCCCTGCTGGGGGAACAATACAGCCCTGCCTTCCTGACCTCTCGGTCTAGCATATCCTACACACACACAATGACTGCCTTAATTACCAGACTCCATTCCCACCACTAGGTCTTTCCCCAGTGGTGGCCATTCATAACCACCGCCTCTCCCTGAGGTGCCCATTCAAGCACAACACAAAGCCAGCAGTGTCAGCCCCTGATCTCTTGACACCAACTCCTGCCCAGGGTGCCAACGCTCACAGCTTCAGCCTCATCTCGTCTTCTTCACTGTCTTTCAGTCAAGGCTCGCATCGCAAAGGAAGCTGTTGTCTCCATTTGACAAGAATCAAAGGTGCTACAGTGGCACATTAGCTTAAACAAGTTCCAATAAAACCAGTCGGGATAACGAGGGAAATCACTTGTTTAGTGTTTGGCTCAGAAATCCTATACCTGTCTCACACTCATACGGAATTTAAAGTGGAGATTCAGCAATAGTAGAAGTAATACATTTTCTAACCGGTTCCTTACTTCGGCCAACCATTATTCACTAATTAATAGATAAAATAATTTAAGTTATTTAAAAATATTAAGGTACTTTATAGCATAAATAAGAAAACAGATAAATAGAATATTTATTAACGTGTAAAATTAAAATGTTCCTGTAGCTGACAGATACATCAAACTCAAGTGAGAAATAGTGAAAACCTGACCTTTGAACTCCCAGTCTGCCCAAAACCTTCAGTAAAAAGTGACCCGTCATAGTTCAAGTTCAAGTCAACCCCTAGTCATACTGACCTCTGTTGAAATGACTTCTTGTTAAGTGCCTTGAGATGACATCTGTTGTGAATTGGCGCTATATAAATAAACTGAATTGAATTGAATGGAATTACACTGTAGCTGTGTTAAAACCCCAGGCTGAAGCGTTATTACTTTACAATAAATGCTGTTGTTGCCATTTATTCTCCACCAAAGGTTGTAGGTAAAGTTAGAGGTAAAATTGTTCCCAGTAGGAACATGAAATGGGACTTTTAAGCTGCTTTTATGTTGAGGTAAAATAAAGAAAACACTAGAATACTAGAAAACTACATTCTAAAATGAGAGCTGACCTAGTTTTCTTCAACCTGAAATCAACAAATTACCTAAAGTACTGTGAGTGGCCAAAATACGACGTTTATTTGCTTTGTATTTACACCAGCTTCAATTTTACAGACCTGGCTTAATGGTATGACTGGAAAAAAATAATTGAACAAAGTTTTACATAACACACTCCAACACAGAAAAAGCTAATGAAGCAATCTAGCATATTTTAAATAACAGATTATTATTCTTTAGCTTTAGAAATGGATTTATCAGACTGTAAGATATGCAGAATCCATCTGTGATGAGACAACTAATCAGAATATAAATAGGCATCCTTTTTAAAACTGGTAACAAGCTAATACTCTTCCTCAGTGCTGACCTAGTTTCCCCACGTTTTAATGCAGAATCATGCAAGCATTTAGAGAAAAAATCATCAAAATCCATGCATATTTATGTACAGAACTGAAATTGTGGTATTTTCAAAGACTAGTGCTGTTTGAGATAGCAGGCGGTTATTTTTACCCCAAGAAAGAAAATGAAGCAAAAGCGACCTGCTGCTGTGCCGAGTGCCGACATTAGAAGAGGGGCCTGGAAAGTAACACAAGTTGTAATTCATCCTTCCTTTCTTGTGATGTGCTTCTGCTTAAAGTCTGTTTAAAGAGAGCCCGAAGAAAACTGGAATAACTGGAGCTTTGCCTACCTGTGTGGAACATAGAGAAATTTAGCACTGCCCCTCCACCACCCATTGCTCTGCCCTCGTGGTCAGCTGGGTAAAAGGGGACCCAGTTGCCCACAAGACAAATATGGCTCTATGGACATATTTCCAGACACGAGAAACAAGGACAGTCATTATTTAGAAGCTTAAGGAGTTCCACTCATCTCTTATATTCAGGTAACTATGTTTTAAAACTACAGTCCACAAGCTACAAGCAGCATGTCTGTTTAATTACCAACTGTAGGCTATGCCCGAGTAGATAAGACTAATTAGACAGTTAACATCAGCTTAATATACTTGTGTTAGTATATAAAGAACAGAATGACTAAAGGTGTAATATTATGCACAATGAGTACTTGCATAATGTGCATGAGTAATACTAAAGCTTAGTCTTTGTATCATAATTAAAATAATAAGTAAATGGCACAGATAATATTTTCAAAACTAATAACCAATATTTTACATATTATATTAGCAGCATTAGCAATAATTTTGACTTTCTGTTTAAAATAAGAACCATGAGATCATGTTATACATTCTTGAATTGAATTTTTGTATGAATACCATGATTCAAATAAACTGTGGCATTTTTACAGACAGTTACCGTATTGTGAGGATTTTATACCAGAGCATGTGCAGGTGGTCAAAAGTAAAATAAAAGCACTTGTTGGAGTCTCTGCATTTGGGGCCGTTGGGGCCCAGCCCCACCAGATGTCGCTGTGGAGCGCTATGCACGCATGCTTAAATTAATCAGTAGAACATGATCGTTCTTTACATAGTAATATTATATAAGGACCGACTCTGTAACCAATAAGATTCTGTTAAAAACATTTGTGTATAACTATCTAAGTCTCTGCCAGAATACTGACAACTCAGTGGGCTAAATCCTCTTGAAGCAGTGGTTGAGGCCAGCCCCTTAACGTTTGTTTAAATTATGAAGATCTGAAATCAAAGTGCGCATGGCCAACGGGCGCTCAGTAGACAGCCGTGCCACAACCACAAGCTGAGCTTCCACTACCTTCCTCGATAGAGAAAGGCAGCAATTCACCATCTAGAGCGCAGTCTGCTGCAAATTTAATAGATGAAGAAGAAGAAGAAGAGATCCCGGTATCCTACCACTGCAGGAAGTGATGGGTCCCGTTTTGCCAAAGTTGGTTGTGCAGCATAACTCATATTAAAATATCGGAATAGCACGCATCACATTTACATTCTGTTGGATAGAACTGTGCAGCCATCTAATATCCTTGCTAGCTACCAAGACAAAAAAAGACAGAAAGAATGAAGTAGATTTTTTGATGGAGTCTAAATTTAGCACGTTGCCTCTTGACCGAAAAATAGAGATTTGGGACGTCACCAGCCAGTGGATTTTAACATCGTTCAAGGACTTTAAGAGATTATTATAGATTTAAAGGGGATTATTTAAAAGATTATACAGTTATTGAAAAGTTGCCCAGATGAAAGATCTGCATTTTTTTCAAGAAGAACAACACCGGTGAGTGACCCTTTATCTGTAATTTCATGTAGGCTGTAAAAAAAGGCTTTATTCTTCAATTACATTTACATAAAATGGCTTTGTAGTGTGTAGATGTGTGCTATTTTATGTGGTTCATTTAATGTTCAATCATTATTAAATTAATTACATAAAATAACAATCAATATTATTGATCAAAGTCAGATTGTATGCATCAAAGAAGAATTAGTTGCTGCTATGAGGTGACGAGTTGCTGTGCCCCTCCTAACTTATCATGCCAGAGAAGCCACTGAAAAGCAGTGTTTTCGTTTTTTCATCCCTTATGTCACAAATTATTAGAATCAATATATATACATGTAATAATTGTTTAAGCTGAAACATTTTAAACTTTATTTCCAGAAAAAATCTGTTACTGGATTAATCCTTCTAATGTCGTTCACATACAATTCTACTGTACCAGAACTTGGAGCTTGCTGTGAGAAAATTTCTGTCTCTCTGGTTTTGTCACTTCTCTACCTGCTGTTTTAAAAAACTTTTTTGCAGAAAATCATTTTTAGATTGTGAAGCAAGCAACACTGCTACCTGGCATAAAGTAGGAGTACATCACAGTTGCTCACATCTGCTGGACTTGATAGGAGTGCATCACTATGTAATCAAAGCCATCTGCTCTGCAAGAGCAGAGACTGAGCAGATAGTTGCATAATTCGTATCTAATACTCCATCTTGATGAATTATTACCTAAATGTTCTTTTTGATGGTCAACTGGATTTTATTTACTAGATGCTCATTTGTTTTCTTTTCACATGAGTTATAGTTCTAGAGCTCCTACTATTTCCACATCTAGTTGTAACTTTACCTGAGTTTAGTTGCTGTAACAGTGCCCCACCTCCCAGAAATGGGGGTTTTAGTGCCACGGTTAACAAAACAGGAAGTGGTGTGATTGTTGTCTCAGCAAAAATTGAGAGGAAGACTGGGATTTCTGTCCTGAACACAAACCAGCTGGTAGGAAACGACACTTTAATCATTCTTTTAACTTTGATTTCCTTTCAGGGGAAGTGCCCTCATTCCCCTGTCACTGTCTCCTGCTGCCTTCCAGGTCCAGTGCCATTCTCAAGACTTTACCTTCAAAACCTGTCACATGCAAACACAATAGCCCTGAATGGCATGACAGGGACCCGTCCAAAGTGCTGGCCTGCCACAGCAAATAATCACAACCATGTCAGAACTGTCTCTAGGGTTATGAGGATCACGGAGGTGAAATGTGAAGCATTCTCTCCTGACAAATGCTGAAGTGTGACCGCGCTGGTGAAAGATAGGCTGTTGATAGTATTAACAAATCACAGGGAGGAAACAGCGGGGAAAATATACAAGAGAAAACAGCTGTTGAGAAAGAGAAGAAATAGAAATACAAAGTTTTGCTATTTCTGGTGAGAGCTGGTTAAACAGACATTGATTACAAAAAAGCTAACGGAAAAATGTAGGATCTATGCTCTTTCCACTCACACAGGAAATATCTAAAACTACGTCTAGGCCACATAATCCCTGGAACTATAGCAAAATCAGCACAAGCCTGGGTATCAAAGAGAGAGTTACCAAGACTGTTAATACATTCAGCTGTGTGTGTCCAGAGCAATAATTGACAAATCTTGAGCTAAAGGTTTAAGGCAGAGCTGTCGTCAATGTGAGATAGCAGCTATACATCACTACGGGAGCTCCCAGGTTCCATATCTTCATAAATTACAACTACGTGTTATTCCTATTATAATGTTGCTTCAATCACTGTATCCATCCTACTTTATTACCTCCAGGGGGCTAATTTTAGGATCCAAATAAAAGCTTGACAAGCATATTTAGAAAGCAATTCACGCCAAAGACCATGTATTTCTCAAACCCAATCCAAAAGGAGGATCTCCTCCTAAGATTGCTCAGCCAAGTAAATAAGGTCTCTGTACTGACCCAGTTTCCCCACATTTAAAAGCTTTTTCATGGCATTAAAGAAAAAATTATGGATATTTAAGTAAGTTTATGTTAATTACACCCAGAGCAAAAACCATGAGATTCTCAAAGGCCTATGCTGTTTGCAACAAACCGATTGCATTGAATACTTCCAATATTTTCAGCTACTTAAAGGCTGCATAACCCCTGGAACAGTGAATGTAATAGACTCTGTATCAAAGAAAAAAACAGCATGCCATTTAATACATTTAACAGCAGGTTTCCAGTGTAAGGTCATCACTATGAAAACTCTCACCCATCAGTATTCTCATGAATTGCACTAAATGTTGCTTCAGTCACTTTATGTACTTTATTTTAATATCTCTGACAGAATCACCAAAAAATGTCATCCTACCTTTTGGCCTAAATTAAATCATTTTCGCCCATCACAAAAAGGAATACTGACCTCTTGGTTCCCTTAAAAAACAGTCAAACACTAGCAGAGCAATAGAATCTAATCTAAGAAAACTGAATTGCAGATTATTAGCTTTAAACCAGGGATGGACAATTATCGTACCATTTCTCATCATGATGATAAAAATTCTGATTTATCGTGACAACGATCTATCGTCTTTAATCAGCCACTGAACCTTCAAACATCCAATTTGGTTGGGCTTACTATTTTTGTTGTTTGAATTATCGTTTTTTTGTTTGTTAGTTTTTTTATTTCATTAGAGCACATATTAAATCATTAAATTTGAAAATATAACTCCACACAACTATTATATACAGTGCAATAGCATCACTTTATGGTGTGCTAAACCAAGTTACGCTACGTTTACTTTTAGAGCTGTATTAGTGTTAGCTGGGGTCTGACTGTATGTAGGACCAAATATTTTTCCAAATAGACAATGCATTTTTAAATATTTTCCCCCTTTTAACATTATTGCAATAAATGGCACAAACAATCATAATACAATTTTTTGTCCAAATTGCTCACCCCTAGTTTTAACCCACATACATACCATGAATTCTTGTGTTCCTACAATGAAACCGATAGATATCTCCATGTAGTTCATGTAACAGTGGTCATCTATAAATTCTCAACGTGTGACACATTATACCCACTACACACCTCTTTTAGTCACTGCAAATCATCCCAGCATGACTGCCAGCCGATTAAAAAAAAGCATCATAGCTTTGTTAGAGGCAAGCACTGGCAAACAAATACGTTTTGTGAGAACAACAGCCACTGAAGTTTGTTATGGTGGGCTGTAATGGTAAGTCATTATGTTTATCACAAAGACTGAAGGAAAAGCAGACATGTTGGCAACTCACACGTTACTCCAAGTGTGATCTGCATCTAGTGTGAAGAGGCCCTCAGGGGTCTCAGCGTCTTTACACTGCTAGAGGAGATCATAGTGACTGTTTGTCTCAAAGGACGGACTGCTGCTAAAATTTACACCACATGAGGTGTGAGGAAGTATCTCAGGAGCTGGCAGAGCATATGGCCACAGATACAAATCAGATAAATGCTAACAGAGCTTCAGTCATAGCTAAATCATACGGGTTTAAGTGAACGACCCCAGAGGGGTAAGTACTGTAATAAAGTAAAATTCATCCTCATTTATTCAAGTAAAATTCATCCTCATTTATTCAACAAACATTTATAATTTACATACTGACCTACTTGTCACTTTTTGATCCAGTTAACTGCAAGCATTGTCCTTCAAATATACAAAACCTGATAACACTACTAATGGAACTAGAGATGCCCAGAGAATTCGTCTTGTGGCCTTAATCAGATGATTTTCAGCTTTATCAGCCCTGAGAGATGACTGGTTTGTTGAAAACTCAAAGATTGAATCTTTTTCCAGTCACCAGCACTCATTAGTGTTTGCTGAATTAAAAAGACTCAAAGTTATCTATTTTGAGTTTCTGTTTCATTCAGGCAGCAGGATAGTGAGAGATGGCAAGATTTTCAGCAGATAACAGGAAGGCTGAACAGAGTGCAGCAAAATGTTCTGTTTTTTATTTTTATCAGCTTTCAACCTTAATTATGGAAGAATTTGACTTGGAAATGTGGGTAGCCTTTTGTACATCTCAGAGTCAAAGTAAAGGTCAACAATCTGTACAGAACATTTACAGAGACAGCTGTTTCTGTAATACAATATAAAGTGTGCGGACTGTGCTTATTGCTAATTCAAGATGTGAATTGTTATAAAATTTTTCTTTTGAAATACTAGCAGCACAGCTTAACAGTTAATACTCATTTTGTAATATAAGCCAAGAAGTTAGAAAAAATACTTAAAAAGGAGGGTTTGTGTGAGAATCAATATGTTTCTGATCAAAACAATAAAATCATTGTTCTTTATAACCCCTATTCCATATCAGATTTCCTTGCATATATATATGTGAAGAACATTCTGCATGTTTTTGCTCATTTTATGAGTGCAAAAAAGATTTGACTTTTGTGTACATTCTATACAAAGGAAAATATAAAAGTCCATGTAAGAATTAGAATTAAATGGAAAGTTTTAGTCATGTTCCTGGAGAGCTTTGTAAAGAGTTAAGAAAATTTTCCTCAGTTTACTTGCAAACGTTTATTAAGACAACTGATGTGGGATCTTTTACAAATGTAACACACACGGGTGATGTTCCAGAACATGTTAATGTGTTTGAGAAAATTAACCTGAATATTTTAATCATGTCAAGCTCAAGTCTAACATGTTTAGCTGCTCTGATTTGAGCCGAAGGTCTAAAAGATTTTCAAAAAAACTAAGCACACTTAAATGTAGCTACATCAGTGAAAGTGAGGAATTTCTAAGCCATACAGAATATAATTTCAGAATGACAACCTGCAAGTCTTAAAAAACTGCTGGGAGAGGAGTAAGGTAAGAGGAAGAACATAAACAAATAACAGAATGGGACTCATAATTGATCATTTGATCATTTTGGCATGTAACGATTTTTTCAGTGTCAGCAATATGAATCAGGTGGCCTGATAGCTATGTCATGTACATTCAAATGTGCTTCCTTGAAGTTTGAAAGCTATTGAAGTTGGAGTAAAGCTGACCTAAATAGTAGGGGTGTTCCATCTTGGGGGCCTTCGATTCGATTATGATTTGGGTGCTACGATTCGATTATAAAACAATTATTTTTGTTGCATATTTTTTCCCCATTAAGGGTTTTTTCTTCATTCCTTCCATGGCTATTTTCTAGTCTTAAATCTATTTCAGTTTCCATTAATTGAAGTATCCAAACCAATAGATGTCCTGTCTTTTGTTCATATTAGGGATGCACGATATATCGGCATCAACATCGGTATCGGCCGATGTTAGGCGTTTTATAACAAATCGGCATTGGTCTCATAAGTAACAGAGGGCCGATAATAACAACGGATGTTTATTTATTTCCATCTTTTTGACGTTTCTGTCTGTGTTTCGGGGGGGGGGGGTCATGTGACAGCGATAGTGATGTGGCGCAGGAATGTGGGGGTGTTTAACTCAAGCAGAGAAGCGATGTAGATGGTGTGGTTGATTTTCCAGGGTGTCGAAAGTGTAGGGAAATATACCGTATACCATATCGGTGCGTATCGGTTATCGGCCATAACAGCGGGATTAATATCGGACATCGGTATCGGCCCAAATTTTCATATATCGGTGCATCCCTAATTCATATCAAACCGCAAATAAACCAACACGTCCAAAATATGTTTCAGAATCATATCAAGGTGATATTTTCAATGAAAGTGAATGAAAATGTGTTTTGGCAATTTAAAAATAAGATTGTGTTTACCTAAGGACGACTTTTGATTTTAACATATTTAAAGTATTCCTGCTGTATGTGGTTAAAAAGAAAACTTAAATAAAATAAACTTCAGATCAGCTTTTACAAGTCAATTATTACAGAAATGACTTTAAAATCTAAATAGAAATAATTATTCTTCTATATTAGAACATAAACCTATAACAAAAATAGCTCCCTTTTTAAGTCAAACAGGGTAAAAATTACACAACAATCTGAAATTATATTTTAAGTAAAAAATTATTATTTTTCTACTCAAAGTAATAGAAAATAAAAGCAACATTCTCCCAAAGACACTTAAAGTGTATACTCCAGTCTTTTCCCGCTGTCAATTTAATACAGAACTCTAACTTTGCACAGCGGTTTTATAGTTTTTGCGTCAGTTTGGCCACTTGTCATAAACAGAAACAAATCTGCCAGCTATGAGTACATTGCTCTCCGCCACATATTAGTTGCGACCAGGATGGAATGAAGGAAATTTCGTGATTGATACTTGAAGCAACACTTGGGCTGACGTCTGGTAGACAAGAGCTGCCCTGCACTTGGGGAGGACGCCCCGGACAGCACTGAAAAAGTGGACATGTCCGGGAAAAAGTTGTTGCTCCTAACATGTTTCACAACAACAAAGACTGTTCTTTCACAACTAAAGTGCAAAACATTTGCTATTTCCGCCGGTGCATCCCCTAAAAATGTCAGTGTGGCACGCCGGACTTTTATATTTTTCTCTTATAATTATTATGAAAAATAAATTGATTTTTGAACACTTTTGAATCGATTTTGCATGTTTCACACCACAATTAATCGTTTTATGGTAAATTGGCACTCCCCTACAAAATAGAACAAGTCATGTAAAAAACAAACATAATTTAATTCTCAGTTTTTGTTTATATCAGAAAAGGCTAGATGTTTTTAAAAGGTACCAATTCAAACATATCTCTACATTTAAAAAACAAAACCTAAATACTTAAAGAGAAGGATGGGTCAAACTGTCAGTTCTAGTGACTGATAATCAATCCCACAAGAATTTCCTATTTTCTTTTCAAAGAAATGCCTAAATAATGCATGTTTTTTACTCATAAGGATAAGAATGAACTGCTGAATATTTGAGGCAAAGCAGGAATAATACTGAGAAGCCCACTCTCTCTTGAGGACACAAAAAACATGCACAGCAACATAACCCACCCCCACGTATCCTCACTATGGTGAATACATTTTCTGAAATTATCTTTCTACAGGGAGCAAGAAGATGCCATAGTATTTATTGCTATGATCACTTAAATCAGAGCTCTGTCCAGCTGCTGAGGGAATCAGGCCCCTGAACAAAACCAAATCATAATTGCAAGTGGAAGACATCTTGAACTACTGCCAAAGCACAGCCATGAGAGGCATTCTGCTCATAACTACAGGACCGACCTCATTTTCCGAATAAAAGCCAGTTTACATAACACCTCTGTCCCCATGACAGGGAGCAGTGGGCAGCTGCTGCCAGGCCTGTGGCTTTCACCTAGCTACAAGAGAGCCTTGAACAAATTTTTCTTCCAGTTCAAACATGCCTTCTCTCTATGCTTTCAATATTTATGTTTAGGAAGAAAGAAAACATAAGACCAAATGAAAAAAAAAAAACTGGCTTTAAAATCTATAATTGATTTTTTTTAACTATATAAAGTCCTAGCTTGTGAGTAGTATAAGTTGAACACTACACAGTTATGTAAAAAGAATTTGCCGCCTTTTTTGTGACAAATCTCTCAGATTATCAAACTAATCTCAAATTTAGACAAAGATAACCGGAGTAAATAGGAAATCCTGTTTTTAAAAGATGATATCATCCATTAAAAAAAGTTGGAAAAAGTAGTTTCTCCCTAATCCTAAAATTCCAAGCATGAACGGCCTGTTCAAGATCATACCACAGCATCTCAATGGGATTGAAGTCCAGAGTTTGAGTAGAAAACTCAAAAATCTTCATTTTTTGTTTTTTTGAAGATATTTAGAAAAGGGCTTGCTGTGCCTAACATCCTATTCCTGCTGCAAAACCCAAGTGTGGGCCACAACAAACTAATGGGCAGATATTCTCCTTCAGGATATTCTAAAAGAGAGCAGAATTCATAGTTCCATTAATGACTTCAAGTTGTCCAGGTCTTGAAACAGCAAAATAGTCCCAGACCGTCACACTACCACACCCATGTTTGGCTTTTGGTACGATCCTCTGTTTCTGCGATGCTGCGTTAAGTTTTTTGCCAGATGGGATGCAGCCCCTTTCAAAATGTTCCACTTTGACTGGTCAGTCCACAGAATATTTCCCCAAAACTCTTGGGGATCATGAAAATGTTTTCTTTTGGAAATGTAAGACAGGTCTTTGTGCAATTTCTGATCAGAGGTGGTCTTCACATTGGAGTTCTCCCAATACTTGCCATTTTTGCTCACTGTCTTTTTATTAATGAATCATGAGCACTGAACTTAAATGAGGCAAGTGAGGCCTGCAGGGCATTAGATGATCTGGTTCTATTGTGACCCTGATGATCTGTAGATGCCCTCTTGGAATCATTTTGGTAGGTTGGCCACTCTTGTTTTCTTCATTTGTGTATATTGGCCCTTACTGTGGTTTGCTGGAGTACCAAAGCCTTACAAATGGCTTCGTTGCCATTTCCAGACTGTTCAAGACTGTGTTGCTTTTTGAGATCTTTTTGCCTTTTTTGTTGTCAGACAGCTTCTATTTGAGTAATTGAGTCTACATGTTAAGCAGAAATCAACTAACTAAATAAATGTAGGTAAACAAGGAATTCACGAATAACGGGGTCAATTATACTTTCACATAGGCTAGGTTGGTTTGAACAGCTTTTTCTCTCTTGGAAAATAGTATAATAAATAATTATACTGTAAACTGCTTTCTGTGTTTACTCAGGTTATCCTCATCTGATGTTAAATTTTGTGTGATGATTGGAGACATTTGAGCTTTGACAAAAAGCAAAAACAGAACAAATCTGTAAGGGGGTAAATACTTTTTTAGACCATGATTATTCATGCTGTCTGAGGTAATAAACTTAGCCACACTATGTTCCCCAGAAGTCTTGTTTTTACAGGCAAAACAACTCCTGACAAGATAAACAATCAGGAACATAGTCAAGATAGCATATTGTGCAACTGAGAAATATTTCAGTTTCAGAATCAGTGCTAACCCTAAATCCAGTCGGAGTAGGAAAATAAGATTTATCTGTGGTTGCTAATGCTGTTCCCACTGACAAGAGATGGTTCTTTTTGATCTGTGATTATAGTGTTAACATGTCCCAAGTGCATAAAGTGCCAGCTTTAGGCAGTACTATAAACAAAAAAGACATTTAAGAAAAACACCAGCCTTAAAACACGGTACTGAACTATGGTTTGGAAAAGGGCCAGACGTGAGGCATAACTGTCCCAGGCTAAGCATTTAATGACAGTGTAAAAGACTGTGCACATGTGGAAGGTAAATTGATGGAGAAAAAACCCAGGAGAAATCTAAATAACTGCAATGGGACTGAACTGTGGAGCCTGTTTGGAGAGTTTGATAGTTTTGAGTTACTGTTGGTAGTTTAATGACCAGCTGAAATATAAACCAGGGGACATCTGAGAGTGATTTTGACAAACTCCGATGAATTCCTAAATCAGCGGCAAAGCTCCAGCTGTCAAACTGTTTTTGTGTAGTATGGCAACATTTTACAAAATTGTATTATTTTTATTTTTAAAGAGTGCTGTCTCACACAACTGTAGTGCACATGAGCACATCAGAATGAATCTTTCACTTTGTCTAAATGTTTCCTCATTTATGTGGATTCTCATTAGTCTGAATGCTTATCAATACATGTCAAAGTTTCTCTTACATATTTCTTTTTATTTTGCTAAGTTAGAGTTAGATCAGAAAGCTTTGAAATAATTAAGCTTTATCTACTTTAAATATTGATCGATATCGGTAAACATTTTTTCAATATAAGTTTAAAACCTTGAATATGAAAACAGCTCCAGATGAGATAGGTACTGTTACTACAATGCAATTTTTTTATGTCTGTTTGTAGTCTAAGGAATGTGGATTTCAGAAAAAAAAAAAGATTGCCCATATAATGTGACATGGTTCTGATGCTATCACCAGTCCACCTCTGATTGGTTGATTCCGCCCCTCTTGACAACTCCTCTCCAGGAAACATGTGCTGAGTTGGGTTTCCGACTCCGACGGAAGAAAACAAAAAACAAAAAAACAATAAAGTTATCACGATGCATCGACTAACTAGGTCTAAGTCAGGTCTCATCACCCTGCTGAAACTGGCTGCGATAAAGGTTTTTGTCAGCGCTGTGCTCCATGCGTCTAACCTTTATGTGACGTTCGTGCAAGATTTTTTCATAGTTTTTCCTCCCCGCCTCAAAAGTATGACCCCGTCAATCTGTAACATAATTAAAGAAAAATCTTTGTTTTTATCAAACCCAGGCCTGAAAATAAAGTGAGGAACCACCAAAACATCCAGTAAACTGGAATAGAACAATTAGCCTTCCGGTCTGAGCATACTTTAAGCTGGAACCATAGGTTTTCGAGCAGATATTTCCCCACAAGTCAAGCTGAGGGATGACACTGTGGTAACCACACACCTGCAGTGATCCAATTGGTTCTGTGGGTTCTACTAAAGGTAGTCTTGATACGTTCCATTCATTCTACCATTTACTGTCCTCTCCAATTAAAATACAAAATGTGTCAATATCAGCCTCTGAACACCTTTCTTGAAGCTAATGAAAGACTCGTAAACTCTTGATAAATCTTTAATAAGATGTTAATAAGTTTGATTAATAATAGATTTTGGTTTTGATTAATGTGAAGTGTAATTATTTTAATGTTAATCATTAGGGATGTAAGAAAATATTGATACGCTGATATATTGCGATATTTCATGTCATGATATTGTATTGAAATTAAAAAGCAGTGTAAGAATTTTTTTCTTAGAATTTAAATGGAACAATTAATGATTACAGTAATTTTTTAAATAAAATTAAAAGTATGACTTGTAGTTGGTGGCCTTTCTTCACCTTCTTCATCCCAGTGGATCAACTAGATCTAGTAATAAAACTGGATGTGTTAAAGTATGAAACAGGTTGGAGTGTTTAGAATGCTGTGACAGTTTATCTACAGTTAAATTCAGTTTTAAAAATTACAATATATAGTCTTACTCATAGCATCGCAACATATCGTATTGACTATCGGGATACATATCATATAGCCAGATTTTTACCAATACACGTCCCTTTTAATTATACATCCAAATCTTGAGCAATAGACAAACATCTATTTTTTAAATTTGTGGTAGAGATCACTCACTGAGAAAGTAACAAGTCATCCTTCAGACTTCTGATGGATAATGAGATTCCTTTATATTTGCACATTCTTACAGGTAAATACTACACATGACAAATGAGTACAGATGCTTCCTTTGTTGAGTGACATAATTTCTTCAATAGTCAAAGGTGAACATTTACTCCAAGGAAAAACAAAGGTAAGAGTTACATGTTGCATTATATAAAAGCTGAAATTCCCTTTAGAGTTTTTATGAGATGATCTAATTCCCACACACTAAGCTCTGAGCTGTCCAGGAAATTTTTTATCAGCACACAGGTTTTTTACAGACCTCCTGAGACCAGTCATCATATGTCAAAAAACAAGTCAAAGCATTTTAATCTCACATGTGCTCCTCATTACTATTTCATAGAAAAGTAAATTAGGGGCTTGGGCTGAACTGTAACTCAACTAGAGAAAGGAAGAGAAGACAAAGGGGAAGGGTTAGGGAATTGAACCAAGAGGAATTGAACCAAGAGAGATTAGCAAGCAATGAGTCCAAAAAAAAAAAAACACATCTCCATGCAGTTTTTGCACTTCCATAGGAAAGTGCCATGCTGTTCCCTTTATAAAATTATATCATATTCCGGCTGCAGTCCCAATTATGAAGCATGCATTCATATGTTGTTTTTTTTATAAACAGTGACAACCCAGCAGTTATATGATCTAGTACTTGCTCAAATACAGAAAAAGTGCAGCAAATATTGTTCCTTTTGTTGTAAAGCGTCTATGCATATTTCACCTCTATACTTGAATATACAAATATCTACAGCATTTCTTCTTTAAAAAGCTATAATGTTTAAAAGGACAGCAGCCAGCAGCTAACCATTTAAAACATATATATTTCTATTCAGATTTACAGTTTGAAAAGTGTTGGATACAAACTGTTTAAAAACGTATGCATTACACTTAACATTGTAAAAAGATAATAGCTTCAAATTTTTCTTTCATGTTTCCCTGCCACGGTAGTTTATACAAAATTGTGGCACTAGTGGCCTTCATTTGCAGTACTCAGGAAATAGACAGTGAGAGAAGGAGGAGAGATATGCAGCAAAGATCCCAGAGTTGGGAATCAAGCCCCGGACGCCTGCCTCGAGGACTAATAGCCTCTGAATATGGGGCGGCAGCCCTACCTCTACACCACACACCACCCCAGGTAGTTATACATTTTAGCATGGTAAGTGATCAGCACTAGATTATAATTTGATGAATAATATCATTGGTGAATGTCAAAATAAGAATTTGACTTACAAGAAATATAGAAATACTTTAGTTTGCACTGTTAATGTTGGTCTGCTTTGAGTTTAGAGCAATGACAGACAGAGACAGAGTTGCATGGCATATATAATTAGCTAATATTTATCCAAATCCAAATAGTTTTTTGCTATATTAATATTGCAATGATGATAAATTAACAACATGCTGTGCAGCCCCAATAATGCGTACCTGAATCAACCATCATTGATGAAAGAGCTAAGTATTGTCCTAAAAAGATTTATGGAAGGATTCACCTAAAAAATAGTGTGAAAAAAGACAAAATCCTTCAGGAAGCTGTTCATTTTCTAAAATATTTACACATTATACACATAAAAACTCAGATTAGAGCATTTAGTGTCAGTCAATGATTTAATCAGACAATCTTCCAACTAAATGCTGTTTGTATAACTCTTATCAGACTAAATCTGATGCAAAGTGTTAAAAAACAGTGCTGGTCATTTCAGCCTGTCATTATTTTGTATTTTACAGTTTAGATCTTTTCATACCCAAAAAAGGTGAGGTGTGAAAAGAGCTGTCTTGCCACAAGATGCTTCATGTTGACCAGGTGTAAATACGTACCAAATTTGGGGACCCACTTTGAAAACCGATGAGTTAGTGTCTATAATCTGCTGATAGTCTAGTCTTCTGCAAGGAAATGTGGTTCTGTGACTGGTATTTCCAAGCTTGGAGTTGCTCTGTTTTGATAATGGTTTATAGGCTCTTCTATTTCAAAATAAGGTGTTAAATTGGGTATTTTCAAGACTATTTATCTCTATAATTTATCACAATATTCAACAACCAAAAGAAATAAACTGAGCAGATACCTAGTGGGGGGAAGTATTGGCAAAAGGGCAAAATGACCCAGAGCCATTTTAGTTAGGATACAAGGAATGTAACAACTGGGAAAATGTTGCTTTAGTTGGAGCTGAAAAATTTTGTACTTCTGCAGAGAGGGCATATTTGAAGAAGAAAAACAGAATTGTAAGAGAAGAAATTTAATTTACGGGTTTTGTAAGAAGTCAAATAAGTTGATGTGAAAGTAAAACAAAGACAACTGTAAAACAAATCATAATAAAAATTCAGTGAAGTACAACAGGCCTAAGATTATTGGCAAGAAAAGGAAGGAAATAACTAAAATTGATCTGAATATTGTCTGCCTGTTATTGTATGTACATCGCATGGGGAAACTATTTGTTTTTAGCCTCAGTACTGATAATAATTCTCCTCACATTTGAGGATGTCTCCTTCATCCGGCAGCAACATGGCCTGGAGGCCTTTTTCCTGCAACTTGTGGGTATTGTGTAGCTTATGCAGTAAATCATTATGTAAGTGGGCCATTGTTTAGTTTCTTTGCTGTGGATTTTAGTACTTTTAAATATGTGTATCCTACATAGGCCAGGACCATTTTACAGAAACAAAGACCTTGTCTTAGTGGTTTCAACAAGTAGCATATCTGATGCTTAAATCTCTAAACAAAAGATTGTGAGCTGACGAAAAGCACAGAGTTCTTATTAGTGACGCTATATTCTAAAAGGCAAAGTCTGCACAAAACTGGAGGGTAGAAGAATGTAACAATATTGATTATCTTTAGCTACATTAAAGATAAGATGGATCAATCAGCAGCTGATCCTGGTTCTCGATTCTAACATTTACAAGCAATTTATGATGCACACAGAACAACCTCTTATCTGGAAAAATGTACATTTCTCGACAAATTATTGGCTGTTAAATATCTTTTTAGTCCGTGTAAGTGTTTAGCTGTGAAGATGTACACAAGTGTACGTACAGACGTGCACACACATGACTGGAGAGGACAGAGGCCAGCCTGTTCAACAAGTAGGTCACCCCAGGTCCAACAAGAGCAAGAGAAACAGAAGGAGAAAAAGGCACGAGCTGAATGAAGCAAGATCATTGGCTTGCAGAGCTTTACAAATGCATTTACAACCCTTGGACTTTTTCCCATTTTTGTCAAGTTACAACCACAAACGTCAATGAATTTTATTTTAATTGTGAAGAGGTGGGGACAGATACATGTTTTAAAATAAACATGTTTTATAAACAAAACAAAAGTGTGTTCTTCCCCCTTTCAGTTGACACCCCCCAAAAATCCAGTACAACCAATTTCTTTGTCACCTAATTAGTAAATACAATCCACCTGTGTATATTTAATTCTCAGCATCAACCCAGCTGTTGCGTGAAGGCCTTTGAGGTACATAAGAAAACAAATGAAATAATATAGACCAAGGGACACAGCAGGCAGGTCAGAGATAAGGTTATGGAGAAGTCTAAAGCAGGGTTAGGTTATAAAATAATATCTCAAGCTTTTAACATCCCATGAAACACAGTTCAACCCATCACCTGAAAATGAAAAGAGCCTACAAAGACATGGTCATCCACCTAAGCTGACATGCTTGCTGATGAGAGGAGACCATTAATCAGAGATGCAGCCAGAATGTCCACAGTAACACTGGAGGAACTGCAGTGATCCACAGTTCAGGTGGGAGAATCTGTCAACAGGACGAGTTTAAATTATGCATTCCACATATCGGGCTTTAATGGAAGAGTGGCAAGAAGAAAGCCTCTCATAGCGGAAAAAAAGTTACAAGAATTCCTATTTGCAGTTTATTACAAGCATGCGAGCGGACATAGGAAACATGTAGCGGGAGGTGCCCTGTTCAGATGAGACCAAAATGTAACCATTTGGCTTGTGTGGAGGAAAACTAACACAGCACATCACCCTGAGCAAACCATCTCCACAGTGAAACATAGAAAAGTAAGGAGGCTTTACAGAAAGGATGGGAACATGGATGCAGCTAAATGCAAATGAAAGCCTATTAGTGACTGAATCAGCATCGACAGTGGGCTAGAGGTTAACCTTGTTATGTCAAGAAGAATGGGCAAAAAGTTCAGTCTCTGGATGTTAAAAACTGGTGGGTTCAAAACCCTACAAACTATTGGCTCAGGGTTGTGGGACTGATGCTGACCAGTTTTCAAATTTGATTGCAAAATGACTTTGAAAACCATGTATCCTTTTTCTCCCATTCAGCAATTATGCAACCTTTTGTGTTGGTCTATCACATAAAAACACAATAAGATAGACAGAAATTTGTGTTTCCAACATCAGAGAATGTAATGAAATACAAGGAGTGTGAATACTATACATAATTATACAGAAGAAAGGTAAAACATAAATGCAAAACCTTTTAAAGCAAAATGTAATGTTACTAAGTAAGCACTGAGAAAGTATGCGTATCCTCCAACTGCATTCCAAATCCAGTTTTAGACATATAATATTTGTGTCATTAGAAGACCAGAGTACATAATAAATGTGTGTTGCACATCTCACCTGAGGGCAGTCTTTGATGTAATGGCCCTTGTTGAAGCACAGGTGGCACAAGTAGTTGGGCGGGGGTCTTTTGTTGGGTTTCCTAGGCTCTGAAGAAAGGGAAAGGTCTGAGAAATGGTCCGTAAGGGAGTTGAGTCCATCCACGATGTTGTTCAGGGAGCCATAGGGGGATACATTCTTGTACACGTTGTTGTTTAAGGCCTGCAAGCATTAACAGACGAGGCTCAGTTTCAACACATGGCTTTTACATTTTGAAAATATGCTGTCATTTTTTTTCTTTAGCAGATTTTCACATATTTAATGGTTCTATTTTCTTCTGTGAGAAAAACATGTGAGGCCTCCAAGACCATTTCTCTTATTTAATTCAGAACATCTGGCGACGTGCCCAGCTGTGCTTATGAACTAGAAAAGTACTGAGCATGTTCATGGAGAAAGACAGGACTTTACAAAGGATGACTCACTGTAAACAAGATGAGAGACATGCTTCTTGACCAGCCCGTGGAACATCAGCAATGTCACCACACGCTGTAAACTAGCCTCTGTCGTTTTGTGTTCTGCGACAGAACACAGCCTTGCATGCAACGAGGCCCAGTGAATTCATAGAGGACGCCCTCTGAATATTAAAAACAGGGCAAGCAATGCTTGCAGCTCCTTTCTTTTCCTTTTCATTCCTGTCTTCCTCAGTTAAATTGCAACACAGAAACAAAAGACAGGAACTGGCCGCTGAAATTAGGCACGTTTTAGAGCAAATGTTCATATTTAACAAAGCCGTCTCATTAACTATTTCCAACAGATAATTTTGCTTGACGTCTGCCTTAAACCTTAACAGTTTAACTGCACTTACAACAAATATCTAAGACACAAATTTCAAGTAAAAACATTAGAGTTCATTGTGAAATCCACACTTCAACTCTTCCTCATCCCTCCCAGCCATGTCGTGAGTTTTGAGACTCAGGTTTATATCTGGTCTGAAACGTTACTGTCGGTGTTTAATGTTGCAAAGCACAGAAAATTTAGCCTTGGCAGCTTTGCCACTACTGAAAGCCAAATCTTTATCTGGAGGCTGTAAGATTGTCTTGCTAAACGGCTCCAGTCTTAAGACTCATGTTCATTTATTACATGCAGTCCTTGTAAATCAAGCATTACAGCTGTTTAGTTTCTCAGAGTTTTCCATCTGCCATGTGTTTCTTTTCTGCTGCTAGGAGCAACAACGATTCTCTGCTCCCCTGTAACGTGAAAAATTTGGAAAAGATTGTGAAATTATTTTAACAATTATACAAAACTCTTCTCTGTTTATGGTGTGTCATATTTTCCCCGTTTGCCTTCAAATCACTATCTGTCTACACAAGTGAAAGAGATTTCACACACCTCTGCTAATGGAGGGGAAGAGTTAGTTTAGTTTGTGTATTTGTGTGTCTGAGTGAGTGGTTGCAAGAGATAACCCCAAAGAGGCAGCAGTTTGGCATTTATTTCTACGAGGATCTGTTGAATGGTTATAAGGAGTTAAATCTGCCGTGGGATTTCTCCCAGCAAAACAGTTTCAGTGCTAAACCAGAGCCTTTATTGGTTCTAAAACTGGTTTGGTTTTGTCACTGCAAGGAGCAAACTCTGCATCACATTACATCTCTATAAACATGATATCCGAATTCAATGTATGTAATTAACTTTGAATCTGTCTGTATGACTGGATTGACATTTTTTGTAATATTACTTGAGACAATATTTCTTGTGAATTAGCGCTAAATAAATAAACTGAAATGAGTTCAGTTAGATTCAATGTTTGAGTCACTTTGATTTTCATTTACACAGATTATCACTGTGCAGGAAGACAGTTTAACTATACAAATTCCATTATTTAACTCAGTATTCACGCAGACAGATGTCCTCATATCCCCAGCTTAATTTAATACCGCTGTTTAAAACAGCTTTCAGTGAGATTCAGTGAGAATGTTTTACTTTCCTGACCATCTGACCAGCAGCTCTGCAAACAATTCAACACTGCTTACAGCAGGATTTATTAACACTGTTCTTTTTTTTCTAATTCAAGTCTCTACTGGCTGAAATTAAGACTCTCCCATCAGATGCATGCCATCTAGTCTCCCTAAAACACAGAGCTGCTGTAGCTTCTGAATTCAAATTCCTCTCATTTTACACGAGTCTATTTCAAAACATTCATTTAAAATCAAATAAATGTTGTTAATTGGTGTGAATTATTTAGACAATTCATAAGATACATTAACCAGCCCCCCGCAACCCTGGATAGGATGGATGGGTACAGATAATGGATGGATGGATGAATGGATGGATGGATAAGATATATTATTAATCTCACTACAGATATTCATAGGCATTTATGTAAAAAAAAAAAACTAGTCAAAATACCAGTTAATGTTGAGGGGGGGTGTTTAGATTTTTTTATAACATTTTCAGGAAGAGAAAGAAACCCCAGAAGAGTCTTTGTAGTAGCAGTAGCTTAACAACAAGATCCATCCATCCATTATCTGTACCCGTCCATCCTATGCAGGGTTGCAGGGGGCTGGTGCCTATCTCCAGCAGTCCAGGGGCGAGAGGCGGGGTACACCCTGGGCAGGTCGCCAATCCATTGCAGGGCAACTCCAAACTCCATCCAGAAAGACCCTGGTCTGAGATTTGAACCCAAGGCAACAGAGCTACCAACTGTGCCACTGTGCAGCCCAAGAAAACAAGATAACCAGGGTAATTTACATTTATTTAATCAAGTTACTTAATACCGAATTGATTGCATCGAGTCCTTAACTTTGCAGCAATCCCCTTTACCAAGCAAGCATGTGGAAACACAGGAAAGGAAAGACTCCCTTTTAACAGGAAGAGACCTCCAGCAGAACCTAGCTCAGTTTTAGCACCCATCTGTCAAGACTGACTGGAGGTTTGAGAAGACAGAGTAGACACACAAAGAACACGCTTGTGCGATCTGAAAGGTTTTATATCCTCACTCGATGTCTGTAACCCCAGCAGCACGTTGTAGGCTCTTTTTCCATTTTATTTTGTACACTGTTGCATTTCTCTGATGTGTACAGAGCAAAAAGTAGATAGCTTGTTGCATCAACTAAGGCAAAACGATTTAACATTTAATACCCAAATATCCATAAATCTGTTCTTCCAAGTGGTAAAACTCATATTTCAGATCGAAATATCCAGAACTGGTTCCTATTACAATTCATTATTTCACCTATCTCAAACCAAACACTTGCCGGAAGAAACTTTCATTTCAGATATCTATGGTTCAAATGGGAATTAGAAATAGGAGCAGTTTTGATTAAATGTTCAAATGTTTAAATGTTGCCATACTGGGAAGATTCTTGTGATATATCCATAAACACGGAGCTGTTGTAAATGCATGACATTTTCAAGGTGGTCTGGTCAGCAGCGTATTGCGAAAAAGAACCAAACCAAATGAAGCTGTGAAATCGCAGACTCCTCATCTCTAAAGCTTGACATGTTCCTTACTTGTTTCACGCAGGAAGATCATTGGTGCCCCATCTCCCCCTAACTTTATTTTCGGTGTAAATAATTTTTGGTTTCTGCATTTTCAAGTATGCAGTGGGATGCATGATTCGTACAACAGCATTTAGATAAACAGCTATGGCGTTTTTGAGAGCTGTTATCTTCAAGCTCTGGGATCAGCTGATTTGGGTTTATACTCAATGAAGACATCCTGGGAGTTATCTAATCAAGGGTAGGTATTAACAGCTTATAACCTTTAAATAGAACCTCATTTCAAAAATTCAAAAACAGCCACTTTATGTGAGGACCATCCCTATTCACTATGGGCTGAAGTGATCTGAGCAAGTCTGGTACATCTGAGACTGTTTAAACAGATCCAAAGGATGAGTTGTCACAATGAGGGGGGAGTTAATCAAACACTGATATGTTTAAAGCTGGATAGGGCTGTCTGATGGATTTGACTGATTTGTAAAATCACCCCATTGTTTAGATTTGCACTAAATGTGGAAAAAGGTTGAAAAGTTTCACTTAAAAATATCCCCAAAACTAGCTAATATTTCATCTAAACTTACAGCAGATATTTTAAGTAGAAAGCCTCTTTGAGCTATATATTCCAATCTCACTCCAATTATACTGCAAAAACAATAGCGTTTAACATTACTCATCTCATCCATTACAAGTCTGCAGTGGGTTATTTTACTTGGCTTGATCGGTGCATTAAATTGAAAATGACCCCACCTTTTAAACCGTTTCCAGACTCTGTGTGTTCTCACAGTTTGAAAACACTTTATAACCATATGGGTTGAATAGAATTACGCAACTGCATGTGATATGCAATGTGAAAACCCAGTTTCCTGCAGCCTTTAATGGTAAATGAGTTGAAAAGCTCTCCCTGGTTAACATATTAAAGTACACCAGGTCTAGATGGTGCATGCATCATCCATCCTTTACTGCAGTCCCCAAAACTTGACCTCACGCAAACTAAACTGAGGGGAAATTAACAATTATTACTGTATATTTTTGCACTAGCATGTTCAGTATGTAATTGTTTCTTAATGGTGTGCTGTATGTATACATGTGTGTTTACAGGGCTGAGGTTTAGGGATGTGGTTGCCTGCCTGGGTGCTGTTTTTTCGTTTTTTGGGGTTTTTTTGCGCATTGCGGTCTGAAGTATCAGATTAGCACCCGGTACACATTATAAGCGTATTTTTTCCCTAAAATTACACAAAGCTACAAAAATAGACAATATGTAAACAAGAACAGATTTTTGTTTGCACAACCTGGTCTATTTGAAGGAGGCAGAAACAGCAGACCCCAGCAGTGGCCGGTTCTCTCCAGACAGAGGAGAGCTGGACTGGGGAGTCTATTTTCATCTGCAGCTCAGAAACATATTTGAGCAATGCATATTTTTACCAACATTTTCAAATTACCCGTTAATTGAAACGTATCAATAAGGAGACAATAGACTCCTTCAGGGGATTATTTGCTGACATAATGGGGAGAGCAGGATAAATTAAGTTTGGGGGCTTGAATTAAAAGAAAAACTTGTTAAGGTGGAGTTCATAAATGATATGTGAGCATCTCAAAGTTATCATACTTTTCCCAGATTTCTTTCTGTGGGTGGGCACAGATCCAATTTTGGAGTAAGATAATTTTTCTTGTGTTCAGTTTCATAAACACAGCTGAACGTTTTATAAAATGTGAATAAGCAGGCAAGAAACTAAGCATACGCTTAGAGAAACTAAGCTTAGGCTTGTGGACTCAAAACCAACAGTGGGCAACAAGCAGAACAGGAATGGTTACACAACAATTTTTTTGGTTTTTTAGTACGAGTGATACATCAGAAGTTATTTCTATTGTTGAAAAGTTAAATGTCCTAAAAATAGCCTTTGTCTTTTTACACTCCACCTTTCCAAACCGTACCAATGAATAATGACAATAATGGTTATGTTAGACATATAAGGCGTTAATATGTGAACATGAGTATAAAGGGGACAATTGTTGAGCTTTGGTATTTGGAAGGACCCCCAAATCAAAGCAGCTGCTCAAAAATCAACAGGGGACCTCTAAGAGTAATAGCACAAATCAGGTTTATAAAGGTTTGGGGTCTTTTAAACAGGCAGTTATATTCAAAATACTGTAGTCAGACAGTTGAGACTTTTTCCTGAATAAAATATTTTGTGTTTACTAGGTTAACATCTTAGAAGTAGGCTACCCCTTCGGTTTATTCGCCCCACCTTTCTACATGGTACAATCCCCTAGACTGCAGAATAATAAACAAACTACAACAATAATGGTTAAATCTGATGTGTAATGTATACATGTTTAAACATAGTTGATATGAGTGGAACTCCAGTGACTGACAGTTTTTGGTAAGGCCCCAAAAACCCTAGGACCGGCCCTGTAAATAAATAGAATGCTTTGATAGCTAATACAGTTGAAAGGGACGTTCTACAGTTGTACTCCAATCCTAATTTTAAAAAAAGTTTATACATGGCGTTCTGCATTGCCGTCCTACCAGAAAACCAAAACTTTTACTGGAACATTTGCTGCCCACACAGCTCAGCTGACAAGCTTTCGAACAGACTCAGATCTGTGTGTTGCGGCGCATGTTTCACCTCATTGCGCTGCAGCTGGAAAAAGTTGTTGAGATAGTTGGAGTTCAGGGAAGAGCTCAGGTCCGCCGCTGCGGGAGTCTTGCTGAAGCTGAGATCCGTGTGGGAAGAGTTGGGTTCGGGTCTGAACGCGTCAAAGGCGCTGGTCTGGTGGGGGTCTTGCAGGGAGAGATAGACCCAGTTGAGAAGCTGCGCGGGCTGGTACACGGAGGCGCTCGTATCTATGGCAGACAGCAAGCTCATCTTTCAAATCAATAGGAGCAAGCTGGATTTTCCACCGCTGACTGTTGGGGACTCGTCTCAACGCTCCAAGTTTTCTCGCTGTCCCGTTCACCCTGCCCTGGCTGCCTGTCGGTGTCTTTTTCTTCCTGTAAAGCAACCCTGCCCTCCTCACGCCAGGGAGCCTAGTCCCAGTTGAATGTTACTTAAAAAGTCATTGCGCTAACATTTCAGCATTAAAACTTTTCCATTTCTCCCCATGGTCCGCTATTCGACTTTAATGCGGCGGCAGGGCAGAGACGCTCTTTTAGAATATTCAATGAGTGCTCCCTGCGTCATCAAACACGCTCAGCCAATCAGCGTAAAGCGTATCACTACCCATTCAGCCTCAAGTAGGCCTACAAGATATATTCATATTTTTGGTACATGAAGCAATGAATGACTAACATAAATCATCTAGCTGGACTATAATCTGATTTTTGTTACGATTTCATAATGTCGTCATTTTTTAAATACATTTCTAAAAGACATATGGAGAAATCTTTCAAGACGTGAGAATCAGGAAATGGCTTAGAAAATGTATGGTTTTAGAGTCGGCTAATCAAAGTCTGGATTTAACTCTGATTCAGAAGCTATGGCATGACTCTCATGTATCTTTTTACGTATGCATTGTGCTTTAAATCATCTGCTGAGGTGACTGAGGTATTTTGGGGTATTTTGGGGTGCATGAAGATATGTTTTTTTCTGTTGTGGCATCAACCGTAATCTATGCTGTGGTCTGTTGGAGGAAACAACTGGATAAGCTGATCAGGAAGGCCAAATCTGTGCAGTGATGTCCCCTGGACCCACTGTAGCTGCTGTGTCACTGGAGAACTGCAGCCAAAGTAACATCCCTCCTGGACACTGTCTCCCAACTTATGCATGAAACACAGCACTGGGAAGCCCCTTAAATGACAAGCTGGTGCATCCTAAATGGATAAAAAAAATGGTATCAAAGGTTGCTCCTCCTATCAGCTTTTAGACTGTACAACGGCTCCCACCTAACCGAATGCTTATCTCCAGCGATCAGTGGTGGAGAGGCAGAGTGGACCATGGACAGATTGCAAGACAATCATAGGAAAATGCAGAGAGACACCAGACAAACAACCATTCATGCTCACACTCACAACTATGGAGAAGTTAAAGAGGCCAGTTAACCCACTAAAGGTGCATTTCCACTATTGGAACTTCAGGGTGATAATCTGATCTTTTTCTCGCGGGGTAAATCAATCCGCCTGGTCCTCTCAGCCATCGTGTCTCCATTCAAAATTGGCCCTTTAAGGAATTGGAAAAGACATCAGCATATCCCCACAGTTTGGGCAGTGAGTGGTGTCACTAATCAGAGCTTAAAGGTGGCCAAAGTAGCAGAGAATAACAAAGTATCGACTATGGAAGAAGCAGGGACGGTTGCCACGTTTCTGTTTGCTATGTTGATATAAAATGCTTCACCAGCAACTCTTCCAATTTTTCAACGTCAATCTGCTGATTTCATTTCAATCTGAGTTACAATGAATTTTGGGCCATTTTTGAGTACATACCCCAAGGCAATTATTCAATTGGTTCCTGAAGTGGCCCTAAAAACGACCCAGTCGTGCCGGCCAAGTGTGGTGGAGACCATGCATACAATGAGGTTCCGATAATGCATGCTTGCACGATTTTGCAGTTGAAGTTGGTGTACCCAGAGAAAACACAGGGATGCATGGAGAGAACATGCAGAAATTTAAATCCACCATAATCTGTAGCATCTTTAAAATATCAAATAAATGTTAACTTTGAAATAGTTTTTATATGTGCTATTTATAACTCTTCAAATTGAAGCATGGGCTTATTCTTTCAAGTACAAAACTACAATTCAGTGTTAATAAATCTGTTTTCTGTGAGAAGTCAAGCATTCTTGGGGACCCCCTACTGGCTTGCAGGTCCTAAGCAGAAGCTTAGTTTGCTTCTGCCTTGGGCAGTTCTGGGTATGATTCCTCACACTCAGCTTTCTGAAGATATCTTCGTGTAAGGGTAACAAAACCCCCTCATTTCAACAATCAGGCAATCAAACTCAGCCAAGGAGTTACAACTCTTTGGCATGGATATTTTTTGGAGTACGTCCCTGCATATATTCGGAAAACCTAAGGGTAACAGATATTTACAACCCAGTGTGTGAAATGAAAGTGTGTGAAAGGTAAAAGTTTTAAAAGAGCTCCCTCTTGTGGCTATTATGCCTTGAACACTCACAGACCTCTGACTGACTGGCTGGGTGGGGTGGAGTTGTGCATTGTGAGCTGGTGTGTGTGTGTCTGTGTTGTAGTGTGTTGTTATGTTGTCTTTGACTGTGATTTTTTTGCTCTGCTGTTTTGGTTCTTTTATTTGCTTTGCTGTATTGAAGGACCCCCTCGAAAACGAGATGTCTCATCTCAAGGGGTTAAATCCTCCCAATAAAGAAATGTTAATAAATAAATACATTTGTGGATTTTTATGAATCATTATTTGTGCCTAGACCTCCAGAAGTAGACCATAGACTGTATATACAGAAGTAGACCCAAACTTTAAGAACAATTACCCTCTTTTGTTGCTGTTGAGTGCCTTGAGTCAATGTTTGTTGTGAACTGACCATATAAATAGCTTAAGCAGAATTGAATTCAACTGTAAGCAACGAGCTATTTCTGATAATCGTTTCTGACATGGCCATTCTTGCCATGTCTGCAGGGTTTTTAGTGAGGGATTCTGATTCAAATTGGTCCACATACCTTTTCTTTCAAAAACATGACTGATTTTATAATTTTATAATCATGACTTGTTAGTACTTATTTATAATCAGCATTCTTCGCACTTTGCATGTCAGTCCGCAGTTGTAAATAATAATTGAATCTTTATCTGTCCTGTCTTGTTGAATACAGGTTAAATAAAAATATAAAGGTTTGGTGCATTGTAGTTCACATTGTAGGCCTACACTACATTGTGAAATGGGTTATTGTGAAAATCATTGTAGTTGTTTCTAGTCTTCCCAACCGCTGAAAGTGCTTTTACATTACGAGTTAAATTCAAACATAAGAACACATCCATGTGTTTCTGAACAGGTGACACGGCACAGGCTTCAGTGTTTGGCCCAAGGACCCTTGACCCTGGTGGTGGTGAGGGGTCCTACAAATAACTTCACATCCTTCTGATTCTCAATGAGCCACAGGCCAAAAGGGAAGACATTAAAAAAGATCTCAGTGAAACAGATCAATCAATTATTTATTATGGAAGAGCTATTAAATAAATGTAGGCTACCAAAAAAAGATTTGATATATTTTCCAGGATTGGGAAATCCTTAGGCTCAGAAAATGGGAAAAGCCCAAACAGTTCTTCCTCAGACTGAGTCCGAATTTATTAGTCATTACTCATATACCTATAATGGACCAGAAACACGTTTGGCTTGTCATGCACATTTTCCAAGGATGGTCACCCTAAAAATAGCATCGTGACATAGGTTAGAATTGTAAACATTACATTTAGACAAATCACAAGAGTTACGTGACAATGGCCTTTTGTCCAAAGGGCGTAATCCAACATCCATGTTGCCAACATGTTCCTGTGATTGTTGAAAACCAAACCAGGCATAGCAACACACTTCATTGGAGGCAGTGCACTAGTGCACGGTAGTGGAAGGCTGCTATCTGTCTGTCTATGTTGGCTGTATTTATATATCCTGGTAAAAGAAAGCGGACATCACAACGGTATCTGTTTCCATGGTGCCATCATTGCTACTTAGTGTGACGTAATAAATTGTTAGTAATCATTGCTGGCTCAGAGCTGCGTCACTACGG
This sequence comes from Valencia hispanica, assembly GCA_963556495.2. Taxonomy (NCBI): domain Eukaryota; kingdom Metazoa; phylum Chordata; class Actinopteri; order Cyprinodontiformes; family Valenciidae; genus Valencia; species Valencia hispanica. The sequence goes on from OY747711.1 coordinate 28,669,145, forward strand.
AGATGGGCGGGTCCCCTAAATGGAAAATATGAGTCCCACCCATTAAGGTTTGACTGTACTTCGTCTGCCCTAGAACCTAGAAGCGCTGTAGGAATTGAACACAAGCAGAGACAAAGTAGGTACTTTATAAATTATTTACTGAAATGTAACATCAGGAGTCTCGGTACTCCACATTTTGCTTTATGGAGAGTAAATCTGTTTGTGTGCCGACCGTCTGCGGGGTCTTTTCCTGGCTTAATCGTAGCTACTCCTGCGTTCATAAGGTTGTTAGTTAGCCTGTAAGGAGTTCCTTTAGCTAAGCCACGTAGTTCCCATAGCTTCAGCTTTATCTGGTACTACTTTAGTGCTAAAGGCTTCCGCATTTCCTTGTTTTATAGCTGGCAGGTTTAAATAAATAACTCGAACAAGGTTATGTGCTTAACCTGTCGGAAGAAACTAGGTGGATTAAAGTGATTTCGGTTAGCTTGTACCCGCTCTAGTTGACGGTTTAGAAAGGCCCGATGTTTTTTGTATGTCATGAATATTACAGGGTTAATTAGATCTGTTTCAACTTGAACAGTTTGTACCTAGAATCTGTACACTGGGGCATTTTAAGGAAACTTTTAACAATACATACTGACTGTATAACTTGAAAACCACCAACTAGACTTGGAGGAGTAATTTGTTGTTTGTAGAAGCTATAAATAAACTCATTCCAGTTATGTTGCAACGTCATTTTAGCCTAGAAAGCTGCAGAGGAACAGTAGATAGAGCTATCAGCTTTATCTCACCTGCTTTAAATGGATGTGTTTAACTGAATATCTTATTTGCTTTGTGGGCTTAATCAAACTTTTTGTCTGGAAATGCAAAGCTGAAGACTGCCTCCAGTGAGGTCAGTCTTACCATGGAACAATTTGGCCGAGCGCAGGCTTCTCTTACCAAGTGCAGCTAAAAGGAAACTTTCTCTTACCCTTTAACTCAAATAGTTTGACACCAGCTGCCAGCGCATAAAGAGTCAGACTCTGCATCAGTTGTATACCTTGTACTATATGTATGTTACTGTCAACAAAACCATTTGGGGGAAAAATATACTTCCAGTACCTTATTACTACGCCTTTGTATTTAATGACTTAAATGTTCCTTTACATTAATGGTTGAAATGATTATTTTCTTCTCTAACAGAAAAAGTAATTTTTGGATTCTTAAATAAGACAGCCGCTAACTTTTTTGTACAGCATTGTAATGCCTAGAAACCACCGGGTTTTAATACTCATGACACTTTTACATATTTTACCATATTATAACAACACATTCTAAATACAAAATTTGTGTTTGTGTGCCTAACCAACGTAAAGTAATGCATATTTTGGGAAATAATGCGAAGTCAAAATATTTTTGAAATGTATCGCTGAAAAGTGAGCCGTGCATTTGCGTTTGACAGTTAAATAATATCTGGTGCAACCATATGCCTTCAGAGCATGCCTAGTGAGTGAATTAAGTCTATCCCCGTGTCATTTAATCTCTGTTTAAACACAGCTGACCTGTGAAGGCCTCAGAGGTTTGTTGGAGAAAACTAGTGAGCAAATAGCCTCATGAATACTGAGGCAGACAGGTCACAATCATTGAAACAACCATGTGGCCCACGATAACAATGAAGGAGCTGCAGAGATCCACAGCTCGGCTTGAAGAGTCTGCTGACAGAACTACTATGCTCTCCACAAATCTGCTCTTTGTGGAGAAATTTTAAACAGAAAGCCATAAGAACTTCAAAATGTGCAACACATGTGGATAAAGGTGTTTTTTTAGGCTTAAGACATGGTGGAGGCAGCATCATGCTGTGAAGATGCTTTTCTTCAGCATGACAGAGAAAACGGGTCAAAGTACATGGAGCTGAATACAGGAAAATCCTGGAAGAAAACCTGTTTTAGGCTGCAGAGGACTTAAGACTTAAGTTCATTTTCCAGCAGAACTGTAAACATTCACCCAAAACAATATTCAAATGGTTGAGATGAGAGCACATTCATATGTTAGAATGGCCTTATCAAGGCAAGGCAATTTTATTTGTATAGCACACTTTCAACAACAAGGTAATTCAAGGTGCTTTACATGATTAAGGGGTAAAATAAAAATAGCAGTAAAACACAGAGAAAGCATATAAAGTAAAAACAGCAATAAAGCAAGAAGCATACACAAAACATATGATACATCAAAGCATTACTCAAAGGCAGCTCTAAACAGATACTTTTTTACTTGTGATTTAAAAGCCAAAAACTAAATGCATTTGCGAATTTTCAATTTTCAATTCAATTCAATTCAGTTTATTATTATAGCGCCAATTCATAACAGACGTCATCTCAAGGCCATTAACAAGAAGTCATTTCAATACATTTATACAAACATTCCAATCAGTTAAAAAGTTTCCTATTTAAGGAATCCCAGCAGATTGCGTCAGTCATTGGCGTGAGGTTGGGCAGACATTCCAACCACAGCAATCCTTCAGCAATCCCTCATACTGAGCAAGCATGTAGCGTCGGTGGAGAGGAAAAACTCCCCTTTAACAGGAAGAAACCTCCAACAGAACCTGGCTAAGTAGGAGCGGCCATCTGCCACGACCGTCTGGGGGCTTGAGAAGACAGAGCAGAGACACAGAAGGAACAGAAGATCTGATATAAGAGTACTCTCTATGTTACAGAAAGTAAAAAGTTGATAACAGGACACAGTGGATGTTCCGTTACTGGGAGCATCCTCCCAGTCGATGCCCCCCGTCCAACAGGGCATTGCAGCCAAGCAGGATACCAGACCAGGTATATCTTCTATGGAGAGAAAAACACTGAGAGAAAACAAAGTTAACAGTCGAAATAACAGAATGTACTGTAATACAACTGGAGAGTCGTAGGAGAAAAGGAAGTAGCGAGTGAAGAAAATTGGTAAGTCTGTCCTCCAGCAGTCTAAGCCTGAATCTTTGGTTAAACTTGAAAAAAAGATCTCTTCACAGATGGCCTCCATCCGATCTGGCTGAGTTCGAGTTATTTTGTAAAGAAGAATGAGCTAATTTAGACCCACCATGTGTAAAACCGGAAGAGACGTACCCCAAAAGATGAGCAGATTTGATTGCAGAGAAAGGTGGTCGCTACAGAGTATCGACTTCGAGGGTCAAATACAAATGCGTGCCACACTTTAAGTTTTTACTGTAAAATAAGTTAAGAGTATCCACCCCCTTCCTTCTACTTGATAAGTATGCTCTACTTCGTGTTTAAATGTAGTACCCCAAAACACATTAAAGCTTTAATGTGACAAAAGGTGAAGTGAATATCAATACTTTGCAAGGCACTGTGTTTGATTAACTGTTCATTTCTGTGTTTAAAGCAATGAGCTACCCAGGATACCCGCCTCAGGCAGGCACATACCCACCCCAGCCTGGGTTTTACCCTTCACAACCAGCTGGTTACCCACCTCAGCCAGGGGCTTACCCTCCCCAAACAGGGGGTTACCCTCCGCAGCCCGGTGCCTATCCTCCACAGTCGGGTGGTTATCCTCCTCAGGCTGGAGCCTACCCGCCACCATTACCCACAGGTGAGCAAACATTTTTAGAAGAGAGTTTGTAAAGATGGGCCATTTTTATTGTGGTTGGTTGAGCTCAAAATAGCTAAATTGTATAATTGAGATAATGATCATCTTACAAATATAAGAAAAGCTCAAAAATACTTCATCCTTGTTGTAAAGTATTGTATATATGTGATAGAAATTTATAGAAGATAGAAGGTAGAAATGTTACAGCCTGTTGGCAAAATGTCATTTTCCCTGGCAGTCTTCTTAAAATGTATGCTTTTTGGGAGTTATGGATGAAATAACCAAGTCACAAGACATCCGTTAATAAAACTGCCAGTCACCTCTAGCTAATTAAAACTCTGGCAGTAGCTTCATATTGTTTATAATTGTGAGGGGAAATTGACCATTTTATCCATGTCTTAAATAGAAAGGAAGTAACTGTATTTTTAAAATATTCAGTGCTAAGGTTTCGGTAACTTTCAGACAGGATATGTAAGCTAAGTTGTGTTTGCAGGCAACATCGGTCATGAGACATGGCGCTTTGTTAATCTGTGTTTTTCCCTCAAAAAGCAAACACATTTCTGCTGTTGCTAAGAGAAGTAAATCCTGCTTTCCATCGTTCACATACTGCTCCCATTTTCTGTCCAGCACTCCTACATCAAGATATAAAACAAACAGAACATCAGTAAATCCACTGAGGAGGATTTCTGTCCTGTGTCAGTCATATAATGTCAATTTTATCGGACACTTCGCCGCACAATAAATTATTTGTTTACTTTCTGCTGCAGGCACATGGGGAGGTGGCCCCTCTGGTGGATATCCCTCCACTGCTCCTGGTAGCTTTCCCAATCCTGGGTACAATGCAGGCATGGTAAGTTTAGCCCTCCAATAATAGTTAAACATACATTTCTTAACATAAACTTGTAATGCACCAATGATTATTGCGTTAAGTATTGCAGTTAGACTGAGTTGCACAGCCTATAATGGAAACTGATGTTCTTAAGTTTAACGGTAAGATTTTTTCCCCCCAAAGTATACTCTGTAAAATCCTCAGCATTGCAGTTTCCTATGCCAGCTTTTCTCTCTCATTCTACTGCATGAAAATCAGTCACGTGCTAAAGTCTCAGCCATGCCTACTTTTTCTGTCTGACGCTTTTTATATCTGCCCTGCATTTTTTTCGTCATTGCTTTGTTTTTTTTGGTTCTCATTTTGTGATATTTTAAGTTGCATTTAATTACTGTAGCATGGTCACACTTTGGCTACTGCAACATCATTTAACTTAATATCCCAATAACAAAACAAAAACAATAGACATGGATATGTGTTAGACAAGGTGTGAACTGCTATAGATTCTCTGCAGTAAATAGACCCAAATAATCCAATTATTACTTTGGATGCTAATCTTTCACAGGCCAACCAGATGTCTGCTGGCATGGGGGCGTTTGTTCCGAACCAATCCGTGTTCCCCCAAGCACCCAGGGGGTATACACCTGCACCTGGGGGGTACCCACCTGCCCCCCATGTGGGTGGAAATGGTGCCTTCTACCCTAACCTACAGTCATGTGGCCTCTACCCACAGCCAGGAGGCACCATGCCCCAACAACAGTATCCTGCGATGGGCTACCCCGGCCAGCCTGGACAGACAATGCCTGGATACCCCCAAGCACCATCACCCAACCCACCCATGCCTGGTTTTGGAGGAGCACCAGCACCTATGCCAGGGTACACAAATGCCCCGTCACCAAATCCATCAATGCCATCTTATGGGGGAGGAGCAATGCCAGTAGCTCCACCCGTCAATGTAAGAAATGCAAAACCATAACATCGCCTGGGGGGGGAAGAAAAAAAAAGATCGATTTGTGGTTTGTTTGTTGCTTGCCAACATTTTTACATAAAAACATTGATTTCTTCACTTTTACATTAGCAAGGATTCAGGGGAACAATCAAGGACTACCCTGGAGCTGATCCACTGAAAGATGTGGAGGTCCTGAGGAAAGCTATGAAGGGCTTTGGTGAGTATTTTGGGCAGAGACCTTAACCACACTGTACTGAATTATTAAAAATAACCTGAGATTATGTAGATATTTCTACTATAAATAATCAATTGCATAGGGAGTTATTTTTCCCTCTTCTGGATAATCCTCAGTCTATAAATATATAAATATTTTTGACATATCAATTAGTTTGTGCAGTAAGGCTGTCATATTTAGAACAACCAGCAATAACTGAAACAAATTTCTACAGCTTGTTGGACTCAGAACAGCTAATCTTTATGCAAATAATACACTAGATAGGAATTTTTATTGTACTTTTTGTGAACAATTCATCCATCCATCCATCCATTATCTATACTGTCTAGCCTATGCAGGGTTGTGGGATAGTTTTTGTGAACCAAACCCTCTTAATAAAACTGTGACTGATTGCTTATTATGACCACTGTAAAGTGCCAAATCTATTCCTTAAATCCCTTTCAGAATATTGGAAAATTCAAAATGAAGCATGAATTAGTCTGTTTAGTCATAGTTTACACCTTTTTAATGATGCATAAACTCAATTTAAATTCAATTATTTCTCATGGATTAAACTATGTCTAGTGAGAGTATAGATTTGTTTAATAACTTAATATTAAAGGTAATTATTATTATTATTAGGCCTTCTTTACAATGTATTTGTTTCATTTTTTTGTAGTAAAAAAATATGCATTAAGTATAGGTGCTATTTAAACTAGAATATTAAATGACATTGTGCCATATTTTTCTGTCTGATTTTTCTCTAACACTACTGTACTTTCCGGACTTGTCTGTTCAGGAACTGACGAGCAAGCCATAATTGACCTACTGGGCAGTCGCTCCAATAGGCAGAGAGTTCCTTTACTCCGAGCCTACAAAACATCTTACGGGAAGGTAACATTTCTGTTTATGGTTATAGTTATGGGACCTGTGTTGTGTTTTTGGTATAGCCCGTACACATCTTGGAAAAGCATGCTTAAAAAAATAATTGACACCATTTAGAAACATAGCAACAGACATGGATCCATGTGCATTCCCTGGATATTGATGACAAGCGGATATATGCTGCTGGTGCCGAGAATAAAATGCAGAAGGGATCAGATATCCGTTAAAGTTCACTTTACTGCAGAGCTTCCAGCAGATGATGGTTGTGAATTATTACAAACTCTTTTCCAATTCCAGGATCTGATTAAAGATTTGCACTCAGAACTTTCTGGAGATTTCAGGAACCTGGTCATGGCCATGCTGAAGAGCCCGGCTGAGTGTGACGCCTCTGAACTCCACAGTGCTATGAAGGCAAGTGGTCAGAAACAGATAGGCTATATAGAGCCTTGCAAATGATTTCACTGGTTGCACGTGAATAAATCTGTCCTGAATGCAAGAAGCTGTTCTAAATGTAGGTAAAATGTTATATTTGTTGTTTTGTTTTCCTCCCAGGGAGCTGGAACTGACGAAGCCTGCCTGATAGAGATCTTGTCCTCGCGCTCCAATGCTGAAATCAAAGAAATAAACCGGATTTATAAAGAAAGTAAGAAACATCAGGACTGTGAATGTGCAGCTTTCTAATAATACAACAGAATGCATAAAGCCATTATGCAGCTTTTAGGCAATTATTCAATGTTATAAATGCATTTAATTAAAATCAGTGAGTCTTAAGGTTCCTTTTATGGTTCTATAAAAGTCTGCTGTATCCCTCCACTGTAGAATATTTGACTCTCGTCCAGCTTACTTCCTGTTTGTATCAGACTTGGATTTCCTTTTCGAATAGAGTCCACAATAACTGATATTTGTTAAGCTAAGTGGGGGGGAATGACTGAATAATTGTTTGATGAAAGAATGATACATGATAGATTATTAAAAGATTAAATTATTGCAAATCTTTGTGGAAAAATATAAATCAGTCAGGAACCACTTGTTATAGCTACTAGTCTTATATTGATTTGATATATTATCTAATGTCTTCTTTTCAGCCTATAAGAAATCTCTGGAAGATGCCATTAAAAACGATACCTCCGGCCACTTCCGTCGACTCCTGATCTCTCTGGCTCAGGTACAGCTGTGTTGCAAATTACTTCCTTCCCTATCTTCTGCAACTTGGATAAGATTGCTGTTTTGTATTTTGCAGGGTAATCGAGATGAAAGAGAGAACGTTGATGTCTCCCTGGCTCAACAGGATGCTCAGGTGAGGTCTGATCTTATCTTGGGGGTTACTGTTTGTATGCCGCATGAAACTGCCAAGAGATTGCCATTTGCTTCCTCCCATTTACTTGTTGTTTTTTTTTGTTAAAAGGGAAGCTAGGGTCAATCCTCTCCGAACAGTCAGCATTTCCAATTTCAAAAATACGATTCTATTTAAAAATGCTTTTTTTTATTTTTTTATTTTGCAGGCGCTGTATGCTGCTGGAGAAAATAAACTTGGAACAGATGAGTCCAAATTCAATGCCATTTTGTGTGCAAGAAGCAAGCCACATCTCAGAACAGGTAAAGAAATGCCTGTAGGAATATAGTGCTTCGTAAAACCTTTGAACATTTGCATATTTTGTCACCTTGCAGCCTTAAACTTCAATGCATTTTGTTGGGTCTTTTTGTGATCTACCAACAAAGAAGTGTATATTTGTGTAAAAGTGTGAGGAAAGGGATACATGATTTATTTTAGTTTTTGACAAAAATGTAAGAAGTGTGGAATGTATGTGTATTTACCCCCTTTATTCTGATATCTCTAAATATAAATTATGTATAATTGTGATTGGTTATTTAAGGAAGAGTGGCAAGAAGAAAGCCATAAGTTTACAGCTGGTGACGAGCCATGAAGGGGACAAAGCAAACATGTGGAAGAACGTGCTCCGGTCAGTTGAGACCAGAATTTAACTTTGCCAGTATCCAAAATGCTATCACCCTGAATACACATCCCTATGGTGAAACATGGTGGTGGCGGCAGCAGCGTGCTGTGGGTATGCTTTTCTTCAGCATGGATGGCAAAGCTGGTCAGAGTTAAGGAGGGAAAAAGGAGCTAAATAAAGAAAACCAGTTAGAGCCTGGAAAAGACTTGAGACTAGGCTGGAGGTTTTGTTTCCAGCAAGACAACAAATCTAAACAGACAGCGAGAGCTACAGTTTGGTCAGTGGTGTCCGAATACTGTCCCCATGGACCAGTGTCATGCGTGTTTTATATGCTGCCCTGAATCAACACACCTGATTCCTATGAGTGTATAATTAGTTGCTCACTCTATATAGCTAGGTGACATGCCTAGGGGGTAATTCAGTTGTTCCAATCAGGCCACTAGCCCCTGAGGACTGGAGTGGGAAACCCGTGGTTTAGATCAAAGCATATGTGTGTGTTAGAAAGGGTCAGTCAAAATTCAAATTGATGTTAACAGTCTAACTAAGCTAGAGCTGTGTTTTAAAGAAAAAGCTTCAGTGACTAGGTCTGCAAAGCTGCAGAGAAATACCCTGTAACATTTGTTACTGGAATTGAATGCAAAACCTTGTAATGATGTTTTGCATAAACTCCCAATAAAATGCATTGATGTTTGTGGTTATGTGACAGAGCAAACTATTGTACCCACTTTTACAAGTTGACTAGACTTCTTATTAAAATATATTCCATGCTTTGGTTAAAAATTCATAAAGGACAGTGTACAGCAGCTCTCTTCTCAAGCCTGTGGAGCAGGGGTGCTGAAGTTAAGCCATTCACCCATTTATACACCGACAGGTCGGTAGGCAACTTGGAGACAAGTGCCTTGCCCATAGGCACATCGGCATGTGACAGCAGAAGCTGGAATTGATCCTACAACTCTTCAATTACTAGCCAACTATTCTAAATACCAAGCTATAGGGGGACAAGATCCCTCCCCAGCAAATGTGGGACAAAGACCACATGAATGTGGGACAATGTGAGATGCCTATAAATTTACATAACACACAAAGATATATTATATATATATATATATATATATATATATATATATATATATATATATATATATATATATATATATATATATATATATATATGCTTGTGTGTATTGTCTAACATGTAATGTTTAAAAATTCAGATTTTTAGTCCAAATAATTATTTTTTTAAATGCAGATGTACACTATTACATTCTAATATAATTATTTTGTCAATAAATCAGTCAATGTTGCCTGAGTCGTTTATTACTCTGAGATTTTAATCCTGCTCTGCTTTCTGCAGCAGCTCCTTCTGTTTATGAAGAAGCTACATTTTCAACTGTTGTGTAGATAGTATTTTTAATGAATGATAAATTAGAACAAAGAAATAGCTTTAATTAGTTAGAATTATTTATGTGTTTGTTGACCTTCATCTTGTGAGTCTGATGTCTGTCACTCAGTCTAGGCCGCCCCCTTTGTATTGCAGCCCTGCTTTTATTTTGCTGTGATACCCCAGGATCATCACTGGCCCCCAGTTAGCACTCTTTGAAAACTTCCTAGATACACCACTGCTCATCAGTCTTGAAGTATTTTTAAGGTTATACAAACATTATTAGTCAAGCATTAATATCTGTAATCATTTTGAATATGATTCACTGAATTATACTCACTTTAGGTTTAAACTCAGTGGGTCTGACACACACTACTGTTATTAATTCAAACTCTCAGTACTCTTTGTTTCTTTCAGATTTTTTCCACATTTTTTTGTTCTGCTGCTGAAAAATCCCCCCCCTAATAGCTGAAGTCTATGAAGTTCTGGTGCTGCTAAGGGGGAAAGCAAAGCGCCAGTTTTTGGCCGGAAGCGAGCTTGCAATGAGCACACGCATTTTTTTAATACCGGAGTGTAGCTGAGCTGTAGTGAGAGACAGATCAATGGGGAAACGCAGATGGATGCAATACCTTTTTTTTTTCTTTTAAAGAATGTTTTAAAAAGCTATATATTCACAAGGTTGGAGGAGAAGCACGTCGGGCTGAGGTTTTAAGCTTTTAACCGGGACAATTTTAAATTATGTTGGTTATGTCCAACTGTCAAATGTTTTCACAAATACTGCTGTTAATAACATTGCGGGATAGTGTCTCAATTTGCTGGACGTGTGAAACGTGATGAAAATGTGGGATTGTCCCGCACACAGACATCTGGTCAGCCCAAGAAACCACTGTCGCCCAAATGCATCCCTTCTCCAGCACATCCTAATCATGTTCATCAAGCCTGATTTAAAACTCACCTCTGAAGCAGAGTAATATAACAGTCTGCCAGGCCTGTTATTATATAAGTAATTTCATTATTGCAATTTATCTGTCAAAATCTTGGCTCAATGACATCTGGGTTTTACTGTCGACCCTTTTTTTCTGCTCAACACTGGAAGTTCACCAAAAGTGATTTTGTTTTACACCTCTTAAATCTCCGCTTCAATGTCTATTTCTGATGCGATGTGTGTGTTTTGTGTGTGTAGTGTTTTATGAATACCAGAAAATGTGTGGCAGAGATATCGAGAGCAGCATCAGCAGAGAGATGTCTGGAGACCTCGAGAGTGGCATGTTGGCAGTGGGTAAGAAGAATGCATTCTCTCTGGTTCCGTTTTTTGTTTTTGTTTTAATTGATCATTTTGCAGTTTGCATCTAGGTGGTACTTTCTTTGTTCCCCTTATAAACGACTACCATAACATGTTTAATGCAACATTTATCTGGTAAAATGACTGCATGCATATTATGTTCATTACAGCTTTAATGTTTTACAGCTCTTTACCTACTTTTGATGTTAAACTTGTTGAGAAATGCTAATCACTTCAATCTGTTTTCTTTTTGATTTTGCAAACATTTCTAAGGTTTATGGTACAGTAACCTATTTAAATTTAAGTGTTTATATCACACTTTATTTTCATTTCATGGAGTACTGTGTTTATTTTCTGGTGCTATCAGTTTGTTTTATTTCCCTTTACAACACTTGCTGTTTTATTATTTTAAATGTACATTTCATCAAGATATGTCATCTTAAGAACTTCACAGTCCCTCAGTGGAAAAGTTTAACATGTCAGGTGCATGTTTTTCAAGTCAAAATCAGTGCCTTAAAGAAGTATTTTTAAACAATGTTTTTTCCCTGAAGTGTTTTACCTATTTTTCCTTTTTTTAAATCCTCTTCTAGATATTTTTGCTGTGTTTTGCGTGATGTGTTTTAGTGTGGTTTGTGTATGTTGTGTTGAGCATTTTTGTGTTTAATTACTAATAACTGATGATTCTGTTCACAGTGAAGTGTATTAAAAATACAGCAGGCTACTTTGCATGGAGACTCTACAAGTCCATGAAGGTATAGCAAAAATAATCAAAAATCCGTATGAATTTCACTGTTTGATAAGAATTCTGAAATAAATTGTCTTACGCTATCTTAATTTATTGAGCTGTCTATATGTATATTTTGTCTAAATATTTATCTAGATATGTGTATGTTGGCACTCTTGTAGGGAGCTGGGACTAAAGATAGAACCCTGATCCGGATCATGGTCTCCCGTTCAGAGGTTGACATGCTGGATATTCGTCAGGAATATGTTAAAAACTACGGAAAATCACTGTACACACACATCCAGGTAAGTCTGCCCTCTTTCTGAAATATTTTATTTATTTGAAAAAACACAATAATTTTACAAGATTTGTGTTCAAGTGAATTTGTTATACTTCTAATTGACAGGGAGACACTTCAGGAGACTACAGGAAACTGCTGATAAAGCTTTGCGGTGGCAATGACTAAAAAGGAGACATTGCCTGCAGAAGAATATGGGCAGCCAGGGGAATTTACAGCATTAAGATGCTTCTATGGATGTTATGTTTCTGCCTCCTCTGTATGTATTGTACCTGAACTGCATACCTGCACACTATGCCAATGCTTCTTTTGCTACGTTTACACAGCAGCACCCACTGCTGCTTTTCTATGTAAACTTTATTTTGTTAATTTTCTACATATTTACAGGGTTTTTAATTGTTTATTGCCATAAAATATATATTTTAAAAGCTGAAATCAAAATGTTAGCAATATATTTTTAAGAGTTTTTATTACAAGTGTACCCTCTTGATTATTTGTTAAATGATATTTTAAATGTTCATCACCTCGTTCATTAATTTGCAGGAATGCTGAAGTAGCAAATTACCAGATGATAGTTGCAAATCTATAACCTAATGCATGGTTTTTCTACAGTTACATATTATTGTTTTCTATAGTTGTGCTGTATTTGCAAATGTGCCTGCTATTGTTTCTCATAAAACTCAGCATGCCAGGTAATAAAATGCTAGAGCAGAAAAACTCAACCCTGTAAATGTTTGGTTTATTAAATGCAAAATGTGGATTAAGCATTCTGTGAAGAAGACTGGGAATGCTACCAATAGCATTAGCAAAATATCTCAAATTTCACAGTGGGACATGAATTGCAAAACAACAAAAAGGCTTAAAATATAGAATCCAAACCAGACTTTTCAGTACCAACTTGCAGAAAAATAGAAACACCATTAAATATAACTCTAAAATTGCAAACAAAAAAAGAGCAACATAAGAAAATAGGGCACTAAAGCTGGATGTGTATATAGAAGTACGAACTTACTGTCATTCGATTACAACTTTGGCGTTTAGGTTAATTTCTAGTGATAAGTTATAAACTGTCTTTTCAAATCTGTAAATAATCCTTCAAGTTGAGTTGTCAAGGCGTTTCCATTGCTTCTCAGATACTATTGTGCACTATTTAATTTCTCTTCCAGCAGATGGCAGTAAAGCCATTTTTAAACTCTTAGAAGGTGACCAAAATGTAATCAGAATCAGAATCAGCTTTAATGGCCAAGGATGACACATACAAGGAATTTGACTCCGGCAACTTTTCTCTCAGAACTTAACTTAAGAACTTAAATAAGTGAAATAAAGAAATAAATACAAATAAATAATAAAGGATAATATATACACCAAACCGGGGTTATTTTACAGTGAGTATGTACAGCAGTGCAGAGTTATAGTTTATTGTTATGTGAATGGACTCGCACTCTGTGACTACACAGAGTTCATCAGAGCGACAGCCTGGGGGGAAAAACTGTTCTTGTGTCGGGTGGTTTTGGCGTACAACGCTCTGTAACGCCGGCCTGACGGGAGGAGCCTAAACAGATTGTGGCCAGGGTGTGAGGGGTCTGTGGTGATTTTTCTGGTCCGCTTCTTGACCCTGGACTGGTACAGGTCCTGAATGGAGGGAAGATCAGTACCTATGATCCTCTCTGAGGACCTGACTGTTCTCTGCAGTCTGTCCTTGTCTTTTCTGGTGGCGGATCCGAACCAGACAGAGATGGATGAGGTCAGGACAGACTGGACTATTGCTGTGTAGAAGATGGTCAGCAATTGTCCATCCTTCAGACCTTACATGGACCATTCCTTGTTGGTTTTATATCAATGATTGTGAACAAAGGTTAAAATGTGTACAGGCAATAAAGGACTTAATTTGTTTAACTAAATGATGAAAGCTTTAAAATCAATGCCAGGAAGCTTTGGGTATTTTCCCCCCCTTTTGTTAAGTACTTTACATTTTGCTCGTAAATACAAACCTATTTTCTGTCTTTCTTGTGTGGCAGTTCAGCGAACTGTTTGACATTAAGAAAACAAATCCTGTTGACTTCACTTAAAATGCTGTTCAACACACCTTGCTGTGAAGACGTGCCGCTGTGCTTGGCTGGCTACAATAGTGTGGAGGAGGACTCTGCACTACAGTCAATAATGGTGAGGGTGAGGGAGGCATGTGGAACTGATAGCAGCTGTAAAACAGCTTTGGCACATTAAACAAAGCCAACATGGAAGAGAGGTTTTAGAGCATGTCAGTTAAATGAAAAAGGACTTGGTGTTTGAAGTGGATATTAAAATTAGAATGCTATTGAAGATGTAATTACAACCGTTTAGAGAAACTTCGCATTTTAATAAGTGATATTAAAGTACTTTGACATGTCATTACCAAGATTTTAGTTGATTAATCAGAATTTAACCACTTGAGTATTTTCAAGTGTCTAGCTGTTCATCACTCAGCTAAATAAAAACTGAACTTAATATTCCCCCGTTCAATAATAATAATGTAATATATCTAACTACATCAAGAAAGTTTCAGGAAATTTGACATATTCGAGAAAAACAAGAAAACCAAATTTTATGTTTTTTTTTGTAGGTCGTTTTTTTAAAATATGAAATAGATTTAAATTAGTTTGAGTATTTTACTTTGTGATGGAGCAGCGAAATGGCACACAAGTAGGCCCTGAAGAGGATAGTGAGGGGAGCTGAGAAAGTCATCGAGGTGTACCTACCACAGGGGCGTTGCTTGACATAAAACCATGTTGCAACACAAAATCTGATTATAAATAAAATTCAGACGCTACAAGCACACACACACAGCTATATACACTCACTGGTTGCATTATTAGGTTTGTACACTTACATATTTACTTGGTAACAAATGCTAAATCCGCTAATCATAGCCTTTTACTGAACTGAAAGTCAGCCAAATATGGTGAAGAGCACATGCTGAATTTTGAATAAACCATCAGATCATGGAAAGAAAGGATACATGAGCGAATTTAAAAGTTGCATGGTTGCTTTTGCCAGATGGATTGGTTTGAGTAGCCTATTTCAGGAACCCCTGATCATACAACCATATTTTGAATTTAACAGAGAATGATCTGTAAAGAAGAAAATATCCTATGAGCAGCAATTGAGAGGTCAGGGGGAAGAATGGTTCCAACAACCTGAAACTACTTTCGGTGTGGAAAATTAAGGCTAGAGTCCACAACCAAAATCTGACATGAAATTGGTGGGTTCACTTCAAAAGGACTGTGGAAAAAAAAAAAATCTTCAGACAGTTTTGTGGAATTTACAGGTAGAGTAAACACATATTTCCAAGATGACAGAATGCTGAAACTGAATCAGAAAGTGCTTCAACAAAGTCGTTTTTAAAGTCATTTACAATTATACAACCAGTTTGTTGCAGTTTTTTGCTTATTTAGTTTACATTTTCCCTGTTTATGTTGCACTGTGCATAAAAAAATCACAAGAAAAAAGTTGTAAAATGATTTAGAAAATTTTGAAATGATCATTATTTATTTTTTCACATCACAAAAAAAATCTGATATTTAACAGGAGTTTTTAGAATTTTGTTATACTATATTTGCAACATTTTCTAAATATTTTAAACTTTTGTAGTGCATGTATATTGCGAATTTAACTTAGTATAAAATGCAGGCAACGTTATTGTTTCTTGTAATCTTTTAAAGTGAATCTTTATGCACCTTATTTTTTATTTAACCATGGGTATGTTTTGTTAAAATGTGATTGGGAATTTTACTGGGGCTTTAAAGATATATCCTGGGGCGTGTACCGTAAAATAGGTTTGGCAACGTCTATGCCCTACCTTACGTCCAGAACTTGTTTCAGGGCTGCAGGAACAGGACACTGAACAGAGACTACTCACACCCTCTCTGTGAACGTTTTGGACATCTGCCAGTGGGAAATGAAGAATCACAAGATTGCTGAACAGCTTTTTACCTTAGGCTGTTAAAAAACTAAAAAGCCGTTGAGATTATGCTCTTTATATCATTGCACTTATGTGTATGCTTTTTATCTATTTTAGGTTGTCCTCAACTGAATCTAATATGATTTGAAATGGAGTGTTTGGTTTTGTTAAGTATTGTATTTGTTCATTTTTAAATTTCTTTTCTTCACCTCAGTTATGTGAACTTAAACATTTTTTAGTGAAATTTAACTGTATTTTATAAAATCCCCCATATGCTGTTTATGAGTATTGTGTTTTATACATCTGGGTCATTGTAAAATGTAAAATGCCTAAAGTTAAACTTTTTCTTAAAGCTTTTAGCTTGTGCCAAATGGCATTAACAAACGTGTCCCTCTTTTTCACAGCTTGCTTTTTGTTGTTGTTGTGAAACACTCAGCATATTGGGAGCACCATCATTCCCTTCTTTCTGGCAGGATTTGAATAAAACAGATACATTCCTGTGATGCAGTGAGTAAAAGAGTGTGAAAAATGAGTGAACACTGCAGTAATTGTTTTGCCATCCTTAGCTCTGACAGCTGTAGCTGAATCTCTACTACAGCTTGCAATGAAAAGAAAATCTATAAAATTCAGGGATTTTTTTTCTTTAAGGCCATTGGCCCAGGACAAGTGATAGATATCCTTGCTGACAGTCTCTTCAATAAAAGATAAGGCTGTTATCTTCCCTGTTATAAACTGACTCACAAACAAATCTTTGAAACAATATTTCAATGAATAGTCAGACAGCCTGAAAGAGCACTTTAGTTGCCAAAATAATAAACACATTCATACCCTCGGGATAAAAACCATCAGGCTGCCCTCCATTCACATGAGTGTCCTCAGGAAAAGGATACAGACACAATTGTCCAATCTGCGTCAGCAGAAGGGACTCGCCTCCCTTTGATATGAATGAATTGTAATTAATTTTTCATCCAAATGGAAGGCACATGGTTGCACAAGCTACGCAGTCATCAGGGCAAAGAGACGGAGAGGGGAGGAGGGGAATGAGTTGCAGATGTCACAATGAGATTCACTGCATGCATGAATAAGGTCACGGTTTGAGAGGTATGCCTGCAGTCGCCTGCCTCTGTGCCAACAATCTCTGCTCAGCTCCAGACTGGGAAGCAGGGCGCATCTATCGTCATCACACTGTGTTTCACAAATCCTCCTCAAATACACATTTCATTTGTCATCCTCATATATGGCTTGGTCGTTAATAAACGGTGTGCCGCCCTCATATCTTATCCGTTCATGGAGACAGAGCACTCTATGAAATTGGTTGCAGCTCAGAAGGTGCATAAGCCTGTAGCTACAGCAGCAGCGTTATGCAAGGAATAAATAAATCCTTTTTTTTTATCACTGTAATAACATTTTTTCACTAAATAAGATGCCTGATGTGGTCAGAAAGCTGATTTGATTTGCATCTCATTGATTTAATCTTTAATTGTTTTACTAATTTGTGCCACTAACAATGACTGAAACCGTTTGAACAATTGGATAGTAGTTGATATATTAGCCTTTTAACACAATATATGCAGGTTATGTTACATTCTAAATTTAGCAACTTAAAGTAGGCACTCTCAGCTTTAATTAAGCTGCATTCACATCCCAGCTAGAGGAAGATGCAGCTCCTCAGGGAAACGGAGCCCTATTTTTTTAGCACTGAAATGTGACCTGGCAACTGACTAAAAAGCGGTTTCACACTCAAGTGTGACCTTTTCTTCTGTTATTTCTTCAAAGAAAATGTCTGAATTAGATTGCAGATTTGTAAGATCATATATCATGCCCAACTACTGTCATAATTCTGCAAAAAAACATTTTTTTATTATTATAAAATCATACTCAAAACACACAAAAAAGGTACCTTATTATGTTTTGGATAACCATTGATAATAAAAAAAAGAGTCATGGATTGATTTCCAATGTTTTAAAAATCTTTGGTTTCAAGAACGCTAATGTTTTCAGTCATACTGATCCTTCAAAACTGCATTAATGAGAGGCCATAGAAAGTGCTAGAGAGACTGCCAGTCAGCTGGCCGAATGATGCTAACTACATGGTTTTCTATGCTTGCATATTTGTTTGGATGGACACTTATGTTATTGTTGATTATTTCAGGAAAAATTATTTCAATAAAAATTAGTCATCTTGTGCTTTATGATACTAAACCCTAACTGGTGATGCTTACAAAGCCCAAGAAACGACAACATTTTCGGAATTGTTACATTCAGCATGAGTAAGTGCTGGCTGCATTTCAGATACAAAATATAAAGAAATGCAATCATTATTTGCTGTTTAGCAGAATGGCTGGACTATTGAATGGAACTGGTTTTTAGCTCTTTTTGATAAGGACTACGTTTTACTTTCATCCCTACTGTGTGGACATATGTCTGTTTGTGAAAGACACTGACGGTCAAGGTAGGGAAATTAAGAGGGAAAGACCAGCAGTCACTCTTATTAAGGAAAAGCTGTTTCAGGAATACAGTTGGCATCTATGAGCAGCAAGTATGGGAAGTAGTCACCTGCAGGTAGATGGTCCAACTATATTACCAGCTATTATCAGTGTAGACTGCAATTTTTAATTTGTAAAGAATATAAGAACAAAAAGTTTTAATGCTCTGCACAATAAGCACTTGAAAAATATTAAACATTCCATGCAAGTGTTTCATTTTGTCTGTCTATATCCAATTAAATATTAGAAATACAATATCCATAACACAATGACAATTATAAATTGTTTTAGCAGAAATAGGAATGATTGTTTTATTTCTGTTTTTTAGTAAAGTAGCTTTTTTTATGACAACTATTGAATCTGTGGTATTTTTTACATAAGTTCACCATGCAGTAAGAATCTCCCACTCTTCCCTGGCTAGTCAAAACTTTAGACTTTATTCTGTTTATGCTCTGTGCTAATAGTGACTGGGTTGCAGTGGCCTGATAAAGTTTATGTAAAATATTTTAGATCTATCTGTACTTTTAGATGTTTTTCCAATTTGTATGGCTGTTTCTTACAATGAACCTAATCTATCCATCCAATTATCTATACCACTTATTCTTTGCAGGGTCGCAGTTTGGCTGGTGCCTATCTCCAGGGTGAGAGGCGGAGTACACCCTGTATAGGTGGCCAGTCACAATGGACCTAATGTGATAGTTTAATTTAATAAATACCTGTATTTTATTAGAAACTCTTTATTAAACTTTATTAGAAAAACTTTATTAGAAAAGATTTAAGAATGTGGTCATTTGTCACATAAGGTTAGCATGAGGTTATGGACACACAGAGCCAGTTAAACACAAAGCATTGTGATTAAACGAATACTTTAAAGCAACTTTTGTTCATGTTCAGCATTCAGTTGGCTTTTGTAGGAGCCTATAAACATGTTAATCTAGATTTAGTAATATTTATTCACCCTAATTTAATAAAAAATCGTCCCAATGTGTCATATTGGGGATAAATCCTATGTCCAGAGCTCCCTTCAGGTCTTGTTTAGTTGGTACTCTGGCTAGGCCATGCCAGAACTTAGATCTGTTTTCATTAACTCTTTCTTTTATTGACTTTGATGTGCTTGTACTGACTAACTTTTAGCGGACACCTGCATGGTATGGTTCTAAACTCACTGGTATTTTGTGCTGTTCATAATGTGTAATCCATTTTGAGAGACACCTAATTACCTAATTAATTAATTAATTATATATACCTAATTATATATATATATACATTGTTATAAAATTGTGGCACATTAGAAATTTAACATTAGGAACTGAAAAATAAACATAAGGCCAATTTCTAATGTACTGCAATTTTATAACAATGTAGCTATGGTAAAGTGGTAGTACTATGAGAACTTGGCATTTACTGAGATGTTAAAAATCTGGGAACCATTGCTATAGTGTACAGTGCTGTGCCAGACAAAATTGTTTTGGTAAATTAGATTGATTTCCTTTGAGGAATAAACGTGTTGGATGTAATGAACACATTCAGTAAAGCGTTTTTAAGTTCATCATATGGGTTACATTTTCATGGATATCATTCTCTCCGTTCTCAGTTTATGCATTATGGATTTTGAGGTATACTACAGAGTAACGTGTACGCCCATTGAAGAAATGGGCGTGGTTTCTTTGGAACGCCGCCCCCTTTGCCTTATATGGTAATTGTACGGCTCGTTGATTGACAGTGGGCAGCAGCTGCTGAGTTGCTCAGACATGGCGGAGGGTACAGTGTAACTGAGGATCAGCGGCGGAGTTAAGTGAGTTTTCCCAGCAGCTGAGTTGGCGAAGGGAGCCTGAAATGATACAGAAGGAAAGAAAAATGTGTTCAGTTGACGAGTACGTGAAGGGGAAGCAAAAAACGACCGCATCTGCTCCACGTTAGGAAGATGGAAACATGTATCGCTGTTTAGTGCAGTCAACAGCCTTGGGCAACAAATATGGCTTCTTGTGCCTTTTTCAATATGCTATAAAAATCGATTTCCCGTGCAACCTAATGCCGTGGTGGCTCCAGCGAACTTCTGCGAGCAGCGGTAAGTTCAGTTCGGTTATCGTTCGGTACTTTTGATCGGAGAGGATCCTAACATCCACTTGGCCGTCTGGGGTTAGCTGGGAAAGCTACGGAACTACGGCATATAGCAATGGAGCCAAAGCACAAAGAGTTGCTAGACCAGTACCACCAGAACTTACTGGAGTCCATAACTGATGCGGACCGAGTGATCGAGCTGCTGATAGTCTCGGGGACTTTGAGTCAACTGGACAGGTTCGAACTGGACCAGAACTGCTCGTCCAGCGCCGAGAAAGTCGATCACCTTCTGAAGATGCTGATGAACAAGGAGAGCGACCATTTCCTCGACCTGTGTGTGGCCCTGGAGAAGGCATACCCTGACCTGTACATTGCCCTGTTCAGCAACAATGGCGGTGGACCTGTGGACCACTCCACCGGTAAGAGCCCAGACCCCAACTTCTCATAAAAAACCCCGCTGATTGAATCCAGAAATGTCCGATCCCTGTCGTTGCATAGCCCTGGTAATGAGTGCAATTTGGGTGGTCTGCTGCAAGAACAGGGGTTATACTTGAAGCTTGTTTTTACTATCAGCTCAGAACTACTAAAAAAAATAAAATAAAAAAAATCGATGTGGAAGTATGGAAATGTTGCATATTCTTGTAGCAGTATTGCAATACCATAGGATGACTTTTAAAATCAGCACTCTGAGGGTAACATTAAGCAGAGAATGCATGACTTTAGAAAATTGGCCCAAACAGAAACATCCCCAAGTCGAGATCCCTCCTATTGGAGCTCTGTTTAGGGGCCAACGATTTTGCCATCATCCACCATGAGCATTATAGTTTGCACAATATGTAGTCTGGGTTGTTTCCATGACAACGAACGTGCTGCTGACATGTTAAGCCCATATCAACCAGTGCATGACTGTGTTCATGCAGCCTGCCCATGCATTTGTTGCAGATGAGCTGCTTACCAACTGCGATGCTGCATTCACATTTTTAAATGCTGTACATTTCTTATTGGAAAAGGAGATTTATTCATATGGAAACATTTATACACGAGGTCCAAAAGTGCCTCTTAAGGCAAATAAAAACAAGAAATGGATTTAAAATGGCAGAAAAACAAGTATTGAGAAATGAATGGCAAAGTTCAAATTTAAACACAGCATTGCTTAGATATGACAAAAAAAATCAACTAATAAATTAATATGAACTTCATGGGAAAGCTGCTGTAATTAATTTTAGATTTTGAAGGAGCCAACGGTTTCTCCACACACTAGGTTTTCCTATCTAATTTGTGAATAAGAGAATGCCTTTATGTCACAGGCATCCAGTTCTCAAGGGCCACTGTCCTGCAACTTTTAGACATGCGTCTGTTTCAACACAAGGTGTGTTGGACCAGGAATGCATCTAAAGGTTGCAGGACACCGGCCCTTGAGGACTGGAGTTTGACACCCTTGCTTTATGTGATGATATAAAATTGTTTAAACCATTATAAAGAAATTTTCCAACCTATATAATCTAGTGTACGATTTGTACTTAAAATGCACTGTAGAAGGTCATCTTTTGGGGAAACATCTCTTATTGACCAGAGTCCTTTCAACACCACACCGGTCTCGTGTCTGCTGCTATAAAGGCTCCTGCGGCAGTTTAAGCTGGTTAAATGCAACAAGCAGCTGGATTTGCACTTTAGCTTCAGATTTGTCCTATTAGTGATGTTTTAGTTTTTCTTGATTTCACTTTAAGACTATAATTACATTCCTAATTGATAAAAAAAAAGCTGACCTGAAACTTTGCTCTGGTTCTTCTTTCTTTTTCCATCATCACTGTAGTTGACTGAAAAAAACTGTAATGTTCCAACATAGAAGCCTTTTTTTGTGAGGAACCATAAAACTGTTTTTTTTTTTGTTCTGTTTAAAAAGTCACAAACTTTAGTTCTACATGTGCACAGGTTTAAACCACTGTATTCATATGGTACATGACATGTGCATGCTGAACTAAAAAGCCTCTACTGAGTGCAATGAATACCTCTACCTTTACACCCCTGAAACGTTTATTAAGACAAAATAATGATGCTATAGAATATGAGCTAGTGGGAGTATATGTATATTGAATAAAAGTGGCCTGAGAATGGAGCCTTGAGGGACCCCACATGTGATCTTTGAGCAGATTTTTAGGTGTTGAATTATACGAAGCAGTCCTGGTCTGCCATTGTCAGATCTGAACCAGATAAGCACTGACCCAACCCACTTCCCCAGTCTATCAATGAGTGTATTGTATTATGATCAATTGTCTCAAATGCAGCACTGAGATCTAGTGTAGCCATTTGATTTGTTTCCTTTCCTTGTAGCTACTGCCTTCACTTCAGTGGTTTTGCTTGGTGTTTCACAGAGACAAAGGGCAACCAAGTGTAAAAGCCTCGTCTAGTTTTGCCTGTTTTGCTTTTGTCCCAACGACTAAGGCCAGCGAGTGGCTCTCTTGCAACTGGCATCATGCCCCGGAGGCTTGAATGCAGGATGAGCCTTGAAATCCAAGTTTGGAAGAGATGCAGACATATACAGTGTTTCACACAAAAAAAACAACCTTGCAGGCAGTGTTTCAAATCATAACAGCAGATTTATTCTGAAAGGACTGAATCTATTGTGCACTGATGCAAAGTTGGCCTTGGTCTACTGATTACAAGTAGACCTTTGCAACTTGTGCTGAGTTGGTTTCTTGCTGCTCTGTTGACAGGATCACTAATTCTTCCCTAAGCTTTATTACTTCCTTGTATTGAGTTTTGCTGCTGCAGAATAACACTCAGCAGTGTGTATTTGGGCTTTCCTTCACACACACCTTTTTTATTCTAAAGCACCGGGCCTTGGAGGTAACACGTGTTGTATTTGGAGAAAGCAAGCACAAGTTGTGGGTCTGACTTGTCAGTCTGTGGTTATTCAACAGAGGATTATTCCCAGCTCTCCTCACTCTGGGATTAAACTTTCTCTGTGAGATACGCTTTTAAATTCGTTTGCAGTCATCTATATTAGCTGCTGTTT
The DNA here is from genome assembly GCA_963556495.2 of Valencia hispanica. Classification (NCBI taxonomy): domain Eukaryota; kingdom Metazoa; phylum Chordata; class Actinopteri; order Cyprinodontiformes; family Valenciidae; genus Valencia; species Valencia hispanica. The sequence continues at coordinate 28,692,708 of OY747711.1, forward strand.
TTCTGGCTTACTCTTTTCACTGTTGTGGTTTTCATTAATTAGATTTTTTTGTTGTCATTTTGAGAGAGTAATAAGGGTGATCTAATTAATGTTTTAGCTAGGTTTTATAGGAGCCGGAAGATGCCGCGCACGGCGTACCTTCAGGAAGAAGAGCTGGTAGAAAGGGGATCATGGGGGGGGCGAAATCCTCTGAGTGGTGGTGTGTCTGTGAACAAGGCAGGGTGTGAGAGGAGAAGGATTCTGGATGTGATGTGTCTTGCTGATAGCAAGCTGCTCTCAGCTTGTCCTCGTGTCATGCTGCCTGCCTGCTCTTGTTCTCTGCTTTACCTCGTATGCCAGCTAATCCTCAAAAGACTCACATGTACAAAATCATCCAGAGACACGTCGTTCTGCCAAAGGAAAATGCTGCAGGTGCGCACATTAATACGCAATGATTAGAGCACACAATCTGTAAATTATTAGTGGCAATGATGGCAGAACAATCAATATTTAGGCCCTGCTTTTAGATCTATGGTCCCAAAACACTGCAGTTTTCCTGTTGCAAAAGATGTCCTCTGAATATTAAGCATGAATGATGTGTCTTGATCCTGCTTTGCAACAAGAGAAAGCCGTCTTTATGTTCTCAGATTTATTTAAATACAGATTTAGAATTTCAAGCACCACCAATTGAGCTGTAGTCACTTCCTAGCTTGTGTGCTAACTTCCTTGCACTGCCTGGGCAATATTTAAACCGGTAGAAAGGAGTGGTAGTAACACTTAAACTTTTTCACATTTTGTAATATTACAACTGGGAACTTCAATGTGTTTTGGCCATGGGCGTCCACTAGGGCTGAGCGATGTGGCCTAAAAATAAAATCTCAGATTTTTTCACACCAAATCCGATTTCCGATTCTAATCGATTTTTTTCTTTCTCCCTTCCTACTTTCTTAAACAGAAATAACAAATGACAGAATCTATTTTTTTGAAAATCTTATTTTAATATCTCCTTTGGGATTCTACCTGAATGCAAAGTTGTGTGCAAAGTTGGTAGCACATACCTGGCGTCCAAAGTTTTCAGTATGTAAATAAAGGGGTTGGTAAATCTCGATTTTTCTCAAAAATAAATCTTCTCAAACAGCAAATTCGAATAAATCGATTTATACCCCAGCCCTAGCGTCCACCTAAACAGACAGGCCAGGCAAACAGAGCCCAGTAGGCCTGTGGTAACTGTGGAGGAGCTGCAGAGATTTACTGCTGGGGGTGGGAGAATCTATTGAAAAGTCATTGATTAGTTGTGCACTCCACAAATTTAGCCTTTTTGGAGTGGTAGGACAAACGCCATAACATGTACAGTTTGCAAATTGAAAAAAAACTATGTAGGGGACACAGTCCACTTTTGGTCAGATGAGACCAAAATGGATGTATTTTGGCTTCCATGCTAAATGTGATCTCTATCCTGAACGCACCCTCCTCGCTGTGACAAAATGATGATGATGATAATGGCAGCATCATGCTGGTCAGAACTGATGGGGAAGACGGTTTGATAAGGTTTTACAAAGTGTTGACTCAGGGGGGCTGATTACAAATGCACAAATTAACATTTTTACTTGTAAAAAAATTTGAAACCAATGTTTCATTTGCTTAACTAATTATGTATTTGTTTGTATTGGTCTATGCTTCTGGTCTGCTTCTTTTACTCGTCTCATTGTTGGGTATTTTGATCCTTTTGTTGTTTTTTCTTCTCTTTTTTTGGCTCATTCACTTTGTTCCTCCAAACTTTTACCACGGCTCATTAAGACTCTTTCTCCCAACAAGGAGCTATATTTCTTCGCACACTAAAAGGACTCGCCAGTGGGACAGAGGCAGGTGATAGGCAGAGAGAGCAAGAGAAACGGAGACAACAGGGCTTTTGTTGAGAAGTTGAGCAGCCCCCAAAGTGCACAGTCAGCAGCTTGCTCCGCGTACAGCAGCCCAGGACATGAAGCAGTGTTTCTGTGTTATAGGAAGGGGGGTTATTGTCCTCTGTCGACGAGATTCTGTCCCATAAACCACCCTTTCCAGACTAAATGAATTATGACCGTGGCATTCTTTGTCACCAGCAAGGCTTTTAAATACCTCCCATGAGTTCGACCTGGCTTTACTTTCTCCGTCAGTCCGAGTTTGCTTCAATGTCCGTCATTCTGTGACGCACATTGCCACTTACCTTGTCACCCCACTTTCTTTCCCTTCATTGCTCTTTGTACCTTCCTCTGACTTCACCACCTCAAGAGTACTATTGTCAACACACAGAGGAACCCATCAGTTTATCTGCTGTTAGATTTTTAGATGGACGCTTACAGGAGGATGGACTTATTACTTTCACTCGTTTTCCCACTTGAATTAATATCCAATTTTAGGCTGATCTACATTTTATGTAGAGCTGCAAAATTTATTAAATCAGTCGTAAACATAAGGTCCTGCTTGATGCCCATATTTGGTATGTCGTTACATTGCTACTGTCATGCCAATATGATAAGTATTAGTTGAAAGGACTTTTTTGAGTATGATGTAAAAACTCATAACTGTTACAGACATTTGTTCTGATTGATAAATTGAGGTAATCTTGTAATCCCTTCATTTGCTGCTGGATTCAAAACTACTTCCTCTAACAAAGAACTTGCAGCACTTAGTTGATCTTTTGTGTGCTGTAGTCCTCAGGAAAAAAACGCAATCTGTCAAAATGTAAATGGTCAGATCAGACCCAAAAGAAAAACCAGAAATGGAAGTTTTAGGAAAGTTTTGGTATCATGTTGAATAAATCTTATAAGTCATTGTGAATGTTTGGACCGCTCAGTTTAACTCTAGTTCTTTGGGTCAATAATCTCCGCTAAGTAATCTTGAGTCAAAATTCTGATCCTTTCATTTCAGAGCTGTTTGAAATCTGACTGCCATTTTGCTCCCTTATTGATTTAATTTATTTTAGATTCTTCTGATTCTTGGGCTAGGTGACGTTAGCAAAATGAGCAGTTGCAATATATTTGTTAAATAATGCAAGGAATATATATGTTGCAATCAGAAAACATTTTCTTCACCTTCTCCCTTCTCAGTCTTCATAATGTCCCTGCTCTTCTATTTGGGCTTTAGCCAACTGATCTAATATATCACAGGCATGCAGAGTGGTAATGATAGCTAAATATAGAGTTGAAACCAGATATTTACATACACTGTAGGATGCAAAATATATATTTTTTTCTTACTGTCAGTAAGTCAGACTAAACTATCCCCTTTTTAAGTTGGGTGGAATTATAAAAAATGTATTTGCTTAATGCCAGAAGATGTCTTACTATCTTCAAAAGGTTACGTATACTAAGACTATCATGCCTTGAAATAGTTTGGGGCACAAGTTGATGAACTTTCAGGAGGAACTGCTGCACTACACGAAATGCATGGCATGGGTAAAAAAAAACACAACATATTAGCAGCATCTCAAGACATTGGCCAGAAAGTTCAAGCCTCTGTGAAAATGGGTCTTTTAATGAACAGTCATCCCAATCATACTGTCAAAATACATACAAAGTGACTTCAAGGGACATCAGAATCAATTTTTTGGCATTTGCATCACAAAGCCCTGATCTCAGCTGGATTTTTTAAAAATTGTAGACGTAGCTGAAAAGGTGTGTGTGAGCAAGGCGACCTACAAACCTGACACGGTTGCGCCAGTTCTGTCAGCTCTGGTGGGACAAAGATCCAGCAAACTGTTCTGATCCTTCTGCAAATTTTCAAGGATGCAGAAAACAATTGTCCCAAGTCATACAGACACCCAGGACATATCTGTTCATGTTTACTTAAAGGAAAGGAAAAAAAGATGATTTATTCTTGCATTTAGCAAATAAATCTTGGTAATCCAAACGACACTTAAACAATAAAACAGTCTGATTTGATGTCAGACAGTGAGGGGGGAAATATTTGGGTCATTTTATTGTGTATTTAAATATCATGGCTTACAATATATTGCATCCTAGCAGTTGTTTGGTGTTGCTGTATTGCACAGACTGTGATCATGACTATGATTGGATACATTGTGTAGCTTTAGCTGACACCAAGTGTCAGTTTGATACTGTAATCTTTCATCGGTGTTGAGTTGTAAACTTGGGTTGCTTCAAATGGTTAAAGCCAAAGCTGCATTTGCACTCTATACTTCAGCAGCTATAGAGCAGGAACAGACACATTTATTCATGTTTTTTTTATGGCGAACACAGCAAAGAATTCAAAAAAATATAAAGCTCTTTTAAAACATTCTTCACATCAGTGGCACTTTTTATTTTTCAAACGGATGTGGGCTTGCTTCTTGTCAATTTCCCTTGCATTTAACACGCTTTTCAATTCCCTGTTTCACATCTTTTTCTGTCTAAACACTGCTGAAATAAAATGAGAATGCTTCAGGCCCTTTTCGTTGCACATTTAAAATAAAACCGTCTTGTTTATAACCTCAATTCCTGCACAGACCGCAACACTTTCCTTCTCTGAATAATGAAAACAGATGGTAGTGGATGGTAAAATAAAACAAGGATGCCCTTTCATGTGTGCACACACAATATGAGCATATTTTAATGCTCACATTGAAATGATTTTTTTTAAGTACTTGTGTCAAAGCAGCCAACCAGCCACCCACCCACAACCTCAGAATCTCATGGCTCAAATCAGTTCTTCTACTACATAAATCTTATTGGCTGTGTCTGAAGTGTTTAAAACAGGTGCTGTTTAGTAGAAGAAACCTAGCTTTCACCACTCTATTGGAATACTTACTTTAATCTAATGCAGTTCTTTTCCACTGAGCAATTTAGAGACCGATCCAATCTTACTGCAGTGATGGTTCTCTTTGCTGAAGCTCCTACACAATATGTTCCCAGTAATATTATTCAAATTCAGTTAGTAAACTTAAATCAGGTTGGTTGGCAAAAGGGAAGCTGGCATTTTTAATAAGTAATATTTAAAATATTTGGGTTTAGTTTTAGTACTGCGACAGTAGAATGACTTGTGATTAATAAAATCCATACTACCCTCTGCTCTCTGTCCCTCTCTATGTGCTTTGCCATCTCTACAAATCAGACTCCATCATGGTGCGGGTCTTTAGGGCATTCTGGCTCCATCTGATTGGTATGCAGAGAGTAAATGCACACAATTATAAATTGTCAAGATTTTTTTTAAACCATCTTTCTTTGGGAATGTAGATCTTAACATAATCTGATGCATACTGAAACTTAATTTTTCACATCTGGAGCATCGTTTCTGAGTAATGATTATATGCCTTTTTCATTGTGATCCCTTTTAGTTATTGCCATTTAAGGTTATTTTGCTCTTTTAATTGAAACACACTAAATCCTTTCTAAACATGCATGGGTTCCTCTGTAATTAAACATGACTGGAATGTCACAAAGATTTATAACATTACTGCAGTTATTTTGTTTTTGCTCCGGTCCTGTTTTGGCTTGTTTGTGTTAGCTGCAGTATGTTATGCAGCATTTGGAGGACACGTTGCAGACATCTTTCGCCCTTTTCTTTCTGACCCTAAGAGGAGCAAGCTGTTCAGAGGGAAATTATGCCTCATTTATGCTGAACCAGGCCTCTTTCCAAAGAGATAATAGGTTGGACTGGATGGCACCCTTGTGCTTTTTTGGGGGGTTTCTAGTGCTGCTTTGACAGGTTCATTGGACAAAATTTTTCTCTCTGTGTCCCAAATGTCTTGTAGAGATCCAAATGTGCTCTAGGGTTCAAGCTGTTCATGGCATCCTTGATTTTTTTTTTTTTCAGTCAATAGTGGAACTGACACTATTTTGAGACACACCAGAGGCCAGAGTTGAACCTTTTTATATGAAAAAGATGTGTAGGATTTACCCAGCTATGATGAGCACTGAGGTGTGAGGGAGACGGTGTGCTAGCTAGCCTTGAAGTATCCCGGTCTCATAGAGCCATCATATAGTTGTCGTAATGTTTTTGGCCAGGCACAAACTCTTGAAGGCAGATGATCAATCTTTCACTCTGTCAGTAAGGTTTGACTGGCTCAATGCCCAGAATCCTGCTCTGTGGTGTTGCTGCCATCCCAGAAATCAGGCCCACTCGGAGTTTACAGTACATCCCAGTACACAGGGAAGGAAGTATGAAATTGCATTGGAATTTTTTTTTAAAGTTACATAGTGACAATTTGAACCTTTCTAAAGTCTGAGTGGGTGTTGCGGTCTGATTTAATGAATTTTAATTGACTTTTTCAGATTTGTCAATAATAGTGTTGTTAGTTGTGGCCTCACAGCAAGAATGTCCTGACCTCGGGTCTTACTGCATAAAGTTAGCATATTATGCAGGCATGGATTCTATTCAGCTACTACTTTTGGGTAAATTGGTGTGTTTGCATTAGGGATGGGCATTCGATTAAACTGTCTTCATCAATCATCGGGAAGATTAACGATCGATTTTCGATTAATCATTGATATTTTTATATTTTAAATTCAGTGTTCATAGGCTATATTAAAATGCAATGAGAATAGAAAAATAGCGTGTTTCCTCATTGAGATCTTCACTAAAAGTGGGACACCTCTTGTGGAAGTTAAACGGAATTAATTCACGGTAGTTGCACAAAGGAAATATGCGCTATAAGCAGCGTAGCCGACAGCTAAAAGATGGTAGCTACTCATTAAAAACAACCGACGCTCATATTTTTTTTCTTCACCAAAAAATAAAATACAATAAAATAAAAAATCATGTTAAACAATTACTTAATAAAAAAATATATATTACTTATAGGTCTGATAGTTTTGTTACATTTGGCAAAAAGAGTCGAGAAAGAGGATGCGAGATCAGCATACCTAACAATGAATTAGGCTCATTAACAGAGTAAAAAAGACACACAAACAAAAGAAACTGTAACTTATTAACAACTTTAGCATCAGTCTACTGATTTTTGTTCAGAAAGATGAGCTTGTTAACATGCGCTGGGGTCAGAAGCGAAAGCAGCCTGGTGAACAGACTGACGGTCCAGGCTGCTGTCGCGTTTGACCTGCAGCGCTGAGATCACCTGCTATGAAGGGACAGAGGTCGCTGTGATACACATATCTCCGTGCTAACTTGGCAAGCCTCTGGAATCCTGTTTAATTCATTTTCCACCAGTCTGTAGGAGTGCAATCCAGGGGTGGCGGAGCCTCCCTCAGAAAGTAATCGGTGTGTAAGTTTCTCTGCTTGTTGTGCATCTCGGCTCCTCCGTGGTAACACCGACTTGATGCTAGGTTGAGACCAAGAGCAGGATGCTCCGCTTCTAACCAGGGTTGGAAGTGAGTTCAAGTACTTATACACAGCTTAGTGTTGGCAGTGAACCGAGACTTTTTTGTTTGTTTTTTTTAGTCAAAGTGATCCCACGTCACACTTTGCTGCGACCTCTTCATGACAATGCTACTTTTGAAATACACAGAAACTGGAAAAAAACTGAGTCGGCCTGTGGGTTTTATTTTCAATCATCGCCCTCTTGTGGTAAAGTGTTTAATTACTGCCACATAGCAAAATTAATTGTATTCCTTCAAAACTCACACTACGCAACAGAACATGCATTAATTGATCGGTAAAAAAAGTCATCGATGAAATTCTTAATGATCAATTAATCAATCGTCGATTAATTATGCCCATCCCTAGTTTGCATGCATGTTTGGATGTTCTGTATGCTTCTCTTATCACCCTGTTTTGAACTAGCAACCTGTCCAGGGTGTACCCCGCCCCTCACACGACGATCAGTCGAGATGGGGAGTCGCCCCCCTCCCCAAGTACTACCCTAGGATAAGCATGAATACACAATGGATAGATGTTACTATAGGGAAAATGAAATCCATTAACACCTTTTAACAATGAATGTTTGTTTATTTGACAGTTTGCTCATAGAACGTTAATTATTTAGCTAGTATTAAAACAGTTAGCTATTTTGCTAAGAAAACATTTGCCGACCTAAAACACCTCATTTGAACGCAATGGAGATTAAAGCTAATGGACTTTCACAAAAAGCAGCATGGCTCTAAGATCTATACACATTCAAGTTTTTAGACATTGTCATGTTACTACAAACCTAAATGTACAAAGTAGTGGATAATTGTGAAGTGAAAGGAAAGGGAGACATGGTGTTTAACTTTTTATAAAAAAAATTAACCAATACAAATCTACAGAATGTGGTGTGCATTGGTGTTTAGCCTCCTTTACTATGAGCTTTACTTTAATCTAGATATAAATTCCAGTGCAACCAATAGCTTTTAGAAGTCATCTGATTACTAAATGGGATCTACCTGTGTGCAATTTAATCTCTTTCTGAACAGAGCTGCTCTTTGAAAGCTTCAGAGATATTATTAGACAACTTGAGTAAACACAACAGAATTATGAAGGCCAAGGAACACATCAGACAGGTCAGGGAGAAAATTATGCTGAAGTTTAAAGCAAGGTTAGGTTATAAAACCTGTTGGTGGCAGGTCACCTACCAGCAGGAAAATCAATCTAAAAATACAATGAGAGCTACAATGGAATGGTTTAAATCAAAGCAGATTGATATATTAGAATGGCCTAGTCAAAGTCCTTATCTAAATATAATTGAGAATTTGTGGTAAGACTTGAAAAATAACCTCTACACACACTGTTCATTTGATCTGGTTGAGCTAGAGTCATCTTGCAAAGTAGAATGGGCAAAAATGTTGAATCCCTAGGTGTGCAAAGCTGTTGCAGATGTACTCCAAAAGACTTGCAACTGTAATTACTTCAAAATTTGGTTCTGCAAAGTGTTGAGTCTGGGGGACTGAATGCAGATGTTCACCAAACTTTTTTCCTGTAAAGAACATCACAGCAGCATTCCAATCTGGTGTAAAAGCAAAATGTCTTAAAAAATATATTTTCAGATTAACACAATCAGTTGTTTTTTCTAGTAGAATATAGTGCTCAATCAAAGGCTAGAATAGTTTCACTAACAAACAGAAAACTAAAGTTGTTGAATGTCAACAGAGCTCAGCCTTTCTTTACAAACCCAGATTTTTCAGCCCTTTGACTAGCTCTGTTGTGACTCAGTTATATCAGTAACACAGCAAGTTAAACCCCCACCCACTGCGCTGCTTTTCTTCCTAGACCCTGGGAACATGTGCAACGCAGACGCATCATTCATGCCTCGAAGGAAATTGTGTGAAAAATGGCTTGTTTCAGTCTTTAAATCCACTATGTTTAACATATGGAGTGTACGTCGCTTTCCATTGCCTGGCATAAATCGTTAAAGAAAGGGATATACACAGAATATAGATTATTATTATACTGATAATGAGGGATAAAGGAGTGCTGTTGGCTTGGTGCTCAATACTTGTAAATACTACAAGTTGAGAAATAGAAAGCAGCATTGCAAAAGCTTTGTGGGACTGAAATGGTGCTGCTTTAAACTACATCATCCGTACAGAGCATAGAGCCCCTGTCAGGATTTATCTGTCAGAGTTACAAAGACAATCTTACCGCTCTCTGGCTTAATACTGCCACATCCTTTAGCTACACCTAAAAAGGCAGTAAATGAGTGGGTAGTTTTCACCAGCAATGGTGTTTATTGTATTTGCTCCTGTGTAGTTTAAAGGGTGTGAAGCTGGAGACACAAAAGAGTTGAGGGATGTGTACTCATTGTCACTCTCTGACGGAAACATAAGGTTACGTTGGCTTTTAAATGATGGCATAAACTGTAATATTATAGATGTGTATATTTTAAGTCTGGAGGCCTACCCTGATGCTTTTCTATTGAACGACACCTAAATAATATATATTGTTTTTTCTAAAGAGCTGATCTTTTATGGCTTTCTTTCTCAAAGATTGTTTTGTTTACATTTTGGCAGATGCTCACAGTTGTGTTCAAAGTAATGGTGATCCAAAATCACTAACCAGATCGACCACTGTTCCCAGTAGATATGATTCTAGATGGCAAATAATGAACTGGTTGGTATTAGTTTTATTTCCTTGATTCAGAGGAAAGATAATTCTTCAAGCATGTTTTAGTTTTTACAGTAAATGTTTGAGTTTGTGAAGGGAAAAAAAGCAGACACTGCAAATTATTTTTTATTAGCCTAATATTTATTTTTTCCCTCACTTTCTGTAGATTAATATAAAATGTTATATTTTTTCTTTGTTTTGCTTTGAAATAGAATCTGCAGTGTCCCTGATATATTTGCATGCATGGAAATACAAGCTTTAAAGACAAAACAAAAAAAAAACACTGCAATTTTCAACACAGCTGTATGTTATCTGATATTTTTTTACATAATTGTTTTGGCAGGGGGCTTAAAAATGAATTTAATATCACCCAGCAGGGAAAGGTTGGAGCCACACTTTGAGCCACGCTCTTTCTTTTCTGCACGTTGCAAAGTCAGTTTTCCTCTCATCCACCTTCTCCATGGCAACATGTCTTATTGCTTTATGAGCTGAAGAAAATCATCTGGTTGTTTGAAGCAACTGTTAGTTACGTAGTACACAGTTTGATCGTGACAGGAAGCAGACGGAAGAGTGGAAGTGGGAAGTGGAACCTCATCGTTGGAGCAAGCATTCCCCTCAGAGCAAAAGTGCCTTTGTTACCATTGCCTCAGGTCTTCCACTGGAATAATTTCACATTAGATGCCTGTGTTATAACACGTAACAGCTTCTGTTAAAATATGCTACAATTTTGGCAGTGAACATTTATTTTACCATTTAATAGAATTCCTCTGTTCCTTTTTTTGCATCATGTTCCTGATTGAGCAAAGACTGGTACCTTCTTCCTCTGTGGAGAACAGATCTATGCTTTCCTAATGGAGCTCCATTTTATTGATACACTAAATGTGTTTACAAATCATCAGCCTCCCAGTTTTCTGGCTGGTGCTAATTGGTATAGATAATGAAAAGGCCTCTCGCCACTGACTCATCTTTGTCAAAGCAGAGCCAGTGTGTGTCTGACATAGGGCTGAGTAATATATCCATTATATGGAAGCATGTTTTACAGCGTGTATTTATTTGAATGAAGTCAGGTCACCTCCAAGAACAGGTTTTAAAACATATTTTCAACTTCTTTTTTTCTTTTTGTATTCAGACCAGAAAAGTCCTTTGGTCCGGACCAAAAGCGGACGTAGTTTTTTTTCCCGTTTGGTGCGGTTCGCATTCACACTGTACTTTTTGCAAGTGAACTATATTTTGTAAACACATCCATGTGTGTGATGATCTGTGCTGCCATTGGACAGCAATGACTAGGGCGAAACACAGAGCAGAGACCCGGAAATGGAGGAAAGAATGGAAGTTCTACGTGCCGCATTCCTGCTCTGCACATCTTTGCTGTTATTAGAGCTGCAAAATTATATTGAGTGTCAAGAGCAGCTCATTTAAAGCCAGTTTCACAGCGCTCTGTTTCAAATTTTGGAACCGTGTCGGCGAATGCATGCAGTAACCCAAAGGAGACATGGGCTCTGCGTGCCCTGACCCACAACATGCTGGCCTCACCGTGGCTAAACAGAAGACAAAGGATCAGGTATGAACTTACCTTGCTACGGTGGCTTGTTAAGCCCAAAAAGGCACATGTATCCTGGAGTTGGTTCGGATCAACACTGGTTTGTATTCACACCTGAAGCGAACCACACCAGAGTCTGTTTGGAAGCGGACCGAGACTACCTAAAAAAGTGTGTCTCTGGTCTGTTTAAAGTGGATCAAATAGTGCAGGTCTGAATACACCCTTAGAAAAGATTGGAAAAATAATAATCAAATTTGGCATGAAAAAAAATCAAAATGTTTGTTTTTTATACATATTGCCCAGCCCTAACCTCCTCTAATTTTTCCTTTCCATAATGGTTGTATAATGTCCAATGACATGTTCAACTTTTGAAAATAAAATTTTAAATCAAAAATAACCATCTGACATCTTCAAATAGTACCAGGGATTGTTAGATATTGACAAAAACAATGATTTGTTTTATATCGTAATATATATCCAAATCAACTGATATTATCATGCAAATCTTTTTTTTTCCATATCGCCCAGCCCTAGCCTGAAATTAATTTATTGTCCTACATACTGGGCTGAACTATATAGCTGGTAATTTTAATCTTATTATAGAAATTGTGATGCACATATTTGTCCTTGCAGAGAAACCATGTTGTGTAATTCCAAAGATTGTCCCGGAGCTGCTTCATGCGTAGGAGTTTTAGCTGTATGGTGTTTGGTGAGTGCCTTTAGTAGAAGAGATTACTGGGATTTATCCAAGTGGTTTGTCTTTTCAAATCACACAGTAAAGCATAAAGGAGGACCATTTTTTGAGATGCACTAGCAGATCAGCCCGAGATTTGAATCAACATTTTTCTCATCGGCTCTCAACGGTGATCAGAAAGTAAAACAAAAAGTCCAAAAAAAGCAATTTATATATTTTTTACTAACTTTTACCACAACATAAAAAACAAATTGCACTTAGTAATATATAAAATGTATAGTGAACTGAATGCTAGAAAAGCTACCTCCAGCATGAAAAAAAGAAATATACATTTGCAAAAAAAGTTTGAATGTTTAGAATTTCAAAAATGATGATGGAACAGGAAATGAATAAAAAATAGACTGCAGATTAGTTAAATGTGAAACTGGAAAGGAAAAGCAAATCTTTTATCTATTACACTCATAATCTTAAGTGTCACAATTGAGACTAACTTACAAATGACTTGTGTTTAATAACTGCAAATAAGTGTTTTATTGAGAAATTTGTTTGGTACAGCTGCTGTTCTGCCACTGAAACAACTTGGTTGTAGCTTTTTAATGACTTTACCTCTTAATGCTTCCAAGCCGTTCTTTATTTTATTTATATTGCTTACAATGATTTTGCAGCAATGATTAGTTTGAGATATATTGTGCAGCCTGGATTTGAGCTTTTAGTGTTTTTATGAATTTGTCTGGTTTAAATGCTAACATGGATATTTCTGTTAGCATAAAAATTAAAGGTATTTAGAACTGAACTTAAATAAATACATATTATGATGTATTTGTTTTGTTTGTCAGCTCCTCCTAGCCGTGGGTGTTGCATTTGATTTCTGAGTGAGTTTTTTTTCATTGAAGTGTGTTTTAGCCCATGCAGCATCTGTCCTCATAACTTTGCCATTGAGGTTGCCCTCAAATACTCTTGTTTTTTTGTGCGTGTTTTTTTTGTACCAGAGCTTCACTGAGTTCGCCTCTAGGATATTATGAAAAGATTTATCCTACAACTAAGCTGACATAACACCTCCCAGTGGCTCATGTCTTTTTCTGAGACATCGTCAGTCACACACTGGGTTCAAGAAGTCAACTGTTACTTTTAAATGCCACTAAAGAAATGAGGAATAGCTTTTTGCATAGATGTGCTGATTGTAGAGAATTACTGCTGTGCGACTCTACAGTAATTCTCATGTCTGGTGGAACAGTATGCAATCAAAGCTGTGTGCTTGAAGCACTTTGCAGAGCAAGAGGCTTGAGCGTCAGACAGGGAATGTCAGAACCCCCCATCCCCCCCCCCTCTCATATACACTTCTTCCTTATCTTTTCTGTGATTTACTTAGGCCATCTCTTTTCATCCATCCTCTGCTTGTCCATGCCTTCTCTGTGTTTCTCCTCTCCTTTCCTCTGTCTGCCGGCCCTAAAATGGAGTGGCTCAGTCAGACAGAGTTCATAGTTAATTAGGCTTGGCCTCGTCACACAGGAGAGCCGGAGCTAAAGCCAGTGGGAAGCAAGGGCAGCAGTAGAGGTCAAGAACTGCTGCTGTCAAACTATGGTCTGACTGCCACTGATGATGCTGACCACCATTCCTGCTCTCTTGTTTTTAATTGCCATTACACACTTGCGTATGCACATTACTGAATTCTGAGCTAACCGCAAGCTGTTTCCATCATCAGTTGTCTATGTTGACCCTGTATAAAAATGACGAGAAATGAATTGGTGTGTGTGTGTCTCCACCTGGATTTACAAGAAGCTTCATTTGTAATGCCTGCATTCAGGTGAGCTTCTTTGAGTCTTTTTAAATGGATTTGAATGCGGAGTTGGTACTGCGGGCATTTCGAATGCCCTATATTCACAGGATGACACAGTTTCCTGAGGGTTCCATAAAATGTATGTGGTAGCCTATACTTTTTCAAGATGCATCATTGGACTATAGTAACCCTTTCTGTTTTAGCCACAGCTCTACAATCTTTTTATTTTTGTCAAATTTTATTAGGATGTGGTTTTTTGAAGACCTTTCACACATCTCTACCACCTATGCTGCATACTGTTGTAACACCCTCAAGGAACCTACAGAAACCAGTCTGCCAGCTCAAAAAGCACACACCTCAAACTGAGCTCAGATTACAAAAAAATCTCTCTGCAAAAAAATCAAAAAAAGTCTTAGTTCTATCTGAGAGTTCTGCATTGATCTGGCTATGGTTCATAAAATTCAACACCTAAAGCCGTTTTCAGAGAGAAGTTCTGGAATATTTGCAGACAATTTCATCCGGTCTTTAACTGGAGTTTTGTTTTCAAACACACCACTTTTTTCCGGATCATTGCCTTTCGGCTGCTTTTACACAGCAAGAAATGTATCGGAGGATCCTGATGAATGTCTGGGGGGCTGGGGGTTGTATGTGGATATTACGTAAACTTAGTGCGTCGGGCGTACATGTCATTTCCCCAAACAAAGGGATTATTGCAAAGGTGGTCGATGAAACAGCAGATCTACTCGCAGGGCTCGTCTTTATGTGTGCAATTTTGTGCACATGGAAACGCTTAAGAGATATCAATAAAGAAGCTGAAAGGAAAATAGTGACATTTATAAGTCATCAATGTGTGCTATCACTAGGGCTGTAAATACATTTTTGGTCGACTGAAACCCTGAAATTCCGACCAAAAATCAACTAATTTGCGGGGGGGCTCTGACAGCATTTTGCATTACGTCCATCTGCGCAATATAATATGCCATGATTACTGCAATTGCACTAAATGGCAAGGCAATTCAGGGACAATGATCTTTATTAAACATGCCAGATCAAGACAAGTACAAACGGAATAAAGCTGTGCATTGGGCTCAAAACAAAGACTGTGGGCACGGCGCAATTGCGCATTGAGCAATAAAATAAAAAAAAACCGACCAAATCCAGCACTGTTCTGCAGGCTGTGCGCGGGGGAGTGCGCAGTTGAGTGCCGGGGAACATGTGTGTCTGTAAATGGAGCTAGACAGACAACCGGTTTATGTGAGAACACTGTTCTGTACGGCGTGATTGCGGCCAACAGCAGTCAGCATTAAAGCATTCGATTACAACCATTGTCTGCATCTATCGGAGAACATTACAATATTTTAAACATTCAGGCCTGTAAGGCCCACATCATGTTTTTACACGTTTTTTTCCCGCTACCATTTACTGCGTTCCGGGACCTGTGCGCGTCTCTGGTCATGCCTGCGCTCTCATGTACTTTGCGTTCCAGCACCTAATGATTTACAAATTAAGCACTGAAGCCACAGCACGTTGAATAATGTGGACGTTCTTCGATCTCCCTGTAGACTGTTAAAGCAATATCACACGAGAGGCAGCGCTGTTGTAGCCTACTCTAACATCAGCACCGATCAGCTCTCATAGAATGTTTCTTGTCCAATCAAATTACAAAAATTAACACGGATCAAAATCGACCAATCAGAATTTTGGTCGACTCAGAACGCATCGACCAATAAGTCGACCAGTCGACTAGGATTTTACAGCCCTAGCGCTCACAGCGTTCCCTGCCCCTCTCCCCTTTTCCCCACCGTCCCACACCCCTCCATCTTATCCGGAACATTTCCTGATAATCTGAACGCAAACACCATACCGCAAAAAAGTCCGCTTTTGTTACTAGGTCTTCATCCGTAAAATTACTGGTAAAGGGTATCCGGACAAAGTCCAGAAGATTGCTTTCAGACTCAAAAGCAAAACAGACGAAGTCAGGAAAATGACAGGAAATGATTCAGCTACTGCAACTTTGGGTATATAGTTGTATTGCTGAATTAATGAGCTGATAGTGCTTTTAAAATCAGATTTTTAACCTGGCTGGAGAAAAAAAAAAATTTGAGTAACATTTATTTTTGTCCCAAAAACTGACAGGGAAAAGGCTACAAAACTGAAGTAAGGATGCTACAACATTAATATTATGATTCAGCTTCTGTGAGCTTGGCTTTATCTGGTGAAATAAAGACTGAAGAAAACACCACCACTTTTGGATTGTTTGGGCCAGGTTCCTTGGTAACCATTATCAGAATAAAATGGTGATGGATAAAATCGATTTGTAAGCACAATAAAAAGAATCTGGCCGTACTCTGCAAGATAACACTACAGCAACATTTTCTAACTTCTGGTGCACAATAAGTTCAAAGGCTATTTGATTTCTTTTTTTTTGGGAGAATCTTGTTTTTATAGTAATCTTTATTTGAATTTAATATTTAAGCACATATATTCTTTAGAACAGTAAGGAGATCCACTATTCAAGAAATGTAGTAGTTCTATATATTATATAGACTGGGAATATCTCGACTGACTGTTTCTATTATGACTATCTAAAATAATTTGTGGATGGAAAAAAAGGAATCCTTGCCCCTTTAAAAATATATTTTCAAATCTTGCTGTGACTTGTTCTGAGCTTTATCAGGTTCTGTCTCATCTCATAAATTGAATGCATCACTAAAATTGACTAGTTATTTAGAGATGCACCAATCAGGATTTTACTGGCCAGAACTGATTTAATCAAATGCATTTATGTAATTATTTAAGTTAATAAAATAAAGAATGCCAGAAATTATGAAACATGTTAAGCGCACATATATAACCATATATTACAGTAAAAACTTAACTAATGGCAGCTCAATTGTTTGTATCTAATTGTTTATTGGGTTTAATCTATAACACTAAAAAGGTTTTTCACAATCATCTTCTAGCAACTGTTGATTAAATTAGATGGGTTTAGATGTCAAATGTATGTCCATATGTTTTCACCTTGATTTCTCATTTTGGAAAACTGAAGAGTTTTGTGAAATAAAAACAGTTTTTTATGCTGCTTTTTGGAGCATGGAGCTTGTAAAATATTGCGAATCTCCGCAGCCTTCTTTGTATGAATTGTGGAGAACACCTGTCTGCCTAACTCTTCTTGCATCTATTCAGATGAGGAATAGTTCTCTACCTCCATTTCATAAAAAAAAGGAGGGTCCCATTTCAGCCCCTACATTGTGCCTGTGTAGCAGAAACATACAGAGGCTATACATCAATGCAAGGCAGATTACACACAGAGAGAGGGAAGGTTTAACGTCTGCAGCGATAATATAGAGCCAGTGAGAAGAAGCGTTGAAGTTATTACTTCAAGTATAAACCCTGCTCTACATTTATCACACAACTGTGCATTAAATGAAGAGCTAACTGTGGAGTCTTCATTTCTTTACCTCACTGTACTGGCTGGTAATTCAGGCTTGTGTTTTAAGTGGTTTACCAATCTGTTCATGGCGTACGTCTGAATGGCTCTCCTATCCTGGCAGGTTCCACGTACAGCGTCCTGTCCACCATGCCATCAGACTCGGAAAGCAGCAGTTCTCTCAGTAGCGTTGGTATGTATGACAACCAAATACTCCTTAGAGTCCAAATGGGCCAAAACGATGCTGAAGTAAATTCAAGAAAATGAAGGAAAGTTTTATGATGGTTGATATTTAAAGGACACGAAGATGGCTTTATTTCTCATTTTAAAGCCCACAATGTGGGCAAAAACATTCTACCAATTCTTCCTTGTTTTCTAAGGAGGTTTGCCATGTCTGCCTCTCCCTTTTTCTGACAGAGGTCCAAATGACTCAGCTGTGTTACATAAACCCGAGAGAGATCCAAAAGTTGACTCAAAGATGCACATAATCCCAGACTTCCTGCCGGGGATGTTCTTTTTGAAGAAAACAAACCTGAATGTGACTCTGAAATTATCTTTCTGATTTGACTACTTGGCAAAGATTTACAATAATTATGAACTTGTTACTGCAGTGACAAAGTACTACAAGTCTATGTACTGGCTTGAGGAATTTTGCTAGAATCAAACCTGAAAAATGGCTCCAATAAATAAAATTAGAGTTTCAGTGCTCAAATTAAACCTAAAAATGATTAATTATACCGTTACTAGATACAGTGGATCATCCTAAACCTGTCTGCTCTTTACTACTTTATGATTTTCATAGTATTTAGGAATCTTAAGTCATGCAGTCGATTCTGCACTTTAAAGTTTGTCAAATGTTGGAGTAAAAAATACATATTCTGAAATTATGGCCATATTCAGTGTTATCCTTCTTTTAATCATTGATTGATCAATTATTTTAGACAGAAAATAGTTTTGCAATGTGTGATGAATAGCTCAAAGCTGGACTTATTGTCGTAGGTTCCCCTGTAAACGGTGAAGCATCCTCCCCTCCCCCAGCCGTTAACGACAACCGACATGCCGGTGACAACCTGGACACCATCCTGTTGCAGCTCCGCCAGGTGACCAGGGAGCGGGATGAGCTTCGGAAGCGTCTGGCGTTGGCATCGCCTGGGACCACCTTCGATGACTGCAGGTACAAATCTGGATAGAGCTGCTGCTCCTGTTATGGCCATTTCACTTTTTTATTGTTTTTTTTTTTGTTAGTTTCTTTACACTTCTGATATATTCCTAAGAGTAGCATAGCTTGTTCAGTGATGTTTGTTTATCCAGGAGGGTAAAGTCACTGGGATTACTGTCATCCATTCTTTCTTGTGTCTTTTCATCTGCTAATTCTCTGCTCTTTGGAATAATGTTGACTCTACAAACAGAATCTATTTGTCATTTAGCTGAATGTGCTGTAGTCATCAGGCTTTTCAATATACTATAGAAAAGATGGTTTCTTGCATATCTTCCTAGCTTTAACATTTGTTAGATCAAATATTTCCTGTTATTAAATTCTTCTGTGCAATGAGAATGCTAGCATTAACACATCTTTCAAAGTTATTAAACAATGCATAGCAGAATTTTGACTGCTTTTTCTTTAATAGGCCAAATCCCAAAGCCAGCCATGACTATGAGCGCCTGAAAAGTCAGTGCATGAGGGCCATGGCAGATCTGCAGTCTCTTCAGAACCAGCATACCAAAACACTGAAGAGGTGTGAAGAGGCTGTGAAGGAAGCTGACTTCTACCAGTAAGCATTTCTCCAGTAACACCTGTTTTCTTATTCACATTAGTAACAAAGGGAGTACTAGATTACACAGCGGTGCTGAGTGTGTAATTCTACTCATTTCTGAAAAATGTAGGTTGAACATTCTGTCTCAAGCCACCTGCTAGGAATAATAACATTTTATTGCATTGTTTTACAACATTTGTACCAAATGCTGGCATGGTGCTTCCATTAACCTAATTGAAAGAGGATCCCTTGTAGCCACAGCCAGCTTTCACACTAATGGAGCACTGGCAGTACAGAATTCCTGCACGGCTTTTAAAAGCTTGGAAATGGAGGCATTTATGTGATTGAATCATTCGACGTAACAGCTTTGGAGCCAAGGCTAAGGTTCTGTACCATCGAAGCAGATCATGCGTTAGCTGTTTGAGAGTTTAGCAAGTTGGAATATTTAAAAATATGGAATTAGGTTATTACCATAATGGGGTTGATGCTTATAATACTGATGACATATATGCTCAAATAACAGGGTTCCTACAGAGTTTTTAAAAGTATACATTTCATTTTCCAGGTCTGAATATAACTATTGTAAAATGAAATGGGAGTATGTAACAATATTTGTATTTCATGTCCCCATATCTGTTTCTCTATTTATTAGTAGTCTGTATTAATCCATTCAGTGCAAGAATGCATGCATCCATCTGTTTATTACATCCTCCCGTGATCTATTAAGCCATCCATTAAACCTTCCATCCATCTGGCTTTTCATCTGTTTGCTAATCAATCCAGCTGTTCTGTTCACACATTCATCTACCTCTTTGTTTGTTTCATTGTTCCCAGCTATCCATCTATCTGGAGCCCTTTTTAAATCCTGAACACAACTGGAAATATCAGCAATTAAAGCCTTGGGAATTTTTGCTTGTTATTTTTTCAATAATTGGCTAAAAAAGATTAAGTCCTGGTGGATTTATAACACAAAAGATGTGGAGGAACCCTGTAAGTTTTGTGTAGAGCATGCAAGTCTTATTTTTATTTTTTTTACATGTCTTATCTGGCAGTATGGCTCTCAGAATTGGTGTCTGAGTACCAAGTAGAAGCCCAACAGATTTACTTTCACAAGTGGAGCATTACAGCTTTTGCTATAGTACTCCACCTGACATATATGTGTGGGAAATCTTTATTATGAATTGCTGTGGATTTTATTTTCTGATGGTATGGAGACGGGAAATAAAGGGGAAGAAAAAAAGAAGATGAAGAAGAGAGGCAAGAAAGGGGAACAAAGAAAATACAAGCAAACATCGAAGTCTGCCTCCATACCCACAGGACGGCAGAGAAAGGGGAAAAAAACAAGTCTCCTATTTACTGTTTGGGATATAACAGGAACTTTAACCTTTGGAAAAAGGTTACAGGAAATATTTGGGGCATTAATATGTTGCCATATTAAAAATTAATTAATTAAAATCTCTCCCTAAAACAGCTTTTACTTTTGTAATTAAAATGCTACAGATATGTATTATGTTTTGGTTGGATTTTCTTCCCAGTTGTATCTTTCACACTGTACATTCCTGTCTGTCGTTTCTCCTCAGCATGCTGCACAGTCGTGTCCTGGGCGACCAGACTCAGCTGAAGGAGGAGATGGAAACGGTCAGGAGGGAAAACACCCAACTTGTCCGAGAACACAACCACCTGAAACAAAGCTGCGAGGAGCTGAAACGACTTCACAGTCAAGACCAAAAGGAGTTGGCAGACCTTCGGTTGCAGCAACAGCAGGTACAGCTCCGACACAAACACATGACTGTCTTATGAAGCTGTCCAAATGTTGTTTTTCAAATATGACACAAAATTCAATTCACATTAAATGTAGCGCCTGTTCTTGTTTGTTGTCTGTGCTGAAACTAAACAAGATTTTAGTTTTGTGTTTGTTTGTTTTTCTGAAACAGTATAAAAATATAGCCTTTTGTGTTCTTTGCTGTGAACAATTTGTTCCAAGGGAATTGTGACCCTTATTGTATTACTGTAAAGTTCTCTTACACAGCACCCATGGGGACCCTGCTGTAGTTCTAAACACAGGGCTGGAAAGAGGAGGGAGATGCATACAGAGCATTTCTGAAAAGGGCAAACACAGAAGAAAAGGGTTTGGCGTGGCTTCGGCAAAGGGCATTCTGATCTAAACTGTGTAGTGACAAGATCACAGTATATTCAGTATATGTTGCATAGCTGAGGTCAATCCAGCCCTAGGGTCACAGCAGCTCTCTCAGGAATCAGGAAGACTGTATCAGCAAGAGTGTCTGTAGAAAGAAAGAGAGCCTTGCTGAGAATAGATGGTCTGAAGGGCAAATGCTGAACATAAACAGTTTTTATTCAAGGTATTAAGTTTTAATCAAGAACATAAATCCAGGTTAAGATGTCTACTTATTTGAATAAATAACCAGATTTTATTTCATTGTAAAAATATATACCTCTGCACATTGATGCCATCTGCTGCTAATATGGTGCACAGCAATAGCACAGTGATAGTTCCTCATTTTACATTTCTTGTCCTGTCCAGGTAATGAGGGAGAAAGGCTCATCAGAGGTGTTGAATAAGCTGTATGACACGGCAATGGACAAACTGGAGGGTGTAAAGAAGGATTACGACGCCCTTAGCAAGCGCTATGGTGAGAAGGTGGCCAACCACAACACTGACCTGAGTCGCCTGGAGCAGGCGGAGGAGGAGAACCGCAGGCTGCAGAAACAGATGGATGCATTGTTAAAACAACGAGACTCAGCCATGCACTACCAGCAGCAGTTCTCCACATCGATGAGGAGGTGAAAGCACTCTTACACAAGCACAAATGGGGATGACGAAGTTGAAGTCTCACATGAATTAGTCCAAAATTCAAAGGAGTCCATGCTGAAACTCTAAACTGTGGCATATTGGATGCTTGCTGTGATCTTTTGGTCCTCAGGTTTGATTCAGTACAACAGGAGCTGAACAAGTCCTCTGCTCAGAACAAGGAGCTGCAGAGGGAGATGGAGCGACTGCAGTCGGAGGTTACGCGCTACAAAAACCTGCAGCTGAAGGCAGCCAAGGACTGCGAGAAGTTCAAGGAGGAGAGGGATTCTGTCTTCAATGAGTACCGTCTCATCATGAGCGAAAGGGACCAGGTGATCAAAGAGCTGGATAAGCTGCAGACCGAACTGGAGGCAGCTGAAGCACGACTGAAGAACACCTCATCAGAGCGGGTAGTGGCTAGTGAAGAGTTGGAAGCACTCAGACAGGTATGAGACCAATATTTTTTGACATATGCAAAGTATGCCTAATAAATGGTTTATTATACGGAGGGATTGTTTTCCATAAAATATACTGTAATTATAAGTACAGCTTTAAGTATTTTGGACAATATCCTACACAAGACTGATTAAAATCCTGCTTTTACTTACTAAATATTACAGTGTCTTGCAAAAATGTGTGTATGTTAGTTATAGTGTTGGTGTGTCACATGAAATATGTTAAAGATTGTGGTTGTTGCATAAGAAAAACATGAAAAGTTTAAGAGGTACAAATACTTTTGCAGGGCACTATATAAGAATGTATTTGTAATATGAAACATTTTATCTATAAAGTTTATCTTGTCTCTTTAAATAAACATATTGTTTAGCAGAAAGGGATATATTTTAGAGTTCTGAACGGTTTGAAAATGAATGTGAAATATTTACTGATCCTATGTAGCATTGACTAAATATATTTTAGCATATGTGTCATAAAGGGTTTTTGATATCTATAACTCTGCAGGAATGAACCATACATGCTAGAAGCAAAATACTGTTTAGATCACTTTATTAATATTTTTTTTCAACTAAAACTTGTGAGGGTCTGTGCAAATTTCCAATTTTGCATATTGTATATGCAGCATTTGATCCATCATATAATGAGTAACGTTTTGTGATTTCTAACTGAGTGAGCTCTTGGGTAGAATTTAAGGCTGGAGCTGTAGTTCATGTTTGGTGGGGTTGAACTCAGAGTGCAGGTGCTATGACAGATATAAAGTGCAGTTTTTTTGCATCTGACAGACACTTATCACCCAGGCTCAATCTCTGCACTTTACTTTTGATGTTTTTTTTAATCCATTTTACCCACAAGTTCAAATGTAGTGGTTAAATGTCATGCTGTAAAAACAGCCCTTGCTGCTTTCTACCATCTCACTGGCTGACTGACTGAGCACCGTTTTCAGGCTGCATGTTTGCTGAGGAGCAGATTACATACAGAAGAGCATTACATTGGCCAAAATGTGTCTTGCTTTGATCGTCTCTAATCAGTGAGGAGCAGGTCAGATACTAATAAACAATGCCCCCTCCGTTCATTAAGGTGGTTGAAGCCTCCACTTTTTTGGTCTATAAATGCATCAGCCAATATATTATGTACAGTTATGTGGGTTTTTCAAGTTTATTAGAAATCAGATAAAGGTTAGGCGTATGGGGATAATCTTGTAAGTCCCTCATTTGCTGTTGGATTCATACTCATTAAAAACCTGAAGTCCGTTCCTTTTTTTATTTTATTTTTATGGCCAACAAAATGTAATTGTTGAATTAAAACTGTAAGCACAAATATGTTGCAGTTATAATTCTGATTGGAATCATAATATGAAGATCAGACATTTGAGAGAACTGGCCAGTAAAAAACCTGATCGCTGCATCTCCAATTAAAATTAAATAGTGCTCCGATTATAAGACATTTTAGCAGTGGTGGGTTTTAATTTTCATCAGAGCAGAAATTTACAAGGAAAACAGTGCGCTAAATTTAGATTACCACATACTGTGATGTACTTGCACTGCTGGGTTAATAGAAGAGCAACATAAAATGAGACGATTTTTTTTTTATGCTGTAGACCCACACATAAAAACAAATGGATAAGTTACAATGTGAATCAAATTAAGCAAACCTGGGCTTTTATTTGTGACACTCTTCATAAAACCTCGGAGCTAATGGGTGTTTTGAAAGTACTTGTGATGTTCCTTTTAAATGCCCTCCGCTTTAAGCTGTGTGCACTTGAACATGTAAAGGGCTTTTTGCTGCATTATCCTTTCTGCTGCCACAATTTTTTAAAATCCTTATTAAACCTAAAGTTAGCAGCCTTGACGTGACACAAAAAAATGACAGTACTCTTGGACTGAGTTTATATTTTTTGTTGTGGACAATGGTGTATAATATTTTTTCTCATGGTGCCTCACTGCAGGTTAGGGTCTGACCAAGGTCAAGTTTCTATTTGTCACATTCCCTCTGCAAAGAATCCTGCAAGCTGAAAGGATCGAGTTGGTTAATACTGAGAAATGACAAGCTGTTAATTGTATTATTAGCTAAACCAATATTTTTCAGACATAATTGTAATAAGATTAAAGTTCAAATGCAGTACACAGGTGTTAGTGGACTGATCATTCAAGGTTAATTTAGGATAGTTAATAGTTTTGAAATCCATTAATATCAGTCAACATTCAGTAAATATGTTAGATTGATTGAAAATGTAGTTTCAGTGTCATTTTTTTTCTTCAGTATGCATTATTTAGTAAAAAGGTAATGCCTTTTACAAATGGTGAGCACATTAATTACCATTAGGAGAGCTTGTTATTATTCATGGTCCCTGAGTAGAAAACATAGCTATTAACAATACATTAAAACATACATAATAAAATGTATGGCATAAAGTGCCCTCTGCTAATTGCATTTGCTGTGTGCAAGCTGTAGTTTCAATACAATGATTTTGACCACGTTTGTTTTGGGAAAGGAGTTGAACTCGTCACTGGTGGACAGGGACAGGGCCATCTGTGAGAGGAACGAGCTGCTGGAGAAGTACTGCGATGAAGTGAAGGACAAAGCTGAGGCCCAGAAGGAGCTGAGCCAGGCCTGTAAGGACATTGAGATGGTGCGGGAGGAGAGGGACGTGGCTCGCAAGGAGAGGACGGAGGCCATCATTCAAAGGGATCAACTACTCCGAGAATACTATCAGGCCAGACAGGTAATCATTAATTCTGCTGCTTTTAAAGTCCCTTAAAGGCATCTGTTTGTTTGATTTAGTTTTTAACGATCTGCTACTATGCCTGTTTTATCTGCCATATATGTTATGGCCTATGAATAAATTCCTGTCTAAGTTAGCCCGAGGTAGGAAGCTATGCACCACCAATTAGGGCTGGGCGATAATTCGATAGCAATATATATCGATCGATATACGTGTGGTGCTATAGAAAAAAAAGGGGTCGATAAAAAAGTTTGATAGAAAAAAAAAAAGTTTCCCCTCATTTTTTCATTATAGCCTATCAGGTAGCTTAATACAACAATTATTACTTACTCCAAACAAATCATTACCGCTGATGGACAGCGGCTCTGTCAGCCACCCCTCTCTCCTTTCATACCACAAAAAGGATGAAATGATTTGAACTGAAACATAATTTCATGATAGTCCCTAAGCGAACCATCGCCGTAACTTCACGTCGGTCAGATATCACAGCAAGGGAGCAGCGGAGGAAGTTGTTCTGGATAAATGTTTTAGTGACTCAGGTAAAGGTTGCATCACGTTTTGAACCGATCCTCGACGCACTAAAACACTAAATGTAGCAATAATAAACCAAATAAAATACTACGATCAGTTGTCTTAAGCAGGACTCCCCTCTCGCTGCAAATCCGTTACAGAGAGACAGGAAACTTACCCAGGTCGCGCTGCTAACAACACCTGTGGCTTTTAAAATGTCCCCCTCGGTTCTGCCCCCGGTCCTCAGAAGCGAAAAACGCTTTAAAAACACAACAGGGTTAGATAGGCCAGCCGGCTGAAATGTATTAGAATAAGGCCCCGTTTACACGAAGGAAAGACGCAGATATTTCCCTGCGGTTTGGCCTCTCACTTACACGAAAACCCCATTTTTATCACAGAAAACGATTATTTCTAAAAACTCCGGCCAAAGCGGAGATTTACGTTTTCTTTGTTTGCGTGTGGACAGAAATAACTGGAGATTTCAGCTCCGCAACGTCACTTTCCGGGACAAAAATGCTCCGACATCACTTGTGCTATCTGTATTTAGGCTCAGAAACAACATTTATGCCCTCAGAGACGTGGCATCATCGATTGTCCAAGCGCTTTTTGCTTGTTAGCTTTTTACAAGCTCATGTAGAAGTTAGAGGTTAGAACCATTGACTGTATATGGTTAGAACATAGAATACGCTGAGTGGATAGGATTTGGGGGAACTACTGCCCCCTACAGGTTTGGCAGGTCTATGAATGTGCTTAACAACACACTTATGCGGTTAGGTGTGGACTGAGATTTTTTTTTAAACGAGGTGGTGAAAATATTCGTTTAAAAAAAAAACCCGGCTACGTGTGCACATAGCCTAAGCTTTATTGACCAATAAACCAAAGGTTTCAGCCATTAATATTATAACGTGTCATAAAATGTTTAAAAGATTAAAATGCATCAAGTTAAGCCTTTAATTTTAATTACTAACAATTAAAAAATATATAATGGTTAATATGACTTTTCTTTGTATTTACTAATGTTACTCAGGTCTCTTGATTCGTTTCTGTGTCTTACACACTTATTCATGATAAAAAGAGGTGTTTGAAAAATGAATTAATTAAATTCTTAGTTAAAATTAGTTCATTGAAGAATAACAAAATGACCTGGGAGGCACTTAAAATATATTTTTTACGTTTTGTGACATTTATCGATAATTATCGATATCCATCAATATGACTATTCCCTTTATCGATATGCTCTTTTTCTATATCGCCCAGCCCTACCACCAGTATTCTTCCTTTATAAAACATGTACTGAACATCTATATTTGCTTTTTACACCACTTATAACCTTTTAACTGAACCTCACTTTTAAAATCCTGAACCATCCCTTCAACTGGAATCTTTAAATGACACCACAGATCGGAAGAGTCTGACAACTCAAGACTCTTTTTCTGTACAGGAAAAGCTAAATCGCAGTCAATTCTGGAAGCGATCCTAAAACGGGATTTATGTGTGGAAGAAACAATGTCCTGCACTTTATCCACATGTTAACATTTTTGCCAATTTATAGAATAGAAGGAGCAGTCCTTGAAGTCATTAGCATGAAGCCCAGAATAACTTCAGTTGAACATAAATGTGACCACTGGCCAGCTTTGATTTAGATAATTACTTGTATAGTTTTAAAAGAAAAGGATATCTTCAGGTTTGTATTCAGTCAGTCATGCCAGCTTTTTCAGAAGAGTTTTTCTCTCCTGCTTCTGTTGTTTTGGTTATTCATTTTTCACTACACATATAGAGTAAATATATCACCAGTGTGTGAATGTGTGTGTGAATGGGTGAATGACTGAATGTAGTGTAAAGCGCTTTGGGGTCCTCAAGGACTAAATAAAGCACTATACAAGTACAGGCCATTTACCATTGGATATCTATACAAACTATAACAGTCTATTTTTTTTAAAGTAATTAAAAAAATAAATGTTCTTAGAAACAAGATTCCGCTACCCTGGACATGGAACGAGCCAATAAGGAGATAGAGATGCTGAGGAAACAGTATGAAGCCATGTCCCAGGAACTGAAGGAGGCCACGCAGGAAGCCGAAGTGGCCAAATGTCGAAGGGACTGGGCCTTCCAAGAGAGGGACAAAATAGTGGCAGAGAGGGAGAGCATAAGGTCAGTGTGTGTTTATGTGTACATATTTTCAAGCCTTTTTTATTAAATATTTAACAAAAGACACTGTATCCGTGGTGCTTTCATACTCCTTCCAATGTACTTTTTGCCCATTTTTCTTCACATCCTGACACCATCTGTTCTCTCTCTATCTCTCTTTCCTCAGAACTCTGTGTGATAACTTACGGCGAGAAAGGGACCGGGCCGTCAGCGATCTGGCCGACGCTCTGCGTAACTTGGATGACATGAGGAAACAGAAGAACGATGCGTTGCGAGAACTCAAAGAACTGAAGTGAGTCTGATCTTGAGTTTATTTCTGTGATTAGAGCACACAGCACATGTTTTTACTCATCTGCATTTGCTCCCCCATTTGCTGTGCTCTCCTCTCATAGTCTTATACTGAGCCATCATGGAGCTTTGTAGTAATTTTTTTTTTGGCAGCATTTCCATTTACACAGATTAAAATGTTATCCCAGAAAGCATTAGTGTTTTGAGCACATGTAAACATTTTAACTCACACTGCCTCTAATTCGGTTTATGAATTACTCTATACTGCGTGTAAAGGCTCCATCTGCTGGTGAAAGTGTACATGACAGTCGTAAGCTTAACTTTTAAGGCTTGAATTTAGGTTTTGCAAAAAGTTTGATCTGTTACATGACTGTAACTTGTGTTCATCAAGACGATATCTAGCCATCTTTTTCTACTTTCAAGCCTTAGAATCTGTCACTTCTCCTATATGTAATTCTAGATCAGGCAGTAACTTTGTAAACATTCCCTCTTTATCCTCCTTAAAGGACATTACCTTTGGGCCTGTAGGCAGTCCTCAATAGGACCTCATACATCTTCCTGACAATTGTAGTCTGCTTTTAGTTTTTTCTGTTTTAAATATAATTTATATTCCCCAATCCACAGAGCAGAAAAGTTTTTTATAAGGACATTTAATGTTTTAAAAACAACTTATGAGCACTATTTTAAGAACTTTAAATTGTGTACTTTACTTTTGTGATAATATTTACTACAGTGCCTCACAAAAGTATTTGTACCTTTCAACTTGTTTTTCTTTTTTTCTTTCTTTTTTTTTACATTTGTCACAAACACCAACTTGAATGTACTCTATTGGGAAATAAAGTGATAAAACTATCGTAAAATAGCTTCATAAAGTTCACCTTCCAGCTATACAACAACCTTAATCATGAAGCCAAAAATTGCAGTGGAGTAGTTTAGACCAAGCCATATTTATGTGTTAGGATGGCCCAGTCAAAGTTTAGACCTAAATCCGGCTAAGAATTTGTTGCTTGACTTGAAAAATCATGTTCACAGATAATCTCTGACATTCTGATCTTGGGTATCTTCCAAATCACAGTAGGCAAACTTTCAGTCTCTTATTTTGTAAAAGTGATTGAGAAATACAGATGTGATTGTAAAGAAAGCTGGCTCTACAAAGTGATGTATTGTGGATCAAATTTGTGCCCACATTTTCAGTTTTTTATCTGTTGAAAACAAACAAATGTGTGGTTGTAACTTGTCAGAATATGTAGAATTTCAAAGGTTATGAATACTTTCGGAAGGTTTTATGTTTACTAAAAGTATTGATTGTCAAATATATTTGAGTCAGATTAAATATGTGTTAGTTACTGACCTCTGACCCTGTTGATCTGTGTTAAGGGAAAAGATGGAGAGCCAGCTGGAGAAGGAGGCCCGGTTCTGTCAGCTAATGGCACACAGCTCTCACGACTCCGCCATTGACACAGACTCCCTGGAATGGGAGACGGAGGTTGTGGAGTTTGAGAAAGACGGGGTAAGACTGAGGCTCAGATTGATGCAGGGATGGCTCGTCTCTAGACAACCAGAAAAGGACGACAGCAAACAGAAGGTAATGAGAAATAAGTTGACTGACTTGTATATAATTGCCTTAATAGGATGACATGGACTTGAAGGCTCTTGGGTTTGACATTGCCGAGGGGGTAAATGATCCCTATTTACCTGGTGACTGTGGAATATTTGTTACAAGGGTGGATAAAGGAAGTGTTGCAGATGGAAGGTTAAGGTATGAACCTCCTTCATAAACATTATATTATGGATAGAAATCTGTTGAATTCTTCATCATTTCCTCTCTTTGGACTCCAGAGTGAATGATTGGTTGTTGAAGATTAATGACATCGACTTGACCAATAAGGACAGAAAACAGGTCGTGAAGGCTGTTGTTAATGGAGGCGGATTGATCAACATGGTGGTACGAAGAAGGAAGTCTCTGGGAGGAAAGCTGGTCACTTCTGTTCACATCAACCTTATTGGACATAAAGGTACATTTATAGACACAGAGAAATGATAGCAGAAGAAGTTGTCTTCTTACAAGGTTGAAACAGGCAGAGGGATACTTCACAGCCCCTATTTGTAAAACCTCTCTAGACCGTCCCATCCTAGGGTCCTCTCTTAGTCTCTTCTCTTCAGCTCAACCCACAGGTTTTCTGTAAAAATTACAGGTCCTTCTAAAAAAATTAGCATATTGTCATAAAGTTCATTCTTTTCCATAATGTAATGATAAAAATTAAACTTTCATATATTTTAGATTCATTGCACACCACCTAAAATATTTCAGGTCTTTTATTGTTTTAAAACTGATGATTTTGGCATACAGCTCATGAAAACCCAAAATTCCTATCTAAAAAAATTAGCATATTTCATCCGACCAATAAAAGAAAAGTGTTTTTAATACAAAAAAAGTCAACTTTCAAATAATTATGTTCAGTTATGCACTCAATACTTGGTCGGGAATCCTTTTGCAGAAATCACTGCTTCAATGCGGCGTGGCATGGAGGCAATCAGCCTGTGGCACTGCTGAGGTGTTATGGAGGCCCAGGATGCTTCGATAGCGGCCTTAAGCTCATCCAGAGTGTTGGGTCTTGCGTCTCTCAACTTCCTCTTCACAATATCCCTCAGATTCTCTATGGGGTTCAGGTCAGGAGAGTTGGCAGGCCAATTGAGCACAGTAATACCATGGTCAGTAAACCATTTACCAGTGGTTTTGGCACTGTGAGCAGGTGCCAGGTCGTGCTGAAAAAGGAAATCTTCATCTCTATAAAGCTTTTCAGCAGATGGAAGCATGAAGTGCTCCAAAATCTCCTGATAGCTAGCTGCATTGACCCTGCCCTTGATAAAACACAGTGGACCAACACCAGCAGCTGACATGGCACCCCAGACCATCACTGACTGTGGGTACTTGACACTGGACTTCAGGCATTTTGGCATTTCCTTCTCCCCAGTCTTCCTCCAGACTCTGGCACCTTGATTTCCGAATGACATGCAAAATTTGCTTTCATCCGAAAAAAGTACTTTGGACCACTGAGCAACAGTCCAGTGCTGCTTCTCTGTAGCCCAGGTCAGGCGCTTCTGCCACTGTTTCTGGTTCAAAAGTGGCTTGACCTGGGGAATGCGGCACCTGTAGCCCATTTCCTGCACATGCCTGTGCACGTTGGCTCTGGATGTTTCTACTCCAGACTCAGTCCACTGCTTCTGCAGGTCCCCCAAGGTCTGGAATCGGTCCTTCTCCACAATCTTCCTCAGGGTCCGGTCACCTCTTCTCGTTGTGCAGCGTTTTCTGCCACACCTTTTCCTTCCCACAGACTTCCCACTGAGGTGCCTTGATACAGCACTCTGGGAACAGTCTATTCGTTCAGAAATTTATTTCTGTGTCTTACCCTCTTGCTTAGGTTGTCAATGATGGCCTTCTGGGCAGCAGTCAGGTCGGCAGTCTTACCCATGGTTGCGGTTTTGAGTAATGAACCAGGCTGGGAGTTTTTAAAAGCCTCAGGAATCTTTTGCAGGTGTTTAGAGTTAATTAGTTGATTCAGATGATTTGGTTAATAGCTCGTTTAGAGAACCTTTTCATGGTATACTAATTTTTTGAGATAGGAATTTTGGGTTTTCATGAGCTGTATGCCAAAATCATCAGTTTTAAAACGATAAAAGACCTGAAATATTTCAGTTGGTGTGCAATGAATCTAAAATATATGAAAGTTTAATTTTTATCATTACATTATGGAAAAGAATGAACTTTATCACAATATGCTAATTTTTTTAGAAGGACCTGTAGTTCTGAAGACTAAATCACCATGGAGGAAGGTTCATGTTGTGTCTGAACCATTTATGTACAATTATTTTGCTACGAGACCCAGTGCCGATGCATTTTAATTTTTATTAAATCAGAAGTCATGAGTTTTTTAATTTATTTATTTAAAAACTGTTTTTTTCTCTATAGGTGTTTGTTATTTGATTTCCTCCTGTACCACTTTATTTTCCCCTCTGTTTCAGACAGTGGTATTGGTCTGGAAAGTGGGGTGTTTGTCACTGCCATTGCCCAGGGAAGTCCGGCAGCCCGGGAGGGCTCACTCACCATCGGTGACCGACTTATTGCTGTGAGTAATTTTTTAACACCCTGAAATCATTTTTTAGCACATTTATCGCTATGACAAAGCATAAGTTCCTTTAGCTCAGTGCTTCTTAAATAGTTGGGTGAGGTGGCCGGGTGGGGCGAGAAGCACAAGGACTTTTGTTTTCATTTTTGCTTGAACGATGAACAAGCCTCCAGTCAGTAGGTGGCAACAGTGCTCAAACTTATCAACAGGCTGCCTGTTCAACCCAGCAGAAGAAACAGTCTACACAGACAGAGCTGACGGAGTAGGGCTCTAGTCCACGGTGTGGGGAAAGGCAGATGGAATCGCGGAATTTATCAAATGTCCCTTCAGGGGAAAAAAAGCAAGCAATGGAAACGGAGGGCTGCAGGAACATGAGAGCTAAACACAAAAACACTGACATGTCAATGTATTTATTTCAGTGGACTGCTGGACAGAGTTAGGAAATAAAAATGAACAAAGGTTCTTTAATAAAATGTGAAAAATATGAGATTCTTTGTTTTGCGCGTTATGTGTTAGTTCTTTAAAAATGACAAGGAAATGCTTGAACCACGGCACTGTTAGATTTAGGAAAATAGTTGTGAATGACAGTTAATGTGGATCTCATTATTGATTAAGTAAATTGTTTTCAGTTACTCTATAATTACACCCTTTTTTGTAAATATGGTCAGAAAGGAAAAAGTGGAATTCAGAAAAATAAAAAGTGGAATTGTGGAAGAAAAAAACCTGAATATGTAAAATAATTAAAGGGATTTCATAGGGTTCTAGTGAAAAGTGATAATCTGATGAAGCTGACAAAAAAACAATGTTTACAGTTTTAAAAAGTTTTGAATGTTACCGTTTAGTCTAAAAATGCACATCCCAGTGAATCATTTGAATTTTTTTCTGTTCTGAGCATCACACAGTCTTGAGTAAATGTTACCAATTAAGTTAATAAACCGAACTTGAAATGGTGTTAAGACTTAAAACAATAAAATAAGCTTCAACTACTTGAAGTTGTTTCAGCTCATTTAATTAATCTTTTATCAGTATATTGTACAATGCTGGTGCCAGTGGTTAATACAGATAAATAATTAAATATTTTCAGATTATTTAATCTGATTCAGTGGAGTCTTGGACAGTATTGGGAAACTAGAACATTTCAGGAAATTTAAACGGGGCCTGCCACATGGTGCGTAATCAGCCGGACCTCCAATCAGAGGTTCTATGTTCGACTTAGCTTCAGCAAGATTTATGTATTAAATAGGCAAAAACAAGCAAGTAATTATAAGCAGTCATTATTAATGCTAATTAACATGCTAATGCTAGCTAGCATGTTATCAATAGCCTTGAAGGAATGAATAGGAAAAGATGAGCAAAATTTAAAAATGAGCTAAAATGCTAACAGGAGCTAGCATGCTACTGCTAGCTAACATTTAATTATTAGCCACAAAGAAATCACTGCGAAAAGTTAAGAAAATATTCAAAATTAGCTCAAATGCTAACATGAGCTAGCATGCTAATGCTAGCTTACATGTAATCATTAGCCTCGAAGTCATGAGTAGAAAAAGTTGAGGAAAATTCAAAAATTAACAAAAATGCTAACATGAGCTAGCATGCTAATGCTAACTAGGATGCTAATGCTAGCTAACATGTAATCATTAGCTGCAACTTAATCACTACGAAAAGTTAAGAAAATTTGAAAAATTAGCGAAAATGCTAACATGAGCTAGCATGTTAATGCTAACTTCCATGCTAATGCTAGCTAACAAGTTATCATTAGCATTTGAGGAATCGGGGAAATATGGGAAATGAAGTTGGGTCCAGAATAAAGAATGTGCCTATTAAAGGCAGGGTATACGATTGTTGGAGCGCTCCTTGAGCGGTTATTGAAAAATAAAAAGTCCCACCCCTTGCTTCATGCTTTCCCACTAAGCCATGCCTCAATAACACAGGCACGCGCTGCAAGCATGGTCTTGTTGTGTCTCCGCCACTTCACTTCACTCCGCTTTTTCAAACAAAGTCGCAAAATATAATGCTATCTTACCTGTCCAGGAGAAAATCAGCAACCAGCGCATCCATTAGCAAGCCCTTAGCTTCCTTGAGTTGACGCCACCGTGTAAATGCATCAGCTCCGATGCAGATTCGGCTTTGAGCACGCTCTTCGTCGGCTTTCTTCTTTCTCGTTGCTATTTCCACAACAGCTTTGCGTTTTCGATTCATTTTAGCGCAAGCTCACTTCCTGTTTACAGGCTAGAACGAGCGTTGCGTGCACACGAAGGGGACGCGCAGAGGGGGGGGGGTGCTGGAACTATTATCTTAGACGGACCGTGGAAGTTGATTGGATGAGGTTTTCCCAGGGTTTCTCGCTGTTGAAAGAATAAAAATTACTCTGTCAAGTTTAAGAACTCCTAACTTATAGGTTGCCACTGGTTTTTGAAGAGCATTTTTCGCAGTTTTAAAAAAGTGTTTTAAAATGAAATGGTATACCCTGCCTTTAAGTAAACTAACTTATAGACAGACAGAGAGAGAGACAAGGAGACAGAGAAAGGGAGACAAAGTCCTTTATGAGCTCTCAATTTGCAGCTTGACAGTCACTGACAGAGAGACGGGCAAAAAAAAACAAAATTTAGCTAAAATGCTAGAAAGAGCTAGCATGCTAATGCTAACTAGCTTGATAGTGCTAAGTAGCTTAATATTTTGTAAGGGGTGTGAATATTTTTCTATGGGGTAGAATACTCTCCTAAGTAAGATAAGAGGTCTGTTTTAAAAGCACAGCCAGCAATGTGCTTAGAAATGAATAGACAATGTCATTGCTGAAGCATTATGGGAAGTGGAGTTGTGGCCAGGGGAGGACTGGCCATCTGGACGTTCCGGAGAATACCAGAACGACCGGTGTACCAGGACGGCCGACGCAGGTTTTTTTAAATTAATTTTTTTTTCTAGCTGATAATCGACTGTTGTTACATATCCAGACCGATAGGTGGCAACAATGCGCCTACTGGCCCATAGATGCGCAAGCTCACTCGTCAGTGCTCGTCACTCAACCGTTTACAAGTGCAGATGGGAGAGAGACAGACCATGGATACTGCAGGTGTTTGTAGCCCGAAAGAAAAGTGTGGAGCTGAGCAGGTGAGGGGAAAAAAAATTAAGCAGTTAGAGAGTGGAGCATCCAAATGCAGGAAGCTGACAGAAATGTTTGCCAGCGGCAGCAGCACTGCAACTACCGGGAGTTGCAATTTTGGAGGCGGCGCCAGCCGTTGTGAGAGCCAGGAGGAGGCTGCGGCTGCAGCACAGGGAGAGAGAGATGAGGGACAGATACATGAGCTGGTGGAAGTTCCCCAGACAAGTGCAGGACACGTAAGTATGAAAGGAGGATAATGAGGGTTACTTGCTAGGTAATCTGACGTTAGCAAATGTTATTTCAGGTTGCTACATTTTTATCTATACCCCAATGAAACAAAACTACTGCAGTTTTTACAGTTGTTTAGCTATAAAACACAAGATAAACAATATGAATGCAGAAGAAATATTTAATAAAAGTAATTAAACCGTTTTTTGCACTGTAATTTCTTTACAAATTAATTAAGATTAGTAAATAATAAATACATTTTAAGATTGCATTGAATAGATGATGTAATACATAAACTATAAACGGTCAATGTAACACTTATCAATTCTTTTTTCTAAACAGAAACGGACATTTGGAAAAACGGAAAAATTGATTCAAATATCCAATTTTTCATTTTTTTCCACCGTGACAAATTAAAAAATAGGATTTTTAAACTGTTTTTCCAATTTTCTGTTTTCATTCAGAGGATCAGAAATTTAGAAAATTGCAAAGTTGTGTAAAAATTGCGTCTGGGCTCCAATTATTCAATACTGCAATGATATTCTCTCCCTTGTTCCACGCATTGACTTTATATATCAACGTAGTTCTATGACGTTGCGCGGGTTGTCGCAAAACTCCGCCCCTGAACGGCTAATGTCCAATCGTTGCTCAGCAACCGTAACTAAGGAGAAGAACCTCCGTCAAACTTTATGATTTCAGCAAGATGGTTAAACGGTGCGCCTATGGGACTTGTAATTCCGACACAAGATATTCCAAATGTTTAGAGGGAAGGGTGGCTTTTTTTTCTGCTTTTCCGAAGCCCAAAACTCAACCGGAAAGATGCAGACAATGGATCAAGCAGTGTGGGAGACCTCACTCACAGTGAAATCCTTCAAAAAGATCAATAAGCATAAACATATGTATGCAGCATAACTCAGTATGATCACAAATGTCGAGGCTTACTGGCGGTGACCATAGCTGGCTTAGGATACAAGTTCCTCCTTACTCTGCTTGTTACACAGGTAGCTTGTGAGAGAAGTTTCTCTGTTCTCAAACGCATCAAGACTCGATAAAGGAGCACACAGTCAACACCTGGAAGCATTCATTATGACCACAGAGAAAGACCTCCTCATGTCCCTTGATAATACCTTGGTCATAGACAAGAAAAAAGCAACCTACTGAAGAAACTTCTTCTCCCCCAGCACTGTGCTGTTAAGATGCCACAGATCATTGCTGGCAGAGTTTGAGGCAGTCACCTGCATATTGTTCAGCAGAGACATTTCAAGAGAGTTTTTATTTCTGTAAGTATTCAAGTTAACTGTTTAATCAAAGCCTCTTTACATTGTGATTTATCATAACTCTTACCATTTGGTTTTGTGTGTTTTAGGCAGTCACCTCACCTGCATATTTTTCAGCAGAGACATTTATCCATTGTTGTTTTATTCTGTTATTATTTTTCTGTTTTATTGTACAGTGTCCTTGAGTGACCTGAAAGGCGCTTCCAAATAAATATTTAAAGAGTTGTTTATTTCTTAGTAAGTTTTCTACACTATGCTCTTAACACATCTTTTAGTCAACATCAGTTATAATGCTCTAATTTGGAAGGTAAAATATCATGGATTAAGATTTAAGTATTTTGGGACCCGTGTCTGTGGCTGATGAGTTTTCACGCGCATCTGTTGTTGTGGGCTGGGCCAAGACAAAGTCCAGGGCTGTTTTTTAGTCCAGGTCCGCCACTGATTGTGGCTAGAATAAAGAATGTGCCTATTAAGTAAACTAATTTATAGACAGAGAGAGACAGAGAAAGGGAGACAAAGTCCAATTGGAGCGCTCATTTCGCAGCTCGACAGTCGCTGACAGAGAGACAGAGACAGGCAGGAAAGTTATTGGAGAGCGCTGCTTGCGCAGCACACCTGCCACTGACAGAACGTCACACAGACAGCTGATGTCTCAGTTCTTTCAGACCGCTGCTTCCGCAGCAGACCCTCCGCTGGGAAACAGACATGGAGACAGAGTCCTTTAGGCGTCGCTGACGGACAGACAGAAAGAAACTCTATGTAAGAGTAGTGTAATAGTAGTTATAAATATGTAATAAGTATGTAATAGTTTAAAACAATAGTGTGCTGTGATATTGTATTAAAATATGAGGGCTTTTATTTTGAAAAGATTGTTTGAGTCTTATTTTGAAAGTCCAGCACGGATGTCAATTAAGGCTGGCTGAGTATCGATAGTTATATATAGTGAGTCTCCCATTAGTAATCCAGTTCTTTGAGGCCTTAAATTCGTGTCTATTAGTGTTAAGTTGACCTTTCGTGACCTTTAATGGGCTCTTCTCCAAAGAGACGCCAGGTGCAGCTGCTGCTGAGAGACAGGAAGAGGGACAGACAGACAGAAAGTGTGTAACATACAAAGCCACTAAGATCTTCTATTGAAAATCTGAGGGCTTTTATTTTGAAGAGCTTGTTTGAGTCTTATTTTGAAAGTCCATCATGGATGTCAGTTAAGGCTGATTATCATATGTATAAGAAAATTCTCCGAATGGTAATCCAATAATCTATCAGGCCATAACTCCATGTCCAAATAGAGTTATAATGACCTTAAAGGGGCATGGGGCAGAATGAAGAAACGAAGCTCACGAGCGACGCGGCCGGCGTTGCAAATAACTTCAGCCAGGCGCACGGGAACGCGCACAAATGCTTCACAAAAAAAAAATATTCTTCTTCACAGTGACATACAAATTTTTCTTAGTGCCACTTTTAAGTGGGCTGTGAGTCGTCCTTGGTCGTTTCCCAGTTGCAGAAGAATCCATTCTCACAATTAAATCAATGGAGGTCTGCGACCATTTTTCTTCTCTTTTAAAGCTGTCGAGAACGAGCAAGCCGTGTCAATTGACATCACACCGTTAGGACAGCGCGGGAAATTCTGGCCCCGAACTGCAGCATATTTTGTAGCACACAGCCAGTTTAAGAAAATGGAACGATACGTGGGTGGGCTCATTCTTTTTGGTTTATAATGCTTCAGTACCCAACAGCATTAAAAAAAACTGGACATGGATGTTTACTTTATTTACAAATCCTGCCCCATGTTCCTTTAAGTGACCTTTTGTTCTCCTCAGAAGTGCAGTTCTGCTGTTGCTAGGTAACAGCAAGGCTGCCAGGTGCATGTGTGTGACACAATCAGCTGTTGTCTCCCTTTGATGAAGCCAAATTCTGACTCAAAAAAGTGGTCCAAACAAATTGCCGCTGTTCGAAAACCGTACATGGTATCACAAAAATTCTCGAAGCGTCAGTGAGAGTTATTTTTTGTCTTCGATCGTGGAAAACTACAACTCCCTGCCTCGTTCACAGTCCGAGAACGAACGAGAGAGAGATGACTTACAGGAAGTCTCAGGTTCAAAAAAATCACACAATCCTCCATGTTAAAGTATAGTAGAATCTTCTAAAATCTGCTTGGAATTCTTCGCCGTCTGAGCGCTCTGGAGTGTGTAGAAAGAAAATGGTTAGATACAGAGAAATTCTGAAAAGATTGTGTGAATATCAAAATCCGTGCCTTTCACATGGCCAAAAATCATTTCAGTACAATGAAATATGTGACCGTGATGGCGAGTTAAAAAATCTTTTGGGTTCCAGCTCTGAGAAACTCTCCCACTAGGTTAATGACTTTTGCTCTCTAAAAATTTAAATTTTGGGCAAACTTTGGGTAGCTCAGAGACAAATTGTGAAAAAACCGTAACAGATATCAACATTCTGTCTTCACTTCTGAACAGAGTTCAGATTTTCCTACAAAATAAAAGTTTAATGGTTTTTCTAAGTGAACGTATGATGACGCAGTAAGTCCTCAAAAAAGTGGATTTTTATGATCGGTCAACACCTGACTTCATTCACTTCTACGGTCGTTTTTGGCCTGGTTTTTGGCTAATTACGTCGCCATGGTAACTCCAATCGCCAATAAAAGTAATAGCACACCTCCCGGGATCGAGCCGCACGTTTTGATATATAGAGATATATATATATATATATCTATATATATATATAGATATATATATATATATAGATATATATAGATATATATAGATATATATATATATATATAGATATATATAGATATATATATATATATATATATATATAGATATATATATATATATAGATATATAGATATATATATATATATAGATATATAGATATATATATAGATATATAGATATATATATATATAGATATATAGATATATATATATATATAGATATATAGATATATATATATATAGATATATATATATATATATAGATATATAGATATATATATATATATATATATATATATATATAGAGATATATATCTATATATATATATAGAGATATATATATACACACACACACACTGTGGGGGTGCATGCTATGGTACGACCCGGATTAACGGAGAAAGATTGAGCGTCCAGTTTCGAGGTGAAGAATGATGGGTGCCTGCCATGCATTGCAATGGCAGGCCCCAATTAAAGTTAAAACGTTTGTATGAAAACTGATTATTTATGCTCCAGGTTGGTATACTGTGAGAGTCCCACTCCATGTTTGGTGCTAATGCACCCAATAATAGGTTTGTTAAAGCCCTAGTAAACAATGGAAATGTATATGCTGTGCAGCATGTTTTGTCCTAACATTATGCATGTTATTTACATCAGTTTAAGGGTTTATGAGGCTTTAAATGAATAATTGTGTTGAAAAATATTTAGGAAAGCTGAAATTAAACAAAAAGGATAATCTACTATGTTTCTATTGCACAAATGTAAACGTTTGAATTTTCTCAGCTTCAGAAGAATGCGCTCAAGTTTAAATCTGTTTGAGAATACCGCAGTCTAAAATGTGCTGACTTGGATCTCTTTTGGCTTTCCTTTAAGTGAACGATTCTATTCAAGCTTCTTACATTCTCACCTGAATGTGTTGCATTTTCTCTTATAAAAATATTGATACCAAATACACACATGTAAACACCAAAAGAATTTTAGAAAAGTCAATTCCGTGGCTTTTTTTGTGTGACCTGTCCTTATTTTCATTGTGTCTCTGTGCAGATTAATGGAATTGCTCTTGATAACAAATCTGTGACAGAGTGTGAGGCTCTGTTGCGGAGCTGCAGGGACTCACTGAGCCTCTCCCTTATGAAGGTAAGCCACTTCTCATCTCTCTTCCTGAGCTCCTTTTCTCATTAAAACTTTAACTTTCTCATCAGCTCTGTGTGCCCTAATTAGCAGCAGAAAAACCTGAATTGCAGCAATTGTATTACTTACCTCTTAGTTGTTGTTTTATAAATATATCCAATTTTTATTCATCTTTCTTGTTTCATTTTTTTGTTGTCCCACAGTTTTTCCCCCACTGCACAGCTGGCCAGAACATATTTGAGAGCCTGCGCGATCCATCAGATAAGTCCAATGGCCGCATTCTGTTGTCTGAGATCCACTCCAGAAACAGTCGCAACCTGAAACACAACAGCTCGACACAGACAGACATCTTCTGCCCTGATGTCGGATGCGCTAGCTCGAGCAGTATCTCTGGGGAGAGGAGGAAGGTCAGAGGGGAGTCTGAGATTTATGGGGATGTGAACAAACCGTTCTCCACAGTCTCTCTGCATGCAACAAGCCTGCGACCGTTGGCAGACCTGGGAAGCGGTCGCTATGGACCCAGTGCATTTCAGGAGTGCTGTTCGTACACAAAGGGGCCTTCCTCCTTGCCTTTTGAGCCCATTTCTCACTCTGAATGCATTAGTATAGAGACTGCTCTGGAGAAGAAGCACAGTGGCGGCACATGGCCCAAGATGATGGTTGGAGGTATGTCGGTCGTTCCAGACAATGCCAGTCCAATCACAGTAGCCACCCAACTGTCTATCTATAAATCACCAAAGCAGAGGAAGTCCATCTTTGACCCAGACACTTTCAAGCGCCCTGAAACTCCCTCCTCCAAGCTGGAGTACTTGGCAGCCAATCAAATATCAGCTGTAGCTTCGCACTCCCCACAGTCTTCAAAGACAGAATCCCTCTCATCCTCTTCTACCCCTACCCCAACTCCTCCTACCCCTCCCACCCGCAGTGACTCTTTTAAATTCAAACACAAACATCAAAGCAGCTCTGCCTCAGACTGCACGATCACCTCCGATGGCAAAGGGGAGGCTTCCATCTCCATGGCAGCAGGAGAGAGCAGGGAAAGAAATGAGCGAGAAAGAGACAGGAATGGAAACCACTACTTCCTGGAAGGAAAGGTCCTGACTTCAAGAAAGTCATGTGATGAGGACATTGGCCGTACCAGAGGGGAGGAGCCAGAAGTGAAGAGACCTCGTCCTAAATCTGCCCCTGCTCTTCGACGTCGGACCCCAAAGATCACTCATCCCCCCTTCCAGGTATGTAGATTTAACATGAATATGCATTCTACAAAAGCATCAATACCCTTTTCAATTTTTTTACATTACAACCACAAACTTCATTGTATTTTGTTAGGATTTATTGCGATAGATCAACACAAAGCAGGGCAGTGAAGCGGTAGGAAAATAATGGAAATATAGTGGTGGCAACATCATCCTTTGGGGATGCTTGTCACTAGGAACAGGGAAGTTGGTCATAGTTGATGGGATGGAGCTAAATGTGGGAAAATACTGGAAGAAAAACTATAAGAGCTGCAAAACACTTGAGACTGGGATGGAGGTTTTACCTTCCAGCTGGACAGTGACCCTAACATACAGCCAAAACTACAATGGAATACTTAAGATCAAATCATATTAATGATTTAGAATGGCCCAGTCAAAGTACAGACCTAAATTTAATGGAGAATCTGTGGCAAAGCTTGAACAGATGTTCAGTTGCTCTCCTTCCAAAGTGACTGAGCTAAAACTATTTTGCAGAGAAGAACTAATCAAAATTTCACTCTCTAGATGTGCCCCAGAAGTCTTGCAGTCGTAATTGAGGCAAATGGTGTTCTACATAGGATAAAATCAGGCTAATTATTTTTACTTTAAATTCACAGCGATGCACCACTTTGTGTTGATCTATCACGAAATCTATCACAAAAGAATGTTGGATAGAAATGTTCAAGGTGTATGAATACTTTTGCAAGGTTCTATAAATATTGTTCTGTACTTTGTCCTCTGCTTTTTTTTATTTCGGTTCATTCGGTTCAAATTCTTTAGCTTAAAATATTCTAAAATTTAATTGAAACGTATTACATTTCCAGTGAAATATTCTTAAAATATTCAATTTAGCCAAAGTATCAATTTTGTAATATTATTTATTACCTGTCACAAACCTTCGGGACTCTTGGCCTACATGGTTGGGTGATTGATACCACAGTGCTGGTACAGCCCAGGAGATGAGTCAGAGCTGGGATTTTAAGCAACCCTGCTCAGTTACATCTCCAGGCCCCTAAACAGAATCTATTCATTTTATTTTGTAGGATGTTCTTGGTGTCATTTTTCTCACTGGACACTTCCAATAAAGGGTCAAAAATGCTTTCCTATACATGTTGTTTGTCTCTGATTCTTCACAGAGCTACTCCAACGATGAGCATTCACCAGAGTCCAGAGACGTGCTGTACCCCTCCCCTGGCCCCTCAAATCGCCACAGTGTCGGTTTGGTACCAGCTGTCTACAATGGCTCCCTTCCTCCTAGTAAGCTGCTCAAGCGACACACACTTAAACGTTGGCAGAATAATTAGATTACAGTTTCTTCAACACGCTGTCTTGTCTGTGTCTCACCAGATTCAGCCCACCGTGGACTGTCTCCTTGCCCTGCCGTTACGGCTGTGATGAGGAATCCTGTATATACTGTGCGCAGTCACCGCGTTCATACTAGCAACTGTCCATCTGTAGCATCTCAGATATGTCACCAGCACACCCACAACAGGTTACATTCAATTTACCACTATATTCTTTCATTTGTCATTTAAATCTAGTATTTTAAGCATTACTATGATCCAGTAGGCAAGTTAAATAAAATAAAATCTTACTGGTGTTCCACAATTTTCAGACCAAGGCCCCCTGCTCTTTCACATTTCATGATGGGGCCTTTACATTTTATCTGATAATCAATATCATTTAATATTTTATGAATATTATAATAATCATAACAAATGAATGAATGAAAATATATATATATATATATATATATATATATATATATATATATATATATATATATATATATATATATATATATATAATATAATATAATATAATATAATAATGTGAATATATTCCACAGGTGAAACATGCTAATGCCACTGCAAAGGTGATTGACACAAAACATAGGCTAAAACTATGATCACTTTTGTCGTTATTTCTAAAATGTTGGGGTTAAGTTGGAAATTAGTTATATCACACAGTACAGTAAAAATTAAAACATTCATATTAGTTGACTCATGCATTGTTTCATGCGTTACTCTTTAGTTGGTAAATCTACCGTTAAGGATTTCATGTTGGAGTTTTAAAAAAAATCATCTCGTTTTTTTTATACATGGTGGAAAACGTCATGTTTCTTTAGTCTTTGCAACTTACTCAAGTAATTTTGGTGTGTGTGCTTTTTAAATTCCGTTTAATAAAGAATAAATTTAAAAATGGGCCTAATTATCCAAAGGCCACATAGCAGTTTGACCATCCAGTTTCTCCCTCCTGGTCCCTCTTTGTGGGAGAACATTCATCTGGCTATATGCAGAATTATGATTGTTTGGGAATGTCTTCAGTTATTGCCGTCCTCTTCTGTGAGACGCGCTACCATTCAAAATTTGCATTGAGGTTTTATTGAACGGCTTTTTTAATGTTCTGTTCCTTAAGGGCCTATTATAACGACCAGTAAGTCTAAATTATTCAAATTCCAAAGGCAAAACTGGCTAATTAAATTTTCCTCTGTGCCTTTAGGTTATTCTTT
Organism: Valencia hispanica; assembly: GCA_963556495.2. NCBI lineage: Eukaryota > Metazoa > Chordata > Actinopteri > Cyprinodontiformes > Valenciidae > Valencia > Valencia hispanica. The sequence goes on from OY747711.1 coordinate 28,737,101, forward strand.
TGTGTAGCTCAGCCTATTGATCCAATTAGTAATGAAAAAAAAAACATACTTGTTTTTTAGCAGGCATGTTTTGTGCACAGTTCTAACTTTGTGTCTGTGCAGCCCCCAGCACCAGGGTCGCCTGAGCCTGGACCTGAGCCAGCAGAAGCGCACGAGCGATTATTCTGAAACCTCCTCATCTCGAAGCAGCAGAGCGTCACACGGTACAAACTCACTGCCCTCCAGCGCACGGCTCGGTCAGTCTGACACCCACGCACGCACGCAAACACACATGAAGGGTTTCTAACTCCTTTTCCTTTTGTCCTTTTGGATATTGTGACAGAGATCTTCTTTTGTACATCTTGTCTCTAGGTTCTTCCAGTAATGTCCAGTACCGCACAGAGAGAATCAAAATCCCCTCAACTCCCCGTTACCCCCGCTCCATGCTGGGCTCAGACAGAGGTAAGGTTCTCGTATTCATAAAAAAAACTAAACAACAACCTTAGCTTAACTCATAAGATTTTCTAAAGGTTGCCGTCATTTCTAAATCCTTTTACAGAAGTTGGAAGTTCAAAAGGAATAAGCAGGACAACTGTGCTCTTGCTAAGTGTTGTTTTGAATGAACCTAGGAATCTTAGAAAAACCTTCTTTCTTGTCATCTTCTTTCTTTCTTTCCTCCCTTTCTTTCTTGTGTCCTTCATTGCTCCCTTCCATTAAGAAGAAAATAACATATCCAGGGTTATTGATCTTGTAGAGTTAATTAACCAGAATTAGTATATCTAATGTGTAGAAATACCAAAAAAAAAAAACTTTCCACAGGTAAAAGTTGCTCGAGAAATATGAGGCGTGATAATTTGTATCTTAAAATTATCTTTTATTTTTATAAAGCTCTGTCACGAAATATTTATATTTCTGCTGCTGTTTGGGCAATTTGCACACGCTCATTGTTTCCCTTTCTGCTGCTCCTTCTATAAATCCAGGCTCTCTGTCGCACTCCGAGTGTAGCAGTCCCAGCCTCATCACTCCTCCGCAATCGCCACTCAACCTGGAGACTTCCTCGTTCGCCAGCAGCCAATCACAAGGCTCCATTTCCACGTTACCACGCATCTCGGTCAGTCCTGTTCCAATAGGGGAGTACAGAAAAGACAGGTATTTATTTTCATGGATACTTCAGCTAGCTTCAAGGTGTTTGTGCGCAGTTGAACATCATGTTTGTGTTGTTGACTCACTTCATAATCACTGTAAATGTTGGAAATGTTCGTTTCTAATTTTTTCTGAGTTGCCTCTTGAAAAAAGACGAAGATGCAGGAACAAGTTAGAATCCAAACAGTGTAAATTTAAAAATTGTAGTTATAATATAGTTCTGATAAATCAGCTCTTAGGGATAATATGAAAGAGTTGCCTGGCTACAGTACTCCCATAATCAACCGTGTGATCTGTTGTTGACTAACTTTACATTTATTGCGGCATGTCTCTGGCTTTGACACTGTCTCTGTCTCCATGTGATATCTGTCTCTCCCCATTCTTCTCTTTATCTTCCTCCCACCTTTTTGCAAACCCCCCCCCCCCTCCAGATCTCTTTATCGTAATCGCTCTTTTCTAAGGATTCCTCTGGCTGCAAGGCCGAGGTTCTCCTCTCTCAGGAGCCTCAGGTTTGTCCTCGATCACCACGCTGCAAAGCAGCGAATGTCACCACTCTTACCCTTCACTGCCCCACAAGTCTACAGTGTTTCACATGTTTTAGAGCAGATAAGATAGTGGATGTATAATGAATATCCTGAAGGAGCAGAAGACTCTTTTGTGGTTTACGTGCACTTTGTGGAATGCAAAAAGAGGTTTTTCGATGTTTTTCACCCAGCCGCCGGGAGAGTGGTTTAATTCGGAGATTTGCGTTTCTTTGCATGCAGCTGTGTGATTTGTGCCTTAGGAAAACGCACAAGCTCCGATTACCTACACTTGGTGAACTTCAAAGGTTCTGTGTTATTTCTGTGCCTGCACATTACCCCGTCCATGTCCAGAGAGCCACTTGAATCTCAGTGCATGTACCAACAATGCTGTATGCATGTGTGCATCTTTGCCTTAGGCCAGATCACCCTTCAGTCTGCAGTATGTACGTTATGCAATGTATTATTCAACATCCAGCTTCTGGGTCATATTTTTGTCCATACACCAGTACTCTTGTTTACCCCTGTCTCTGGCTGCAGTCCATTTTCTCTTATCTCTGTTTATGAATTTGGAAGGCATGTTCAAGCTCACCTTGTTATGAAGACACAAAAGTTCATACAAGTCTCCTCTCAATGAGGGCGTTTCCCTGTTCTCCAATGTTTTTACTGCTCACTTTTGTGGTGTGACCTAAACCCCTCTACTTTCTTCTGTAAGCTAGGTATAAAGTAGCTAAAGTAGCTGTTTTTCAGTAGCAATCCATAAGATCCACTGTCCTCCATCGACTTTTTACGGTTTCTTTTTCTTTAAATCGCTTTAAAGCAAATGGTGTTTCATACAAAAGCCACAGATTTACAGACCTCACAATCCGCTTTTCCTCTTTGTACAACTATTATCAGAAAGGAAAACAATAATAATGGAAAAAGTATTGTGTACGTTACACCTACATGTACAATGTACACCTACATGTACAATCACAAATCCCTACATGCCTAAAACTAATTATTATCAATATTACATTTTTATAGTAGCCTAATCTCTTACTAAAAAATTAGAATTCAAACTAATTGAACTTAATGTATCACCTAGGGGGAAAAAAATCCCACACTAAGAAATGATCACCTACAACTAAATTACTGGTGGCCCAATTATTGAGATGCCCACTTTTTATGGTTTCTACAACCCTCCTTTGTCCGCAGGGCAGCACTAACGCTGTTCCTACAATATATCACAAGTTTGAAGCATAAAAAGAGAAGATCTTTGACTTTTCCTTTTTAGAAATCTCTTCAAATCATCCCAAGTAATGGGTCCTCACCTATTTTCTTTGCTCTTTAGCCAGTTTGACAGGGTTTTATAGGATTTAAATCTGTGGACTGACATGGCCTTGTAAGAAAGTTAATTTGGTGTTCGGTGAACAATTTGTTTTTCATGTAGATTTGTCCCTTTGTTTTATCAATAAACTGCTGAATCACCATCTTTGTTTCATCTGTCAGACAGTGTGGACATGGCAGTGATCTGGGTTTGATTTATAAGATTTACTTGCCTTAATCAGCTTGGAAACTATAGCGGTCATTTAGGAGCAACAAAAAAGGGTGACCTTATTTCAGAACATTTATTTTATTTGAAAAGAACTGAAGGAATCAAAGACAAGGTTCTTAAAAGGCTGAACATGGAATCTAAGCAGATAAGTAGATTTTTCTAAATCAGGTGTGTGGGAACCAGGGGAAACCAAATTCATGTGGGACACACTGGGTCCTGAGGACCAGGATTAAAAATCGGTGCTCTTGAGGAATAAACCAGCACAGATTTATGGGGCATTTAATTAACTTTGGGTTCAAGCGTTCCTAAATCTCAACACAAGGTTTCTTTTGATATTCCTTGATTTGCATAATTGTAGTAAAATAACTCTTCAGCACTGTAAGTAAATAATGTATTTCTGCTTCGATGGGGCCCCATCATCTTTTACTCTCTCTACTTTTGTGTGGAGTCACTGGGCTGTGTTTCTGTGATGCTCAATGCTAAGGCTGATCCTTCTTTCCCATCAGGCCATACTTGGAGGAACCACGCAATGTTATTGTGCACAAAGGTGCAGAGCCTCTGGGAATCTCTATTGTCAGTGGTGAGAACGGAGGAATCTTTGTCTCAAAAGTTACTGGAGGGAGCATCGCCCACCAGGCTGGTTTGGAGTATGGAGACCAATTACTGGAGGTATGAACAACCTACTGAACGTTACAGGTCATATCTCAAGGCTACAAAAATAAAATGTTTTCTTGGATCCATGAAAGGAGGCAAAGTGTGATGATTTATTCACTTTTTAATGAGCTCAGTTATTGTGTCACCAGTTATACTTTTATTCTGTATGGTACCTGCTTAGACTCTATTTACAAATGATGATTTCAGGATTGTTTAACTTTAAACCTTATTTTAAAGTCTTAGTTTAGTGCTTAATTTTAATGTCTTAATAAATTTAGTGACATCATGTTTGTATTACATAACAAACTGAGCTGAGTGAGCATCTACAGCAAACTGACATTAAGCAGGCATCTGTTTATGAAGAAGTTGCATGTTGTACTTTTGGATATCAAAGACTTACAAAAATGCGTGATTATGTAAACCTTGTTACCTCGTTTTAGATTGCTTAATATTTGCATTTATTTTTGTATAATTAGATTTTTGTCGTGATGTTTATCATAACTATATCGTATTAAATCAGTGCCTCCTCACTTCAGTGGTCCCGATCTGCAGTTTTTAAGCAGAATTATGTCGTTACAGCTGAAATCCATACGTCATATGTATAAAAAAGAAAATGATGAATATTTGTGTAAATCCAATCCCCTGTCAGTTATCACAAGCTTCTCCTCCGAGCAGTTCTAATCATTTAAAGCTCTTTACAGACTGGACACACACTGTGCTTAAGTCTCACAGCCCTTTTAGCCTCATCGTTTTTCCTGAAAAGTCTCCCCTTAATTATACCTTTCACTGTTTATCAGTACAACGGTATAAACCTGCGGAACGCTACAGAGCAGCAAGCTCGTCTCATCATCGGACAGCAGTGCGACACCATCACCATCATGGCCCAGTACAACCCACATATGTACCAGCTGGGCAACCACTCTCGCTCCAGGTACAATTATTTTGTTGTATTTTGCTTTAAATCTACCAGCTTGAGCTTTTATTCAGAAATTCAGGTGCTATACTTTCTACAATAAATAAACGCTTTTACCTGTTAAAAATATATTTCAGTACGTTTCAGTAGATGCTTGATTTCATAAGGTTGTTCACAGACTATTGTGGCTAGGAAACTAACTGAATCCTTCCACAGTCAGTCAGACCTGCAGATCTTACATTTTCTATGCAACAGTGTAGTTCAGGTCCAATCCTGTCTGTAGTTTCTCCTCCAATAATGCAGCTGAATGGATGGCCTAGATTATGCCTTTGGGGAATTGGTGTGCACAGAAAGGGATCCAGATGAATTTTTACACAGTGCTGCCTCGTATCTGCTTGATTTTCAAACTATTAACTCAAAATTCAATTCTTTATCTTTTCTGCAAATCCCTCCTGCTGTAAAAGCAATCACTGAGTTAAACTAGGCAACTGGTGAGCTCTGCCAGCTATTGTGGTTCTCCCTGAAAGTTGGTTTTCATCTAAATTAGGAACTTGTGGCGCTTGTTACCGGTAGATAAGTTTGTAGTTTTGCAATACACACTTTAAGGATAGCAAAACAACTTTCTTAGAGAGTATTGATGCTTTTTTTATCCCCCCTATTTTAAATCCAATTTTGTGTTCTAATTAAATGTTGTGCTTAACATGTTTTCCTTTTTACATTTCAGACAAGCAATTTATTTTTTAATGTTCAGATAATGGAAGAAAAAGTGAAATACACATGTAAACTCCAATTCATCAATATGGTTGTTTTATATTTTGGTTTGTACACTTTTATTTATGTACAATATTTTTTCTTTCTTTTTTTTTTTTTTACATCAGAGGTATGCCATTCCAATCCTCAAGAGCCACTGTCCAGCAACCCTATGCATCCCTACTCCAGCACACCTGAATTAAAAGGCTGAATTACCTCCTTAGTATGAAAACAAGCTTTGCAAAGGCCTGGTCATCAACCATTTATTTGATTCAGGTGTGTTGAAGCATTCATAGCTGCAGGACAGTGGCGTGACGAGGACTGGGAACCCCTGATTTTATATGAACACATGTACTTAATAAACCTGTTTACATTTTCTACTGTAATGTCTGTGTGTACCTTTAAATGTGAAATATCTGGCTGTTCTCACACTTGACTGTTTTTTTTTTTTTTTTTGCACTAGTACAAAAGCACAGTTAAAAAATTTTCAATTTACTTTCACTTTATAATTTTAGTGTAGTTTTTTTTCTATTTATAATCAAATTTTTACATGTATTTACTGTTTGTGCTTCATTACCAACTGAGGGGTTATTTGTCCCCACTTAAGGAAAAATTAAGAATTATTATATTCTATTCAGCTGAAATCTCTTTTTCTCCTGCAGCTCCCGTCTTGAGCCTGTCGGCACTCAGTCGACTCCACAGGGGAGTGGGACTGCAACTCCAGACAATCATTCTGCTATTGATACGCTCAGCGAGCAGGACGAGGGCACACTCACTCCCTCATCCAAGCAGACCACTCCTACTACGAGCCCTAACAGTTTTGTCAGGTAAATATGTACAAACGTTTGAGGTAAAATATTCTCTACCTAAAGAAAAATGTAAGGAAAAAAACATTACCAGCATCTGAAACCATCTCCTGTCCTCCTGCAGAGTGCCATCTGAGGGCAACAGAAAGGTCGGTGAGCCCCGACTTGTGAGAGTCCACAGACCTGGGGTAGAGGTGGGAGTTACTCTCTGTGGGGGGAACCTGCGGGGCGTCTACATAGAGGGTGTGGATGAGGACAGTCCTGCAAGAGGGCCTGATGGGCTTCTTCCTGGGGACCTCATCCTGGAGGTATAAACATATGTATGCATATGATAATACACAGTATGTCAAAAGCAGCAATTCTTTGACAATAGTATAAAAAAGTAAGGGTACTCAGGAGAGAACTGGGGATATTTATCTGTTGTTTTTTCTTTAGCAGTAAAGATATATGGTTGTAATGCAATTGTTGAAGCGAGCTCTAGGTTCTGAGTACCCTCAGCCCTAGCTTTGTGTTCCTCCTTTGCCAAAAGGTGCAGGTGTTTTCCGTCATGTCTTTGTATCACATTGATCTGCTCAGTCTCATTCCACGTTGGTAATCTTTCTAGAACACCACAAATTTTTGATAGACATTTCCTGGCATGCTCCTATTAAGCTCTCTGCCACAGAGAGTCGCAGTGTGTAAATTGCAATGCAGTTCTGTCATCAGACCGCACAGCTTCACGCTGTCCTTCAGTCTCCTTGTTTGTTTCCCTCCCTCATACGTGGCACAAATCAATACTGCGACACTTTAATAGCGCTGAAAGCTTGGAGGAAATATAGCTATTTACAAGCGGACCCTTCACAGTCAGGGGAAATTACTTTTGCAGTCATCAATTCATTCTTTGAGTTTTATATTTTTATGTTGCAACATTCTTTCTCGTCTGTATTTTTGTTGTAACTTTGTATCCTTTTGTCATTTCCTCTTTCTGTTTCAGTATAACTTGGTGAACATGAAGAATAAGACTGCTGAAGAGGTGTACGTTGAGATGCTGAAACCAGCAGAGATGGTTACATTAAAGGTGCAGCATCGGCCTGATGATTTTATCACGGTCAAAGACGTACCAGGAGATGGCTTTTATATTCGGTGTGTATTTACATGTACAACTGAAAATCTCAATAAATATACAGATAGATAGATAGATAGATTTCAGAAGTGAGCATTTGTGAGCAGCAGTACGGTTTCTTGCCAAGAAAGATTTTTGCTTTTAAGGATGCTTATGGAGAAGTTCAGAGAAAGTCAGCGGTAGCTGCATTGTGTATTTGTAGACTTAGAGAAAGCGTATGACAGGGTGCCGAGAGAAGAGCTATGTTATTGCATGAGGCGGTCTGGAGTGGCAGAGAAGTATGTTTGTGGTGCAGGACCTGTATGAAAGCTGTGAGACAGCAGTGAAGTGTGCTGTAGAAGTGAGAGAGGAGATTAAGGTGGAGGCGGGACTGCATCAAGGATCGACTCTTAAGTCCCTTCTTGTTTGCTTCGGTGATGAACAGGCTGACAGATGAGGTTAGACGTGAGTCTCCATGGACAATGATGTTTGCAGATGATGTGATCTGCGGTGAGGGCAGCATGCAGGTAGAGGAAAAGCTAGAAAGGTGGAGGTATGCACTGGAAAAGAGAGGAATGAAGATTAGTTGCAGCAAAACGGAATATATGTGTGTAAATGAGTGAGACACAAGTGGAACGGTGAAGTTATAGGGAGTGGAAATAAAGAAAGTAGAGGACTTTAAGGAGGAGAATCCCTCTATCTAGCCTGTGACACAGAAGAGACATTCAAATGGAACCGTGAATGCAGTTCGGTTCTGCCATGCTGTTTATGTAAGGAGCACTGAACACAGAGCAGGCTGAATTGTAGGACAAACAGGGAAGGTCATCTTGTGCATGCGGGAATTGCATTGAAAAAAAATTATCGTGTTAATTCAACAAATTAATCGACTTGCATTAATTTTGACAGCCCTGGTGTGTGTGTATGCATCTATTTATATGTATCTGTGTGTGTGTGTGTATATATATATAGATGGATATGTATGTATATGTATACACACACCCAGTGGGGCAAAAAAGTATTTGCAGCCACCGATTGTGCAAGGTGTCCCACTTAAAAATATGAGAGATCTGTAATTTTCATCATAAGTACACTTCAATTGCGAGAGAATAAATTTAAAAAACAAAATCCAGAAAATCACATTGTATGATTTAAAATAAATAAATAATTTTTAAAAGAATTTATTTGTAAATTAGTGCAGAAATTAAGTATTTAGCACCTACAGTACAAACAAGAATTATGGCCTCCACAGACCTGTTACTCCTTCTTTAAGAAGCTGTTCTATCCTACACTTGTTGCCTGTTTGAACTCAGTCAGACTTCAACCTCCACCATGGCCAAGACCAGAGAGCTGTCAGGGACAAAATTGAACACCTTCACAAAACTGGGATGAGCCAATCTACAATAGGCAAGCAGCTTGGTGAGAAGAAATCACATTTTGGTGCAATTATTAGAAAATGCAATAAATACAAGATCACTGACAAATCCCTTCTGCGTAAGATCTCTCCTCGTGGGGTACACATGATCATGAGAACGGTGAGGAAACAGCCCAGAACTACACAAGGGATCTGGTCAATGACCTGAAGAGAGCTGGGACCACAGTAACAAAGGTTACTATCGGTAACACACTACGTCATCATGGATTAAAATCCTGCGGTCTCCCTGCTTGGGCCAGCACATGTCCAGGCCCGTCTAAAGTTTGCCAGAGACAATCTGGATGATCCAGAGGAGGATTGGGAGAATGTCATGTGGTCAGATGAGACCAAAATGAAACTCTTTGGTATAAAAACCACTAGCCGTGTTTAATTGAATGCTGAGTTGCATCCCAAGAACACCATACCCACTGTGAAGCATGGGGGTGGAAACATTATGCTTTGGGACTGCTTTTCTGCGAAGGGAACAGGAAAACTGATCCGTATTAATTAAAGGATGAATGAGGCCATGCATCGTGAGATTTTGGACAAAAATCTCCTTACATCAGTGAGAGCATTGATGATGAAACGTGGCTGGATCTTCCATCATGACAATGATCCCAGAGACACCACCTGGGCGACAAAGGAGTGGCTACTTAAAAAAGTATTTTCAGGTTCTGGAATGGCCTAGCCAGTCTCCAGACCTCAATCCAATAGAATCTGTGAAGGGAGTTGAAAGTCCGTGTTGCCCAGCAACAGCCCCAAAACATCACAGCTCTAGAGAAGATCTGCATGGAAAAATGGCCCAGAATACCTGCTACAGTGTGTGCAAACCTGGTGGAGACTTACAGTAAACATTGGTCAGTAGCCAAGGTTGCACTACAAAGGATTGAAATAAACTTTTGTTATTGGCCAAATATTATTTTCTGCACCATTATACAAATCAATTCTTTTAAAGAACACAACTTGATTTCCTGGAATTTTTTTTCACATTCTGTCTCACAGTTAAAGTGGACATATGATGAAAAATACAGACCTCTCATCTTGTTAAGTGGGGAAACTTAACAGCACAATCGATGGCTGCCAAATACTTGTTTGCCCCAGTGTGTGTATGTGTGTGTATGTATATACAGACCCCTTCCAAAAAATTATATAATGGAAAAGTTTATTTCAATAATTCCATTCAAACGTTAACTTCTATAGATTTCTATAGATTCAGGGCCCACAACTTAAAGGATTTCAAGTATTTAGTTGTTTATTTGTACATAAATTGGGCTTCCAATTCATAAAAAGAATACTGTAAAGAAAACACAAGTAACTTCTCAGTTTTTGCAGGAACAAAAGAAAGAAATTGGGATCAAATCAATCAAAATATGGTACTTTCAAAACGATATGTCAATCTTCAATACCCGGTAGGGAATCCCTTTGCCTTAATCACTGCCTCAATGTGCCATGGCATTGAGGCAATTAACCTGTGGCCCAGATTTCTTTGACGCTTGCTGTCAGTTCTTCTTTGTTTTTAGGGTCTGGTGCCCCTCCTTTTTCCTCTTGATAATGCCCCATAGATTCTCAATGGGGTTCTGGTGAGTTAGCTGGCCAGTCAAGCACTGTGATGGCATGGGCATCAAACCAGGTTTTGGTGCTTCTGGCAGTATGGTCAGAGGCCAGGTCCTGCTGGAAGATGAAATCTGCATCTCCATACAGATCCTCAGCAGAAGGAATCATGAAGTCCTCTAAAACATTCTGGTAGATTGATGCGGTGACCTTGGATTTAAGAATGCAGAGTTTACCAACACCTGCACCAGACATTGCACCCTAAATCATGGCTGACTTTAGATATTTCACACTGGACTTCAAGCAGCTTGGGTTCTGTTCCTCACCCGTCTGTCAAACCCTTGGATCTTGATTCCCAAATGAAAGGCACACTTTACTTTCATCGGAAAAGAGGACCTTGGACAACTGGCCAACAGTCCAGTCCTCCTTCTCCTTGGCTCAGTTGAGACACTTCCTATGTTGGCTCAGAAGTGGTTTGAACTGAGGAACCCGACAGTTGTAGCCCATCCACTCTTTCTGGATCACCAGATTTATGAATCTTCTTTGATAATCCGCTGAAGCCCACAGTCACCTCTTCTTGCTGGTGCATCTTTTCCTGCCACATTTTGTCCTTACACTAGACTTTCCATTGATATGTCTGGACACAGCACTCTGTGAACAGCCAGCCTCCTTAGCTATGAACTTTTGTGGCTTACCCATCCTATGGAAGGTATCAATGATCGTCTTCTGGCCAGTTGTCAAGTCTGCAGTCTTCCCATATTGAACCTAACTGAGATAATTGAACCAAAGTAAAGCAATATTTTGACTGATTTTTTTGTGATCCTAATTTCTTCTTTTTTTTCTGTAAAAACCAAGAAGTAAATGGTGATTTCTTCACAGTATTCAAATTTGTTTAAATTCCTATTTTCATGAGTTTTTTTTAGCTGGAAGCCCAAATTATGTACAAATAAACAATTAAAGACTTGAAATCGTTTAAGTTGTGGGCCCTGAATCTATAATCTATGGAAGTTTAATGTTTTGAATTGAATTATGGAAATAAACATTTCCATGATATTCTAATTTTTTGGAAAGATGCAAATATTACATAACACTCATAAAAAAATTTCTAATATTAAAATGTAATAATACTGCCTATGAAATCACGGAGAAGACTATACTTGACCTCTGTCCAGCAGACAGGTATTAAGATGGGTTAAAGGAAAAGGTGAAGTGAGATGAAAATGTATATAACATTTTTTTAATTTACTTTGATCTAAAAAAGGACTTCGGACCACTGAGCTACAGTCAATAAAGCAGTCCTCCCCTGTGACTTTAAAGGCCATAGCATGGCAAAAAAAGTTGTATGTTAAAAATAACAGATTTTTATGAATCCTAAATAATATTTTAATTTAATGAGAAACTGAATTTTTTGTTTTCATTAGCTGTAAGCCTCAATCATCAGATTTAACTGAAATAAAAACCCTTAAAAATAATCACTGTGTATAATTGATCTATTTTACATCAATTCAGTTTTATTTTACATTTTGCCAATAAGTCTACACTGTCGTTTGAATTTTCTCTAATACAGTACAGAAAAGGGCCTCAATTATTCCATAGGAGCTTTATTGTTCTCTATCATGCTATATATAGACTAGAGAGCCCTTTGGACAGTTTGTCCCATTCTCACCTAGCCAATTATGTCCCAGATCCATTATGTTACTGCAGTGATTCTAACTTGCCATCACTTAAGGTGGTCTAATTCTTTTTGTTCTCATTGTTTTCCTTAGTCCTTAAAATCACGCTTCATTCAAAAGGGGACTGAAGCCTTGAATTGGTTCGGTTTTTTTCTCGGTTTGTTGCCACAGCTGCCACAGTCACTTGTCATATAGGCAGGCAGGTTTATGATGTCATCTGCAGTAAATACACTCAGCTTGCCTGGCTGACACAGATAGGCTGCTTGGAAATAACTCACGGGCCTCCAGTAAGACGCAAGAACAGCCTTTGGTGTTGATAGATAAACTTTTTCTGTGCTTCCTTTGTCACCCTACTTCTGCTTTGTAGATTCTTAATCTTGTTCTCCTCATACCTCATCTGCTCTCCCATTTTTATCAGCTTCACGCTCTTCTCCTTGCCCTCGTACCGCCCTTCTCTTAATAACTCCCTATCTATCTTTGTCTCTGCCTCCCAACAGAGCACTTTACGACAGGGTGGGGGAGGCTGAAGGAGACCTCAGTTTTAAGAAGGATGACATCCTTTATGTGGATGAGTCGTTACCAAAGGGCAGCTTTGGGACCTGGATGGCCTGGCAGCTGGATGAGAACGCACAGCAGATCCAGAGAGGACAGATCCCCAGCAAATACATGTGGGTGGAAAAACAGATTCTTACTAGAGATGCACCAATCAGAACGTTTTAGGCTTAATTCACATCACAATTATTATTTTTGTATAGCTTAGACCTGCATCTTTAGATTTGACCAGATTAGGATTTCACACTTAAAGCAAAAGAAAAAAGGAATTTGTTGTCTTATTATATATATGTTTTTTGAATTAGGTGTAAGGTGTTTTACAGCTCTGCGGTTTAACAAAATTTCACCCTTTCCAAAAAAAACAAATGAGAATCTATCGACCCTTTGCTCTGTATACAGAGAAGAAAGCAACAGTACAGAGAAAAGAGGGAGACTGCAACACCAAGCAAGAAGTTACATGTTTTCCTATCACACATGTCTGTGAAATATGAGACGTCTCCTACAACAAATCTGAGCTCCACCTTTTCTGTGAAAAACAAAGCAGGCTACTCAAGGAAACACAGTATGGTCGATTAAAGCCGACCAAATGACTGTGGTGTGAAGAGCCTCTCCTTAATAGCAGAGTCATCAAAAAGAATATGGTCAGCTCGAAGTCTTACCTTGTTGTAGCAGCCTGAATGAAAAGCAAACATGCCTCCATAGAACTTTTTTCTCAAAGCTTCTCACACCTTTTTGCATCCTTTGAGGGTTTTTGATTTTAAACACCAGGCTGAGACTGAAAACAGTTAACTTTTAAGTCTTCTTCCCTCAGCAACAACTTTAGCTCTTGTAAATTAACCCGGAGGCACATGGTGTGGTGCATATACTTTTTAGAAAAACAGTATTTTAATTTCAAATCAGTCACTAAATGATCAGATTCCTGACGTCAGCTGATTTCTCGATGCATCTCTAGTAACTACACACATCCAACAAAAAACCTCTCTAAGCCATGCTGCTGCAGCACACAAACTTTGGCTTTATAATCTGGATACCTTTAGAGAGAATGTTTTTTTTCTGTTTGATGTAGGATGGACCAAGAGTTTTATCGCAGACACAGTGTGACAGAAATGAAGGAAGATTCCGGCAAGACCCTCTCTGCAGCTGCTCGCCGATCCTTTTTCAGGAGGAAACAGAAACACAAACGCAGCAGCTCCAAAGACAGTAAAGAGATGGTGGCTCTCGACACCATCAGCACTGATTCCATCCCTTTCCTGGATGGTGAGAAGAAATTGATGGTATTATGGGTAGAAATGGCAGGAGGCATTATGCTTTACCTCTGCTTTTTTTCTTTTTTCAGACTGTGTGAGCCTGGCATACCAACGGGTCCAGAAGGTGGAGTGCACCTCTCCCCGACCGGTACTCGTACTCGGGCCTCTCAGTGACCCAGTCAAGGAGATGCTGGTCAAAGAATCTCCTGGGAAGTTTTGTAGATGCCTGCTGGGTGAGATCCCCTCTTCCAGATGTTTCACTTCTATTAGGAAGAAAAATATAATGCAGCGACTTTAAATTTCTGACCAAAGGGACGAGACTTCATGAGCATTTGTTTTTGCATCCTATAAATAGTTTTCTTTTCTTTTCGCCACATATGCAGAGGTGATGAAGGCCTCCCAGCAAGCCATCGAACGTGGCGTCAAAGATTGTCTCTTTATCGATTACAAGCGCAGGAGTGGACATTTCGATGTCACCACCGTTGCTTCTATAAAGGAAATAACAGATAAGGTACGAATCACCGCACTTCACTGTCCTACTTTATCAGCAATCAAGTGGCTTCTATCTGTCTTTAATCTCTGCTTTTGCTTGTAAATCAAGATTACTGTTTATCAGTCTTGGATACTGGTGGATACAAATTCCTGCTGGTAACCGCATCTTATTTACTGTTTGTTTTTGTTATTATTGTAAAATTACAGGGCTGTCATTGTTTGCTTGACATTTCCCCACACGCCATCGAAAGGCTCCACAGTGTTCACATCTATCCTATTGTGGTCTTCATCCGCTACAAAAACGCCAAGCAGATTAAGTAAGTTTCAACCCGTTTCATGACACGGGTTAGAAGAGATTGAAAATGAGGGTGGAAAGGCTCTGTGAAGGCAGCTAATATAATAAAGAAGCAGGATAAACATTCACTCTTTCTATTCTGTTAAAGCATCTTTTTTTTTTTTTACAGTGTTTTACCAACGTAATCGTACACGCTTAACTTTCTAACATTTTGTCTCATTCCATTCTTAAACCAACACAAATTAGTGGAAGGAAATGGATTTATGGTTTTAAAAAGTATTGCAAATTGAAAATGTATTCAACACGTCTTTAATTTTAGGTGTGAACAATACAGACTATATTTTGTATTAGTTGTGAGGTTATAAACTCTTGTTTATAGACCTCAGACGATGATAAATTTTAAATGGGCCGCTACACAAAAAATAATGCATAAAAGTCTGATCTTTTGCCTTATCCTCGACATATCCAAGGCTTTTTTTTTTAAGAAAAAAAAATCATCTGCTGCCACCCCCCAAATGTGTTTATATGGAAAATAACTATTTGAATAAAAATGAAAAAAAAAAAAAAATCATAATAAAACCAGTGTTTTAAAGAGTCAAAAAGTGGAAGATTTGTAATATTTGATATTTAATATTTGATAGCTTAGACCAGGATGGAAATTGCTCAAAAGATTGAACTAAGAAACACAAAAAAATAATTAACCATACTATATTTCTAGTTGTTTTTTAGTTGAACATTTTTTGTCCATAATGACTAAATAGGATAGTAAATTTTAAATCAGATGTTAAACAAAAATTTGAATGCATAAGGGTAAATTTCTTTGACCCATGCTTGACACATTCAGTAAAAATTTTAACTTCTAACTTTGTCAAGAATTTTTTATTTAATAAAGATCTCTTAAGGTTGAGTTTAAGTAGTTTTGTAAAGCACTTTACCTCTAGCCCATTGTTCCGATCAAAGCACAAATTTTAACTTCTGTATTGAGTGCTTAGATTAATTAATTTAAAATAATTTAAATATTGCTTTAAGTTGACAAATCTTCTGTTTATTTTTTCCTCACAGGGAACAGAAGGATCCCATTTTTCTGCGGGATAAAGTATCTCAAAAACATTCCAAGGAACAATTTGAAAGCGCCCAGAAGATAGAGCAAGAATACAGCAAATTTTTCACAGGTTTGTACGGCGTCTATAAACAAAAAACACACTAAAAAGCAACACGAAACTCAAACATCTTGTGTTTTTGTGATGTGATCTAAGATCTGTCAGCTTTAAACAACTCCTTTTATTCCTTTTAGGTATTGTCCAAGGTGGCAACCTCTCGTACATTTGCACTCAGATCACCACTATCGTTGATCAAGAACAAAGTAAAGTCCTGTGGACTCCACTTGGCTCCCCCTAGAGGAGACTGACCGCCACTACGGCGAGCTTTGGCTCTGCCCTTCATTCCCCAAACACTAATTAACTCGTTCACACTTTACCAATAGGTACACTACCGTGAGCTAGTTGTGTAAATTATTGATATATATTTTTTATTTTGTCTTTGTTATGTTTTATAATCAGTCTCCTTTTTCTCTGATGTACTCTGAAGCAGGTTGGTAGCATTGCATATTAATGTTAAGGTTTAATCAGTCTTCCCTGAGGATTTATGTTGGTGTGTTCGTTATGCTGCATTGTACGTGTCCGTTTACAGTCCAGAGATAAGTCTGAATATTGGTGTTCAATATTTGATAGAATGAGTGTCCTTTGACCATAAACCTCAACACTAATGAAGTTCTGCCACTCCTGACATTTGTGGTTTCCCTAGAAATATGCACCCATTTGATGATGACTGACAACTAATTATAATTTATTTTAATTTAATTTCTTTTTGTGCACGTGAGGGTTTGAAAGTAAGAAAACAGCTTTACAATTAAACCATAATGACGGTTCCTGCAGAGATGCATCATGGTTTGTAGCAGAGATGCAGTGCTATATGGAAGTGGAATACCAGCATCAAGATCAGTCATTACATTTCTTCAAAAGTGAAAATAAATGCATTTAATCTATTTAACAAATGTAGCTTTGGGTTTAATGAAGCCCTCTACCAACAGTCTCTCGTGTTTATCTCTATGCATAATTCCCATAGCAGCCGGGTGTGTGGACAGATAGGCCTTTCAGAAGTGCCTTTTACTAAAGAAAAAATTTATCTGAAACCTGGGTCATTTATCACTAATTAGGACAAGTTTTAGAGTTTCTTTTTTAATTGTCCACCTTAACCTGTTGTGGACTAGATGATTGAGGGGCTGACCTGAGACCAGCACAGTTTTACTAGTAGCAATGGTGGCTAAATGGTGGTAAAGGCTTTGAAGTGAGGCCGATGCGCCGGCCAACTGGTTAACTCCTCAGAATGCACTGCAGGTTAAGACTAACCACTGTGTGACTCTCATTCTGCTCCTTTACCGCATATTTAACAGTATAGAATATGCCATATATATATATATATATATATATATATATATATATATATATATATATATATTCCATGTATTGTCACTTGTTAATACTCCTACGAGCGTTTGACAGTCATGTCTCAACAGGTTTATAGCATGTTTTTATTTTATTCCCTGTGGTTGATTGTCACTCCCTTATCGCCAAACTCAAATATACGCTACGAAGCATAGTTCGCGGGGTAACTAATACCTTTAGGAATTTTCCTTAAACCTCTCTAAATGTTAGTGACTTTTAACCGTTTTTTATTCAGGATGCAAAAAATAAACCCCAAAATAATTACCTTCATTTAACCATGTCCTCCATCTTATTGTGCCAAAATTCACTGAAATACCTTTATCCTTTATTATACCTTATATTACCTTTTTGCACTTGTTTATCTGTGAACCCTAAACATATTACTGTTCTTAGGTTTCCAGCATACTACAGTTAGGTACTATAATTTCTACTGTAACTGTCATGTTTTTATGTTTCACATGAGTTCCTTACATTTCATCATTGGCCTTTTTTTTATTATTGATTTTAAAAAAAAGGATCACCTCTTATTTGAGTTATTAAAAAGGGATTTGTTCTTGCACATTTTTAATACAAATTTGTCCACGAGTGTGACTATTGGGCTAAAGGAAAAAGAAGAAAATTGTAATGTTACTATTTTTCTGAGTAGTTAGGGTAAACCACCTTTAGAGCAAGATGAGATGGCTGTGTATTTAGGGAAAAGGTCTTTAAAGAGTCTAGATGCCTGGTACTGATTGAACTCTTCTTTTATCAAAAGAATGTGATTTGTATGTTGAGGCATTAACATGAGAATAAACTCATTTTCTGTATCACAACAAAGGCTCAGTCTGCATCCTAGTCTTGTTTTCTCTTCTAATCTAATAATAAAATGTCTTGTAAAATTTCCTGCCTTAGAAAAGACTGTATTTTCAACATGCTATTGTGTCACCTCAACTAATATAAAATGTGGGTAGAATCAGGACAAAAAGAAAATGTTCAAGTCAGAATTGCTAAAGGACAAAAGCCCGGTCCATGTCAATAGGAAAGGTGGTGATAAAATGTTATCAGCAGCAGAGATTAGATAGGGAAGTGTGACAAAATCTGTGTGGATCTCGGAGAGCTAAATGTGACCTTTTCTCTAACATAAAATGGGAAATAAAAAACAGCAGAGGACAGGTTGGTTCTGTCACAATGGAGTTCAGACATAAATGTGTTTTTTTATACTCCCTCTTAAAATCTTTTAAGCTTTAACCAACTTTTAAAGCTAATGTTATATCCCAAGTACAGTATTTAGGTTACCCGTACATTAGTCACATGAGGACATAAACTCTTAAGGCTAAAGAATATGTGGGATTTTTTTCCTACTAAATCTTTTCATTAACTGGAAGAGTTGTCAAATTTAGTCGCAACTTTAAAGCAAACTAAAAACACTTTGCATCTAGAATAAGTTATAGGGGTTTATATGGTAGATCAAGTGGGGTTTTTTTTTCTAAGTTGGAGGGAAAGTCGTACATGGTTTATTTTACCCCAAAAAAAATCTGAAAATGTGGAATGCATTCATGTTTAAAAAAAGTTTGTAAAACCATATTTTCCTGCAATTACAGTTTTTGGGGTATATTCCTACCAGACCAAAAGTTTTGCTTGTTCTTTGTAAAATAGCTTAACTTTCTGTCAAATTGGATGGAGGGCAGCAGTAAAAAGAAATGTTCAAGTCTTGTCACAGATTCTGGTTTGGAATGAAGTCTGGACTTTGACAGGGTCAATCTTAATACATGCATATGCTTTGGTCTACACATTCCTTTGTAGCTCTGTGTGTTTAGGGTGCTGGAAGATGAACCTCTGTCAATGACTTGAGTCTTATGATACCCCAGACAGATTAACTTCTTGGATTGTCCTGTATCTAGCGCCATCCATCCTCCAGTCAACTCTGACCATCTTAGCTGTCCCTGCCACCATCATGTTTTACCATGAAGATGTTGTGTTCTGGGTAATGTTTAGTCGTTATATTTTCACCACACAGCATTTCCTTGCTGTCAAGGCCAAAACTTGGATTTTTTTCCCGTGACCAGAACACTTTCCTCATGTGTGCTGTATCCCCTACATAGTTAAACTGCAAATAGAGCTGCTTATTGGTTTCTTTTAACAAAGGCCAAATTTGTGAAGATTACGACCAAAGGAAAAGTAATTATTCTCAAAAAAAAATGTTTGTTAGTGGAGACAAAATGAAGCTCAATGAAAAAAAAAAAAAGAACTTCAATCTTATACCAACAGGTCCAGTCAACTGGGAAAACCTGTCTGTGGATTTCATCTTTGGTCAATTTAAAATTGTCTTCAGTCCTTATTAAACCAAGACCAGAGGGGTTTGTTTCATTATGGGCTCCATTTTGTCTCCATTAAACAAACTAATACACAACATTTTAGAGAGTAATTAGTTTTCCTGCAGTCATACAAGTTGAATCCAATTTGAAAGCGCATATGAAACAAAATAAGATGACTCCTGTACCCACAATCATAGATTTGTGTATCATTTACAAAGATGTGGAGGGGAAACGCTGTTTTTGTCAACGTGCCCTACTCCAGTCCTGGAGAGCTACAACCCTGCAACCTTTTGGAGGGCGTCCCTTCTCCAACACACCTGAATCAAATAAATGGCTGGTTAGCCAGCCTCTGCAGAGCTGAATGACCTGTTAATAAATGAATTCAGCCATTTGATTCAGGTGTGTTGAAGCAGGTATGCAAATAAAAGTTGTAAGATAGTAGTATTCCAGGGGCCAAAAGGATTAAGACATCCAGGATAAGTGACTGAGCCGAGCTCATTGAATCCAAAACAAGAGCATCCAGGCTTAAATGGTTGCATAAAGAACAAGCCAGGATGAGCAGACACAGATTCATCGAGCCAGGTGTATCCTGGATAAGTGAGTGCTCAAGGCTCCCTCAACTACACGCCACCGATCCCAGATTCACTGACTCGGCATGGCAAATATTGGGCTTACTTTACCCCGCCGGAGGCAGAAATCCTCATGGAGGCATAGGAGGAGGTAAAAAAAACACCCCCAATGGTCACAAAGCAAAGAGAAAAAGCATGACAAAGCATTGCTGATCGCCCGAATGTGAAAAAGTGCACAATTAAACACTCACCGCTCTGCTGAAACACCACAATTGCATTCCAAATAATAAAATCACATCTCCAAAAACGCAGCTGTAGCCTACTCTGATTATAAGTCAGTTGAATTTTTTATTAAAATGGACTCCAGAAATGAGTGAAATTGTGTAAACGTAACTCAATCAGACTGTATAACTCTTTGATAAATAGATGAGCTAATAATGCATTTAATTGACATAGAACCTTTCAAAGGACACAAGGCCGCTTGCGCACTGACTTCATTGAATTTCCTTTTGGGACAAATAAAGTTTCTCTTTTCTTATGTTTGCTCTACGTGTGTGTGTGATGTAGATTAAACATGGCCGGGCCAAAGCGGACATGGCAGCAAGCCAAAATCAAATACAAGAACCTTCTGGGTCCTGCAGGTGCCTTCTCACACATGTTTTAGTAGTGATGTGTATTTATATTTTTATGGGATGTGTATTTTGTAGACTGAGTATTCGGGCCACTCTGAGGAGGAAAGAAAAAGTCATAAATTTGAAACTGGTTCTTTCTGTGGAAAAGTTGCATTTTCTGGCAAATTCTTTTTCAAGTTCTGATACTTATGAGAATTATGCAGATGTACCAAAATATTAAGTATCCCCTTGTTTGTGAAACCGATACAGAAATACAAAATGCTCCACAGCCCTCATTTTAACAACTCACCTCCTCATCATAAAGCTGGGACCACACTGTGCGATTTCAGCTGTCCTAGAACTTTTGTGAAAAGAATGGTGATGAAAAACGCAAATTTGCAGTTCTGTGGCCGTGCAGTGTGACATGCTCCCCGACAGCTTATTTAGAGCTTGTACGACCAAAACCAGCTTAGGGGTTACGTTATGACTATTAAATTTATGACTTTATTCTTGAAGTCTGTGGGTTTTTTTCTCTGGCTAATTTTATATATAGCCTTGTAGTCTATACTGCAGTATCATCTAAAATCATTGTTTATCCAAAATGATAGCAATCAATAAAACTATCGATTTCCATACGTCCTGACTGCTGACTGAGATGTGGAATAATATTAAATAGATCCTGGAATTTAGCCTGGTCTGGAGCAGACTAGCTCCACTGAATAAATCTCCATGGTGACTTATACCATAACATATCCTACTGCCTCCTATCCCGTTTTCGTGCATCACGGATAAGTTTAGCCAGGATGACCAAGATATACCGGCTTAATCCCTTATCCTAGTTTTGTGCAATAGGCCCCAGAATGGTACTTGGTCATCCCTGATCTAAAAGACATATTCAAGACATAAAATGGCACCAAAGGTGAGATTATGGAGTTCTACAAAATTACTGGGGCTGTTTAGAAGTTAGATGTAAATATCAGCCAAAACAGTTCACAGTCACATAGACATTATGCTATCAGTGACTCTCAAAAATCTAAAAGTATAAAAGAAAATAGCAACCGGAATTGACATGAAGCGAAGAAATTGCTTGTGGACAAGAATAGAAGCTAATAAATGGGTCAGAAAATATGCTGGTCTTTTATGGAGTCTGGACATTTTAATATGAGCACAGAGTACTGAATCCTTGAAGGACAGGTCTGATCCATTCATAAGACTACTGTTTACTGTAAAACTAATTAGTGCAGTGGCAGACAATTACACAATAATGGCCGATGGCAAGAAGATGAGACAGATTGTGCCAATAATGTGTGACAAAAAAATTCTTGTCTGTAAAACAATGAGACACCAAAAGGTGTGTGTTGGAGAGTTTGAGACAAAAAAAAGAAAAGAAAGGAAATGGAGAAATTGGGTTAAAATTCTCAACATGGGGAGTTTGCAGAGATGATTGCCTGCTAATAATAATTTGGTAAACAACTCTTTAAGACCCAAAATGCTTCATGTGGCTTGTTTTCCAACAGCTCCTCTGCATAATTTCCACAATGCAGGTGTGATCCTGCAGCTGCACTTTGACTCCAAGGGAAGCTGCACTAAGCGCAAATAAAGGGTCTTTATTCAGTTAAAGGGGAGGATGACTCAATGTTACTGGAAAGATAAAATCCTTAGTGAAAATTAGAGTAATATGTTCAATCAGGTGCATGCATGGGTTCTCTCTGGGTACTCCGGCTTCCTCCCACAGTCCAAAAACATGACTTTTAGGTGAATTGGTCTCCAAATTGCCCTTGGGTATGAGTGTGTGCATGCATGGTTGTTTGTTCTCTATGTTTCTGTGTTGCCCTGCGATGGAATGGCGACCTGTCCAGGGTGTACCCCGCCTCTCGCCCTGTGACTGCTGTAGATGGGCACCAGCAATCCCCACAACCCTGCATAGGATGGACGGCTACAGAAAATGGATGGATGGTTTTTGTTTGCGCAATATTTAGATTTGCACTGTGTCCTAAAAGAGACTTTGCAATTTTAACTTCATTTAAAATTTTTATTTATTTTTTGCTTTTTACATGATTCTGCAATTTTAGCCTTAATTAGAGATGGGGGAAAGACGTGCAGCCTATGACTTAAGGAAGGGAATAATGCCCCCCAGACGTGGGTGGGGCTGTTTTGAGATATAAAAAAAATCTTCAATTGAAGATCATTTGTATCAGCTGTTCCATGTAATTTACCTCCAGTCAATGACTCACCGCAATCTGCTGGGATTCCATAAATAGAAAACTAACAAAAACTTTAAACTGATTGGAATGTTTGTATGATGGTATTGAAATGACATCAGTTGTAAATCGGCGCTATATAAACAAACTGAATTGAATTGAATTTATTAACCTTTCAAATCAGCACTAAAGTTTGCAGTTTTTGTGGAGCCTAATTGCAGCTTTGCATAACAGCTTTCTTTTTTTCAAATCTTACTCACATGTCGTTTCTATGATAAGTAAATGTTTAGGCCTATAGGAGCAACACAAATATCCCTCAGTTTTAAAATCATAAAAAAATATTTCTGATTGTTTTCCATCCACTCAAATAGCCTGGAGCTGTGCCCGATCTTGCTGGTTCATTGAGTGCCTCTAGCCTAAGGTTAATTCCTCTGAGCACTGTGTGAGTCACATGGTCTCTTAGCCAATAATGTCACAGTGAATGACGACCCTCCAGCTGCCTGTCGAGTTCATTATGGCAAGAAACCACCCAGCATCTCCAAATGTGCTCCATGTATCGAATTAAATAAGTGTCTACATCAGTTTTCTGTACGTCTAGAAGAAAATTAGTCTGATGTTACTTAATACTCTCAAAACAAGGTTGCACAAGGTTTGTCAAAACAAGGTTGCACAAGGTTTGGTCACTAACATTCTAAGTCTGTTATGCTGTTACGTGCAGCTCTGTGGTGCAGTGTCCCAATTCCTTATGTCCTCTAAGTCCCCTCCTGCCTGTTTTAGAAAGAAGTTGGGCCTCAAACCCTTTAGCTGGGGTGTATGTTTCAAGACAGCTGCTGAAAGCTCAACTGAACCTGAGAAGTCTCAAGTCTGACAGAAGGAAGATCGTTGTAGTCCGCAACAGGATGCCATGGCCTTTCTGCACTAATGTTAGATCCTGATGTTGGACTGTTCGCCTCCTTTCCTAAATTTCAGTCCAGTAGCATGAATTCAGATGTAGGTTGATCCAGTGATTCTGGACGGTTTTTAAAATCTCATGTTCACAGGCCCATCTTTGCACCTATAGGCTTGGGTTTTGGTTCTCCGTTATATAAAATTCTTCCCATCGATGCTTGCGAGTCATTTTAATATGATTGTTGAGTTTTGACCCAAAGAACACATTTAAGATCTTCTGTTAAAGGAATTTTCTCAAATGTCTCAATATTTGCTGTTAGTATTTAAATAATGCCAAGCATGCAGTGCCATGTAAAATTTTTCACATTACCCTTCTTTACATTATTATTACATTATTATTATTATTAGGTTACTGGAAGGTTTAACAGAGCTGGTGTGAGTATTCCACACTCAAATCTTGCAACCACAGATCTTGGTCCCTGTCTCATCATCATATATGAATACCATTTGTAAGATGAACACAAAGTGTGTATTGTTAGCTTAAAATGTTACAATGTAGTATTTAATTGATTTATTAGTGTTGAGCTAACAATGAACAAAAGCAAATGACACAAAATCTCTGAAACTATGGTGACATGACAACACAGGAGGGGAAGATAACATCACACTGAGGACAGAAGAATTATTTAATGATTTAAAACTTACAACTACCAAACCAACATAGTTCTTTTTTTGAATTACACAATAGGGTAACTTTTTAAAATATATCTCTTTAGGCATCTCTAATGATAAGGAAAGATAAACAGGAGAATGTCTTTGAGGACAAAGCAATGTAAGGACAAAGCTCTTATCAGCAATATGTTAAATCTTTTGATTATTTGTTCAATTGTTGGAATCTAACTTAGAGGAGCAGCATTATCTTTGATCTTTTAGTTACTCCTAAACAGGTAACTTTCTTTTTATTCGTTATTATGTTTGTTGTTCAAACACAGATTTGGTTTGGCCATGATAGATAGAGATAAATACTATATTAACTCCAGGGAGGGAAATTCACATATCCAGCAGCTCCAACCACAAATGTATCCACAGACATGCAAAAAATTAATAAAAAACTGTATTTAAAAAAATCACAAGACTACAAGACATATATAATAATCATGCTACACAAATGGTATCAAAGAGTATAAAAAAGTCCAATAGCCCTTGGAACTGAAGATTTTCTCAACCACTCAGTTCTATATGGAATGCCAAGAGGGCCAAAAACGCACAAAATTTTGATTCTTTCACTCGTGAACAACATGTAAACAATGCGTTGACACGTAAATTACGTGTGCAGGTTTGAAGTGTAATAAATTAGCAAACAACACGTAAACAATGACGCTCAAACATCACATTCTTAATGTGTTGAGATATGTTGCTGCGGATTGTCTATCAAGACCTTGGTACCCTTCGTATTTATATTTTGTCACTTTACAACCACAAACTTCAATCTGTTTACTGTGAATTTATTTGCTAGACCAATAACACAAAATAGTACAGTATAAAATTGTGAAGTGGAAGGAAACTGATTTATAGTTAGTAGAATAGTAGAATACTTTACAAATAAAAAAATCTACACTACAGATCTTCCTGAATATAACATCTCCATGGTGCCACATGGTGGTGGTAGAATTATGCTGTGGGGAAGTTCTTTTTCGGCAGGCTCAGGGACGCCAGTCTGAGTTGATTGAAAGACAGGTGGAAGTAAACACAGGGCTATACTGGAGGAAAACCTGTCAGAGGCAGCAAAGGACTTGAGATTATAACAGAGGTTCCCCTACCAGCAGGACAAGGACCGTGAACATACAGCTAGAGTTACAATGGAGTAGCTTCAATCAAAGGTTTTTCATGTGTTGGAATGGCCTAGTCAAAGTCAAAACTTAAACCAAATTGAAGATCTGTGGCACGACTTGAAAATTGAACGGGCAACATCTTTTTTCACCAATGTTTTTAATACAATTTTGAAAACCATGCTTCATTTTCCTTTTTACTTCATAATTTTTTATTACTTTTCGTATGTTTATCACCTAAACTCCCAGCTTCATACATTGAACTTTGTGGTTGTAATTTGATGAAGTGAAAACATTCACAGGATGTTGATACTTTTGCAAGGCACGGTAAATCAAACTTTGAAAATACAACCAACTTGTTGCCTTGAAGTTTGTTCTTATAAATAGCGGATAGCTGTGTCAGGACGATCTGCAATCTGTTTTATGTGGACTGCTTGCACATGGAGTCATAACTCTGAAGAGCTATAATTCAAAGATTGACTTGTCTTCCACATTTTACAGCTCTGCCCTGCTCCAAGTTAAATGACAGCCAACTGTTACCAGGGGCTATTTCTGTTGAAGCACTAATATTTATTTGGTATTAAATTGCTTTGATAGCATGCATGTCATACGTAGACATGTTTACTTTTCAGAACATTTATAACTGAGAATGAGTGTTTCAACTCCACACTTCCTCAGAGAAAATTTGCATTGGATGCCAAGCAGCTTGGCAGAGTGTTATAAGTATTCATTTCAAAACTGACAATTCTTCTTTGTAGAAAAGTACATTTCTTAGTTCTTGAAAAATCCTACATTTTACACCAAAAAGATTTGGAAATTCTATTACATTTCTACACACAACCCATTGTAGCATGACTAAAATTTGGTTCATTTTTGATAAACACTAAAAATTGTTTTGTTTTTTTAGCCCTTTGTTTATTATGTGAAGTCCAGCTCCCCAGACCAGCAGAGGACCCTTAAATCAAATATACATCCACATAAATTAGAATATCATCAAATTTAATTTACTTGAATAATACATTTAAGAAAGATTAACTAATTTATAGATTCATTACATACTCAAACACATATATTTAGCCATTTCTGTTGATTTTTATGTTTTTGGCTGGTAGCTAATTAAAACCTAAGATCCAGTTTCCCAGTAAATTAGAATACAAGCAACAAAAAGGATGACTGTTTTCTACAGCACAGCACTCAATACTTAGAGTGCTTTGTAAATCTTCCGAAGTTTTAAATGGGCTTTGCTTTACAATCATGGCAAGACTGCAGTTGTTCCTGTTGCTTGTGCCACCACATTTTGTTCCTTTCACTCAACTATCCATTGAGATGTTTGGATACAGCAGTCTGTGAGAAGCTGTTTGTGGAGGGTGTCAGTGAGTCAGCTAACATTTTCTGGGGGGCCCATATGGGTAGGAAACACAAACAGGCTTAAAAACGGGATATAACCAGTTTTAGCTTATGTAATGGTTCCATGTTAACTGCCTGTGGAGCTTTGATACAGGACAACTCTCAGGCACCCATGTGGGTCCTTGATGTATGGCGCAGTTTGAACTAATGGTTTAGTAATCATTTTGGACTCAGCTTTAGACCCACCAAGAGTTCTGATTTTGTCCATATTGTCTGGATTTAGTCAACCCAGGTTAATAATAAAAATGTATTATTATTATTAGGCTGTTATTATCATTGTTCAAGGATCAACCCAGGCACACTTGGTTCCCATCCTCCCAGAGGAAAAACCACATGGGCCCCCCACTAAACATGATGGTTGGATGTCTGTTGGTGAATTGTCAGCAATCTTCCCAATGATTGTGTAGGCCATACAGTAGAATGGGCACATTGGTAAAATGCAATATTTTAATTTCCCAAGAATGTGAATTTAGGAATTTTATGAGCTGTATCGTCAAACATCAGAAATGAACACATGAAATATAATCCGGTGTGTAATGTACGGTATAATTGTACTGTGTGTAATATAACTTTTACTTTTGATCAGAACAGAAATAAATTAAAGGCTACTCTAATTAATAGGATGTCTCTGTATAATTAAAGCACATATCAATAAAAAACTTTTGTTGTTGCAAAACAGCCTAGGAGAAGTCTTGAACCTTCCAGCCACAGGTGCATGAGTACCCTAACTTGTTATAATAGGGTCAGTAGTTATTCAGGGCCCCAAGTCACCTGCTTACCCACATCGTTTGTCCTGACCGGCTACTTCAGGTTTTTCCAGCAAGCAGCCATAAACTACAGTCAGCCATGCCTCACCATCATCACCAATCCACACCTGTTTTTGACCTGTTTGAAGGCTAAAACTGTGAGCATATTACACTAATTGATCATGAAGGACGTTCACGCTCTCGCGATGCTAATATTTAAAAAATGTACAACAGGACCTCCGTCATGGGTGAAAAGCCACTATCTCGGTAATTGAAAAAATAGGAGCACTATCCTTGATGAGAAATCAGCGCAATATTACCCCCCCCCCCCACACACACACACACAATACTCAGGGCACTGTTGCGTTTGTGTGCGTGTGGGGAGAATAATCATTTGATGTGTATAAAGCAAGATATAACCCCTTAATTTATGACTGATCGATACAGCCCCCTTCTTAGCGACGTGCGTCACAGGCGTGCAATAAAGACGCAGAGGCGCAGTTTCGCAGCCAAAGCAGCGAAGGGGACCAGTTCGGCTTCTGGAATATATATATTTATATATAAAAGATCTTCGCAGTCTCGCTACCCCTCTGTCCATCTTTATTATTAGCGCTTGGCTCCTCCCTCCTACCTGTAATTCTCCCCCCGCTCTCCTCTCCTCTTGAGCGGATCTGACAGGCGCTCTCAGCTGGCCGCTCTGTGCCAGGGCTGCAGGGGGACCGAATGGAGGTAGCGACATCCACCCGAGCGCCGCGCCGGTCCTCTCCTTAACGCAGAACCGACAACCCAAACAGCCTGTTTGAATATGTAGTCTTCTGATCTGCGTTTCCCACCCCCCGACCCTTTAGGACTGAATTACACGCGAAGCGTTTACAGTCGATTGAAGAAGAGTTAAAAATCGATTCTTCATCCGCCGATCGACAGGATCCCTGAATGGAAGACGGCTAAAAAAAGGAACACAGCTGGGAACATTGTTATTGCTTTAATTTTATTTTCTATTTTATTTTTTGTCTCGCAGCTGTTTGTGTGTCTGTATTATCAAGGGGGGAAGAAGCAACAGCAGCCTCGGCGGCTGCAAACGACGCCGTCCCTGCCACGGCATATGTCGTGAAGGAGGCAGAAAGCCCCTCAGAACGAGAAGCGCCTAAGATTCGTCGTTATTACTGCGGATTTAAATGCCTCTCTCCAAGGGGCCACCGAGGCGCTATTTTAGTCTGCTTTGCGTACGCGGCGGCTCACGCTGTCATTAATAATAAACAACAGGCTTTATATATAAAAAAAATTATATATATCTTTCTGCTGGGGCTATCAAAATCTAAAGCAAATAAAAGGGTGAGTGGGATTTTTCTTTATTTTTTTTAAAGCAATATGGCTGGTGAGTGGGGCTGGGGACGCTGGCACAGGCTCTCCAAGGCTCCTCAATGCTAGCCGAGGCACATGGCACGGATCCCCATGGAAGCGACAGCTCTATGAGGACAAGCAGCATCGATAATAACAACAATCCGGACTCTTCGATCTTAATATCCAAGATGGAAGGCGTTGTCATCCCCTACACGTCTGAGGTGCCATGCGACGACTATGGACAGCGCATGTGGTGGGCATTCCTCGCCTCCTCCATGGTGACGTTTTTCGGGGGTCTCTTCATCATCCTGCTATGGAGGACCCTCAAGTATCTGTGGACGGTCTGCTGCCACTGCAACATTAAAAAAAAGGTAATGGCTGGGAACTCTGTGAGCAATCATATTCACGCAGAAGCACTGATGCAACATGCTGTAGGTGTCAGCATGGGATTGTTTTATTTCTTTTTGTACCAAATCAATGGTTTTGGTTTTATTTGTGTTATGTAAATAATATAAATACACATTTGGTTCCTATTGCTCTTGTGAACACACCGTGGTTGTTGTTTTCCAAGGGCTGTTTACTCCCACTCTGGCATGAAGGGGGTGATATTGCATGAGGGATATGGGTGGAATAAATGCAGAGGGATTCCTTCATTTTATTTTGCACAAACAGAGGCGGCTCAAGGTTAAATGAGTCCCTAAGGAGAACTACCTTTTTTCCGAGGGTGGGAGGTGTTGGGTTTCCACCATTTTCAGTTTTCTGTAAAGGTTTTTTGAGGTCAGAATATAACATGTTGCTCAGTTATCCATCCATGTTTGGTAGTGGGTAATGAAAAAATAGGAAATTCATTATTTGATTTTCCTATTTATTTATATAGTATTTAAACTGATTTACATAGGACGACAACCTGTTGTGTTCTTATCACGAGCAGAACATTTAAATTGCTATTTTCATATTTAAAAATGAAAAACCTACTCGTTTTGTCAGTTTTAAAACAAACCATGCACAGTGTTGTGCTAAAAGTATTTGTCCATTTCAGGTTCCTTGTTTTTAAACTTAGAACCTAGAACGCCACCTAGAACTTGGTAATGTCCTCCTTGATGGCAACAACTGCCATCTATAGTTTGTGATAACTGGCATTGATTCTTTTACATTGGTGTTGAGGAATTTTAAACTGTCCCTTTTTTTGAGAAATGTATTATTTCAGCCACATCGGCAATTTGCAAGCGTGAATGGCCCATTTCAAGGTCGTCTCCCAGCATTTTAAACAGGTCTGGACTTTGACTAGACCACTCCAAAACCTTCCTTGTCAAGCCATTCAAAGGTGGACTTGCTGGTCTGCTTCAGACCATTGTCTGTCATTCAGACCATGACCAGAATTCATGGTTTGATCAATAATAGGAAATCGTTTACAACAGGTCTTTAAGCAGCAACACAGTCCCACACTGTCACACTAACACCACCATATTTGACTGTCGCTATGAACTCTTTCTAGTATGGTGTTTCGGTCAGATCAGTTCCATTTTAGTTTCCCCTTGGAAATGTCTTTGTGACATTGCTTCTCATCTGTCCTTAGATCAGGACGTGATGTGTTGCTTTTTGAGATCATCCTCTAGTGGATGCCGTATGAGAGGTATTTTCCGCTTTCAATCCCCCCCACCGTTTTTTTACATGGCTGGAATGCGTTCTCAGTGCACCTTAAATGTCGACATAGTGCCGAAGGTAAACTGTGAGCAGGACTAATATAGACATAGGATAATGAGGCGGAATGCCTGTTATACTGCCTGCTTGGGGTGGATGAATCATAGCTGATTCACATTTAGTTCATGTGTGACTCACACACTTGCGTGTAGTGAGAGTGGTCCCCCTGGATGGATAGCGGAGCTGTTGAATGGCGATTGTGTATAGTGTGTATTTTTTTTAAAAATTGTTATTGTTTAGAACAAAGAAAAAAGTAATGATTATGGGTTAAATTAAAAATTATTTAAAAAAACGATTTCAATTTCTTGTCCTTGTCGCATCCTGTCTGCATCCCTCATGCCATGTCTGTGTTTCATCCTTTCAATGGCCTTGACCTTTTCCTGTCGCTTTCTCTGAAATAATTAGCTAGGAGTAGAGCATAAAGAGGATGTTTGTCAAACAATTATAGAAAATCACCTTTGTTTCTAAGCCAGGTAGAGTAGTTCCTGATGCAATTCAGGATACTTTTGTCTCGATTCAGTTTGTTAGTTGTTTTGTGTTCTCTTTAACATCAACATATACTTTATTACTACTGCTGCTTCTGCATTGTTCAAAATAATTTCCAGCTTTAACATGAGTCATTGGTATTATCCATCCATCTGATTAAATGGAGTACACTTCTGCATGATCAGTATTTCAGTATGCAAGCAATTTCAGCTTGTGGATTCTGTAGATGGTAAAGTTGCTCAGTCATCAAATTTTTGTCAATGTTGGGAGCAGAGCATAAAGATTTGTTTTTAGGTATAGATTTATATTGAATAATTACGCCAGCACAAACAACTCTTAAGCAATCTTTACTATTCAAAGAGCCATTTCTCCCCTGCTTTTTTGAAAATAAAATCAAATTAGAGCTACAAAACCTACATGACCCTCATGAAAAAGGTAACTTTTTTTAAATGTCATCAATATCCTCCATGTAAAACAATTTGTTTAATAAAGACAATAGAAAAAAATGGGATTATTTATAGTTTTTGACACTAAAAAGCAGTACAAATATATTTTTTCTAACTGTGTCTTTGTACTGCAGCAATTCTATGCAGATATTTATTAAAACAGATGAATTTCTAAAGTATTTCTTATTCAAATATTAAAACTCTTGTAGTTTCTAATAAGAGGCTAAAACAGACACATGCAGCTCTGGAGTTGGAGGTTGCAACACACTCCTAATGAAGAAGCTGAAAGGAAAAGTGACATTTATACGTCAATGTGTGCGCTTACAGCGTTCCCTGCCCCCCTCCCCTTTTCCCCACTGCACCACACCCCTCTAGCTTTTCCAGAACATTACCTGATAATCTGAATGCAAACACCATACTGCAGAAAGTGCGCTCTGTTATTAGGTCTTCATCAGTAAAATTACCGGTAAAGGGTATCTGGACAAAGTCCAGAAGATTGCTTTCAGACTCAAAAGCAAAACAGACGAAGTCGGAAAATTACAGTTTCTCATGGCCTGTTTGAAAGGGCCCTAAATTACCCGTAGGTATGAGTGAGCATGCATGGTTGTTTGTCCTGTGTGTGTCTGTGTTGCCCTATGATGAACTGGCGACCTGTTCAGTGTGTACTCTGCCTCTCACCCAGTGACGCCTGGAGATGGGCACCAGTCTCCCTGTAAGACCCTGTAAGGATAACCGGACAGAGACAACAAATGGATGGATGAATAAATGCCTAACTCAAACCATGGTAACATCTAAAAACTAAGGCTTTCATGATGAATCCACTCAGGCAAACAAAACATTAGCAAATATTTACATCTCATTCAAACAGCTTTCCTTTACACCATAGACTAAATCTGCACAGTGTACTATTTATATCACTGCTTGGCTGTCCACTTCTTGTCATGTTGCTACGCTCCTAGACTTCAACATCAAAAACTGCATTAAACCATATGTCACCCTTCATGCTTTTCACTATCTTGTTCGTAATGTGATGAAAGCGAGCCATGCAGATATAATTAGGGATCCATCTTGTGGGTGCTGGTGGGTATCTTGTTGTCTCTCATCTCTGGTAAATGAGGAGAAACTGTAAAAAAAAAAAAACACTCATGTTCCTGTTGGTTTACCCTATGTGTTTGTGGGGAAGGCAGAGTCATCCTGTTAGGTGACTTTGCAAGGCTTGACACTTGGCTACAGAGGGAAAAGGCTTGTTAGGGGCATTAAGACGGGTGAAACTGGATCTCTGTTCAGCTGACTAGTACAGCCAGTGTAGTTGGCAAGTGTCTCACACAGGATACATAGTTGGCCTGGGGCCGTGGCCGCCTTTCTGTGCCGTTACTGGGAACCTGGAATCAGAAGCGAGGAAATGGAGGTGGAAGCTTTACGGGAGAGAGAAGAGATGTGGAACCGGTGGGTGAGAGAATGATGAAAGGTTTTCAGAACAGTGTCCCTCGCCTGGACTCGGTCAATGACACTTAGCTGCTTTCTAGTTCTTTATAATGGCCTTCATCTCTTAGGATTATAAGCACACGGTGGAGCGATCATGCAGACAGAAGGAAAGGTTGTTGCAAAGTGAAATATGCTGAAAACCTTTTATTTGAATCAGGACAGCTTAAACTCTTGAGAGTAAAACTTAAAAGTTGCAACCTTTACTTATCACTACACCGACTAATAAAGGAACTCAGAGCAGTATGAGAGAGGGATGGTGAAATGTATTGTGACTATTAAACTGAACTGTTTTAGGAAAGAAAGAGAAAACAAACACTGATTTAAGCCAATAGGGGGACAAAAAAATGACTACAAAAATCCTCACAAGAAAATTAGGTTACCAGCGACTTGCTTTATTGCACCTAGATGCTGTTTTAAACCACACATCAGCCACATATGTAATCTGAGTCACTGTTATTCCCCAGCCAGCGCTCATCCTCAGGTTTCCTGGGTAAGCTACAATATTGCAGTGTCCACACTGCAGCCAGAGACTGTAACATTTTAAATGGAGACTGGAGGAAGTCATTCTGTAAACACTGTTAATAAATCTAATGAATCTTGTTTTTTTTTCCTACTCTATTTCACTTCGTAGTGCTCCCCTTCTGTATAGATATAAAAAGGTTTAGAAATATTCTCTGGATCTGGCCACCTCCATGAGTTCTTATGTGATGCCTCTGTTATTTGAGTGGGAATGAGTATAGAGACCCTGAGGCAACATTTACAGTCTCCTCAAAGCCCCATGATAAATGGCACCCCATGCTCTACCCATGAAATGGCTGAAAAAAAGAGAAATGTTGCATATTATGTAATAAATTTTAAATGGTAAAATAACTAATCATTTCTAACAGTGAATTGGCACATAACTTTTTATAATATAACTGAAATGCAACAACCCAACACCTCAGTAACTGGTTTTAAGTTAATGTAAATAGATGAATTATGTGATAGATAAATCACATAAGGTAATTTGCGTTTTGGCTTAGGGATCAAATTCTATCCTCCAAGATGTAAATGCTCAAAGCCACCCTCACCAGAACGGGGTTTATCAGAGCCTTCCTCCAGAACCTTGAAGGGTAGAGGTTTGAATAGCCTGCCTGTAGTCCTGAGCAACCAACACAGCCACAACCGTTGAATTGCAACAAATGCTGGTTGAGGAGCAGGATGTCATCCCACAGCAGTGCGTGACCAAGCTGATGTTCAGCACGTTCAGCTATCACATCAAGCACTGTGAACTGCCTTGTTGCTGAAATGTGCTATACAAATAAACTTGACATGAGGAGGATGTGCCAGGTTGTTAAGCGTTCTACACACTACTAAAACCCCTCTTTGTCAAGTGTTGTTTTGTTCCTTCAGATTTAAGTCCTCCTTTTCAATCAATTAATGAATGGTACCAAACAGTCAATAGCAGAATAGGCCATTTAGCATTGATAAGTTTTTAATGGGAACTACCCACTTATCTAACTTTGCTGCTCAATCTATAAATGCATTTTCCTTAGAAATGTGGGCTCCATTTGAAGGGGACTTAAACAGGCTTTTTGACAATAAAAACTGTTGCCAAGAAGGATTGTTAGGGCAAAGAAATAGTGGACAGAGCATATTTCTTTTTGACTTTTTGTGCTAGACATTTACACTAGTTCATATTGTATTATTAGCAGAAAACATGAGAACAAAAAATTTATTTTATCCACTGAGAATTTTATGGTTCTAGTGATCTTTAATCACAATAACCAGACAGGACAGGAGATAAAGTAGACCATGGGAAGACATGCAGCGGATGGTCCAGCATACATCTGTGTCACGGACTTGTCACGTTTGTCGGATTAAGGACCCAAAGGTAGCAAAAATAAAACTTAAATGATTTATTTGTAACAAAAACAAGGAGTCAAAACTAGGAGAACCAAAAATGCAGAGATGAACAGGAACCAGACGGACAACAGGAAGGCAGGAACCAGAGAAGGAAGAATGACAGACCAGCAAGTAGTGACTGAATGCAAGCAGAATATTTACTGGGGAGGAAATGAGGAAGTGAGAGGAGACCAATGACCAATTAGGGGAATAAGATGCAGGTGAGAGGGAGAGAGCAGGTGGAAACAATCAACAGCTGGGAAGAGAGGTAGAATGGTTAGGGAGACAGAAAACTCTTAAGAAACTAGAAACTAAAGATTATATATGTCTAGAAGGGAATCTAAAGGAATCACTGGAAAACAGAAGAAAAAAATTAGTAAACTATCTAGAGGGAAAAAACTAAGGAAACAAATGAGGACACAAACAAAAGGTGAAAACCTCTTAAGAGCAAGAAGAAGATGCAGAAACAAGGAAAATGCCAGAATAAACTAATACAGACAAAGAATAACCTAACATGATAAAACTAGAGAAGGAAAAGAACTAAGTTTAAACACAAACAGCAGGGACAAAACAAGAAAGCAGCTTGGGGTACAGAGGGAAGGAAAAAAGCAAAATGTCCACGGAACCTGACATGACTAATAGCTTACATTTATGATATACTTCTTCTGCCGCTGAGCCATGCAGCTTCCCCTTTTCCTTTTTGATTTTGACAAAGAAAACCTCAGTTGGCATGAGTTTAGTTAACCAGAAACTTAGAAAACATATTTTTCAGCTGCAACATTATACTTTGTGTTATTTAAAAAAAACTGTTAAGTTCACGCATTGGTTAAAGTAATTTTTGTTCCATAGGCACGTCTTGATCTTGAGGTATTTAAAACACACTGGCTTCATAACAAAAGGAAGACCAGGTGATGGTTTTCTGATGCAACTGTTCAAACTGTCTGAAGCATGAACAAAAGGTGAACGGTTCAGTCCTAAAATTAGTACACGTGGTTTGGTGTCACCCAGATATGAACAGACAACACAGATCAACTGTGTAAGTCCGAAAGGACATTTAAACTATTTCAATTTCAAAGCACTTTTTAGCTTTCTCTTCAAACCCTTTGAGGTTGCGTCACACAGTCAGTACATTTACATGCACATCTAAATCGAGCTATTGGCAAAAATTTGACTAATAGCTTAACCAGAATGGGAGCCTTTATCCCAGTTTACATGTCTATCAGAAAATCGAATTGTTGAATGAGGTGCGTTCTCCACAGCAACTCTAGGTGGCGACATTTGCCCTTTCACGTTGGATCTTTCCAGTTGGCCGTGAGTCACACACATAATAATCAAATGCTGACAGCAGTAAATCAGACAGGGTAAAAGCAGGATATGCACAATGAGCGAAGAAAGGGACGACAGAAATGCTGCAGCACAGAACATTTATTAAGTACTGTAGCCTACTGTTTGATTGTGTTACACTCGTTGTTGCTGCGATGCTGTTGTGTACCGGTGTTATTCCCGCTTCTGCGGTCTCGTCACTTCCCGTAAAAAGCTTGGCTAAGGTGGGGTTGGAGTGTCTTGCAGAAAATGTTGATTTTCTAATCGCATTATTTGGGTGCCTTAGTCCGATTACTCTAACTCTAATTTGGTTCAACTTTGGTTGGACTAAGGTGTATACATGCATTTCGAAAGTCCGATTTCTGTCGGACTGAGGCAATAATTTGGCTTTCTCTTGTTGCATGTAAATGCACTGAGTGTCTTTGTGCACTTTAAAGCCACCAGCTTTTAAAATTGTAAAGCAGTTTCTGTCCAAATAGAAGAAGAAAATTATAAAGATATGCTTTTGGCTTTGCCTGAACAGACTTACTTTCTTTTTCAAACCCATTCAAGTTGGCATGGTAATATTTTTGGATATGTTTTCTGCATATCACATTAAAGCAAACCTTTTTATTATTTCAGGACAGCAATTCCAGCTGTTGTGAGGACTACAGGGATGCTCACTTGTTTCAAAAATTGCAATTGTTCAAATGTGGTGTTGTCGCATTATGAAAGACAATGAGCAGATTTTCCAGAGATTTTCTTCAAATATGTTTCCCCCACTGCAGCTTTCTCTCTGCATTCAAATGTTCTCGTTGTAGTTTCTGGATTTGTAGCTCTCTTTGACAGAGATTTAGCTTTAAGATCTACATTTTTAAATGCATTTATATTTTCAAAGAATGAAAACAGGTCTGATGATGTTTTGTAAATAAACTACTTTGACTCATACAATGCTCTCTGTTGCTTGTGCTTAATGTAGTAAATTTGGAAATTTAAACTTAAATACTAAGAACTGATTGTACACAGTGTGGGTCTTCCCCTCAGATCGCAATGTGTTCATGCATTACATACGTTTGGCATCTAGGCTACATTTGTCTCTCTTTTTGTGTGAGCTAGAGGTTTTGAAGTCTGCTTCATGGTTGTTTCCAATGAAATACAGCAGCCTTGGTGATCTTTAAATCATCGCTGGGCATTTTTCATAATGGAAGATTGTTATTGATTTTTATGCTCTAAGGCTTGGCTTACATAGCAGTGAAATTAATCAAACCCAGCCGAGTTTTTGCTACATTTGTGGTTCTCAGTGTAGCGTGATCATTGCTGAATGTATGGCCGGTGTCTTCAGTGCATTTAACCCTTTAGGTAAAATGGACCATGGAAGTAGTGAGAAGCTGTTGTGAATTTGTGTGTTCCCTTATGTTTGGCAACAGACCAGCTGAACTTTGGCAGAGCAGCAGACACCCCTCTATCATCAGCTGTCCCTCTCACTAACCACACCCTAACTTGGCCCACCTCACCCACTTCCTCCCACATGAGTTTTTTGAATTCCAGAGCTAATCGAAGAAATACAATGCTAA
Organism: Valencia hispanica; assembly: GCA_963556495.2. Classification (NCBI taxonomy): domain Eukaryota; kingdom Metazoa; phylum Chordata; class Actinopteri; order Cyprinodontiformes; family Valenciidae; genus Valencia; species Valencia hispanica. Next base: position 28,774,974 of record OY747711.1, read on the forward strand.
TCCTATTAGGACACCGACTTAGCTAAACTGGCCATTTTTAATGTATATATATGGATCTGAATAGAGGGATTACTACAGTGCCTCTCAAAATTAAAGATGCTTTTTTTGTTTTTTCTCCCCCCATTTATCACGCAATAACCACAAACTTCTATGGATTTTATAGAGATTTATGATATCAACATAAAGTAGTGCATGTCAGTGCGTACATTTTTCAAAATGTAATTTAAAGAAATCTCCAAAAAGCAGTGTGCATTTTTATTCACCACTCTTTAATCTGATAACCGTAAATAAAATCTAATGCAACCAATTGCCTTCAAATGTTCCCTGATTAGTAAACAGTCTGTCTATGTGTAATTTAACCTTACAGTATATATACAGCTGTTCTTTGAAAGTCTAAGAGCTTTGTTAGAGAACATTTGTGACATATCTTGGTGGCAGCATCGTACTGTGAGCTCCTTTTCTTCAGCAGCAATGGGGAAACTGGTCAGATTTGCTGGTAAGATGTAGATGGAGCTACATAGAATGCAATCCTGAAAGTAAACACTTTAGAGACTACAAAAAAATCAAAGCATATTCATGTGTTAGAAGGACCCAGTAAATTCCCAGAAACTGTGGCAAGACTTGAACATGAATATTCACCCTCGCCCCATCCAGTTTAACTAAAATGTTGAACCATACAGAGCTCCGATTGAAAAAAATCATTCTGCATGAAATTAAAATTGCTTTCTACAACAGATACAGAGAAACGTCTTGTGTTATAGTAGTGCAATCCTCTCCCTGTGACTGCTGTGCTCGGTTTGATAATAGTAGTGTTTCAAAGCTACTTATAAGGTTAAATTCTGACTAAATTCACACAGCTATTCAGTACAGCGAATGGTCCACTCAAACAGCATTAAACATTTTTTCCTTAATGTCTACAGAAAAAATCAAAAATGCACCCTAGGCAGAATGGATTTGACTAGTTCAGTGCTATTATGGGGAAATCATTTTTCTGTACTAAGGATTGACGCAGATAAGTTCTGTAAAATTAAATTGAAACTAAAAGAGTTCATGAAGATTTTTTTACATAGGAGATCCTGTATAAAATCCCCCCCCAAAAACAAAAACAAAACAAAGAACAAAGAACTTTTTTTAAAGACCAGCTAAAAATCCCTAACAGTGTTTGAATAACTTTAATAATCAGTAGCCTATCCGTTCTTTTCTTTCCATCAGTTTTTTCCTCATCGCTGCCTTTAAATTCCAACCAGATGAAATAATAGATCCTAATCTTTAGAATCACAGTGGATATAACACTAACTTCTCCAAACCTTTTAAATTCACACTGATTAACTTTCTTTTCTTGTACTCCTAATGTGGAATGTGTGACTCATCAGTTTTATTTAGTGCTGATCCTCTCTCTAGACCTTAATCCCTAATTTTCTGGGCCTGATCTGAATGCCATCTAGGAGCAACTGTAGTGTGCCACGTTGATGCATGTTAATCCACAGACAAGTAGAGCGTGCTCTATGTATATCATAGAAGTCATATCCCCTCCCTAACACTTCCCAAACTGTTGTCTCCTGCTGTTTGTCATATTATCCATGTGAAGATTGGTGACTCCTCATCAGCTTCGTCCTGGGGTGTGCCACAAGGTTCTATCCTTGGCCCCCTTCTCTTCTCTCTTTACCTATTACCCTTAGGTGTAATATTTTGTAAGCATGAGGTTAGCTTTCACCTATAAGCAGATGATTACCAAATGTACTGCCCTTTCACAAAAAGTTCTGACAGTGCTGTTAAGACCTTCTTAGCTTGCCTAGAGGATGTAAATGCTTGGTTGGTTAACAGCTTCCTGAACCTGAACGAAGACAAAATGGAGGCTATTGTCTTTTATCCAAATACTAGAGGCTCAGGCCAACGGGCTCTAGACCTTGACCAGTTGGCTGTTTTTCAGAAAGACCTGGTCACCAATCTTGGGGTCAAACTGGACTCAGGTCTTAAGTTTGATGCCCATATTAACGGTATTGTTAAGTCGTGTTTCTTTCATCTTCGTCGCCTGGCGAAAATTAAGCGTTTGTTGTCCCGTGCCCACCTGGAAACAGTTGTCCACGCTTTTGTTACTTCTCGCCTGGACTACTGTAATTCCTTATACAGCGGTCTTAATCAGGCTTCGCTTAATCGGCTCCAGGTTGTGTAGAATTCTGCTGCCAGATTTTTAACAGGCACTAAACGCTATGAGCATATCACACCAGTCCTGGCCTCCCTCCACTGGCTTCCCATTTCTTACAGGACTCAATTTAAAATTCTTGTTTTTGTTTTTAACTGCCTCCAGGGCACTGCGCCATCATATTTGGTGGATCTTCTTGCTCTGTATTCTCCCCCCCGCAAGCTGCGCTCTAGTGACCACAATTTGTTAGTGGTCCCATGCGTTAAATGCTCTTCAAAGGGGGGTCGAGCTTTCTCACATACGGCTCCCAGGCTCTGGAATGGGTTACCTCTCGTTATCAGGCGGGCGACAACGCTGTCACATTTCAAGAAGCAGCTAAAGACACACTTTTATACTATTGCCTTCGGGGCTACTCAATAATAATTTTAATCTGTTTTTTTTTGTACATATTTCTGGTTTTATCGTGGATTTATGGGGGTTTTGTTGGTTTTTATTGTACTGTTTGCCATATCTGCATCGTTATGACGTGTTCAGCGCTTTGGGTGGCATTTGGCCACTGAAAGCGCTATACAAATAAAGGTTGATGATGATGATATTACGTCTTCCTAAGACACTAACTGGACTTTTTAAAGGACAACCACACCCCGGCATGTATTAAAGGTTAAAGGTTAAAGGTTAGAGTAGGAACTGTAAACCCTGCTCCAGTAAAGGGCTGAGTGCTAGTGGCATTCCCATCATTGGGAATATGTCACAGTGTCTTAAGTTAACTGATACTTGGAGTGTTGGAGCGTCTACTGCTTGGGATCCACTTGGCTGAGGTATTGCAGTGAAAGCCTGCTGTGTAGCCAGCAGGAAAATGCAGTAGTTTATGGTTAAGAGTTAAGTAGCTTTACTCTTCAGCTCCTGTTGGCTTTAAACAGGCTGAGGTCAGAATAAGTTTTGTATGTTTACAGTCTGGGTGTTCTAATACACGTTGAAATACATTTCTAGAAAGACAGCTTTACTTTGCTGTCTTTCATTTACATATACAGTGAACATATGAAGCGATTTACTATTTGTTAATATTGTGAACCAGTTGAACCACAATCAATTTGCTATTACACATTCTGTTTGTGAATTTCAACTTACACACCTGTAGATGTTTGTTTAGTTGCATGTTTCTAAACAATGTCCTGATCAACTAGTTGCACATTCACCAGTATTGTCTAACTAAGCACAATAGCATCATAATTTATTTATTTATTGAGTTTATATGATAGGGACATATACACAATTACATAGACAACAGTCCCATGCGTGCATCCTGGTGCTTATAGCGTGAGCTAATTTGCAGTCCCTAGATGGGCTTTTTTGATACATTTGTGTTTGTGGTCGTAACCCAATCTCAGATTAGCAGAAGCCGATGGATGGATGGATGGATGGATGGATGGATGGATGGATGGATGGATGGATGGATGGATGGATGGATGGATGGATGGATGGATGGATGGATGGATGGATGGATGGATGGATGGATGGATGGATGGATGGATGGATGGATGTGTTTGTGGTAAGTTTATGTTTAAGTTGCCTTTGAGGATGAAACAATGAAAAAATATCATCTGGGTTACAGAAAAATGTGTTGAAAAGTGTTTTGTTTGCTCAGTTAACTTTTTTAAGTTCTTTTACATTCTTCACTTCAGCTGTATGTTCACAATAAGACATGCAGTCATGTTATAACTCTGACTATTCTTTGTTTATGGGAAAACATCCCAGCTTTTCAAGCTGTGGCATGGTCTCTCAGCCCATGCGCTGCCGTCAAACTAATATTTAGCAGAGTTGATTATCAGGCAGAGCCAGACATCTCCTAGTCCCCCCCCCATACAGCTTTAACCCACCACCCACCCTCAGAGATCAGCGCTGCTACACAGACATCAAACCGCAGTTAACGGTTTAATTGAAGCTTTGAGCTGTGTGCAGTGATGCACGCAGAGAGTCTGGGAGTGTGTAGAGGACACGACAGTGACCTTCAGTGATCCCCAGCACAGGCGATATTTCAGTTTTTTATTTGGGAGACAGAGTCTCCCTTAGCAACATTTGTGAAGCCAGTCTTGTGGGCAAACAAACAAAAAACGAACCTGTGTTATCACGGAGGGTTTTGAACGTGTTAAAATTAGATGTAAGCACCGCTGCCACGGCCTTCAGCGACTGGTCCCAATTAACCTCAGAGGGGGCCAGACTAATATTCTAATTGTCATTCTCCTAGTGGGCTAAAAGCAGGTTCAGGTTTCTCTGGCCCTCATAGTATGAATGCTACAATGCAAGTACTCCAGCCCATGTGGCAACACTCCAGTCAACGTATAAAACAGGATGTTACTGAACAAAAAATGAAGGTCTAAATGGCGATAAAAGAGGATCCTTATTTAGGCTTATTTAGGTTACCTTATGACTTCTGGCTTTTTCAGGGTGACTGCACAGAATGAATAGCCATGCTTTCAATTACAACCTTGTTTTTGATGCTTGCAAAAGTGAAATCCCAGAAGGCCTCACCCGCTTCGGGTTTCCCCCACTGCCCAGCACAGTTCTGAATGTCGTGAAACGGATCTTGACACGAACAAAGCGAGACGGACCATTTTCTGAGCCGCACGAGTGTTCTTAAAATGATGCTTCTGCAGCTGAGCTTCCAATGACAACAAGTGTAGACATGATTTTTACAGATGATGCACAGAGAGTATGGGTTCATTGGTGGATGCCTCATTAAAGATGGATAACAGTGCCAAGCTGCCACGCTGCTCTGTGGCAGACTATACAACTCAGTTAAAATGCTCTGTTATAACTGATTCATAGCAAAGGATTAGGTAGGATTTCCTCTTGGAAAACATGTATTTGCAATGTTACTGTCTTTTATATCAATGAATAATATTACAAATGTTTGAAGTCCTGATATAATCGTGTAATTGTTTCTCTTTAGTTCGGGATGTTCTTGTGAGTGTTTATTGTTGTATGTAGATTTTGCAGACTGCTGCATATTATTCACCCCTCAGGGACAATAAAATATTGCAATTCAATTGTAAGATGGAAAGGAAAACATGCAATAATTTCCATGAGTGCACACATTGTTGGAATTGTTGGTCAATATGTGCTTTTGTTATATGTCTTGAACTCATGCAACACAAATCTGCACACTAATAAAAAAGCTGTTAGGATATACCCAGTACAACTTGAGTAATCATTTACTTTTTATGTAGGTATGTTTCAGTAAATAATTCTCTGTCGAAATTACGCCGGTTTAACAGCGCAAAGAAAGTTAAATAAATTCAGACAATGTTAAAAATATTTTTCCTCACAAAAGTCAAATAATTTTGCTTAAATACACTCATTTAATTACTTGAATATATGTTTGATATTAAATTCAAGTACAGTTGTGAAAGAGCTGCACAATCAATAATTATTTGCCAACAGGATAATAGCAAGTATTTGAAATCCTTTTATCAAAAGTAGTAATAAATATTTGAAAGCTACAAGGTCAGACCCATTGATACCAAATAAACCTGATAAATAAGGATACATTTCCACAGTTGACGTGATTGTGGCAGTAAAATCACATTTAACGGCTGTAGAGAATCTAATCTATTCCAGCCTTCACCTCTGCTGGGTCTTAATGAGCACCTTCGCTGTTTTTCCTGAATTAAATAGGTTTGGCCTCTACATTAAAAATACGTTTAAAATGAACTGTTTTGTGATTAACACATAAGATTGATTGAAATGGTAAAATAAACTTTCAATCTATTTTAACAAGATGGCATGTGAACACTTGTATCTTCTCATTTGTCATGTATCTGTAGTAGACATCTGCAAAACGTGTTTGGATTTCAGTACCAGATGTTGTTAGTCCTACCATTTTACATCAGCTGTTTAGATATAAACCTAATTTGTTTATTCATTAGGATCCCCATTAGTTTCCACCAAGGTGGTTCCTAGTCTTCCTGGGGTCCAACCAAATCATGTACAATACTACCATATACCTAATGTTTGTTAAAACTGCCTTTGTAGCTTTTTAGGTATTATATACAGCATTGTGGATGATTGTATGGAGGTGTTTTGACTCTTTGTTGTCATTATTAGGCATTATTTGTCAAAGAAATGCAGCTAATTATAGTTACTACGACTACTTGTTCAATAATTACGAGACTGATGTTCGGTCATGCTAAAGTGCCCCTCAGGGAAACACTTGAGCCGAAATGGCTCTCAGTAAATAAACCAGCGCCTTGTGTGACATTGTGAATGGTTAAATAAGGTGCACTTTCTTTGTCTGTTAAGGGAAATAGTGCAAATAATCATGATTAAACTGTTGTTTTTCCTATGTTTTCTGTGCCATATATGTCACACTTTGAATGTTTCTGGATTGTTTGCGGTCCTTCCTGTAATGTGTGGTCCAACTCTAATATTCACCAGGGGAGCAGCAGGGATTAGCTGATATATTCAGACAGTGTAACTCTATCAGCAGTTCTCCTCTAGTGTTGTGGAATCCGTTGGCCGCAGTGTCACACAGCCGTTGTGCTCCATCTCAGTTTATTGGCAAGATCTAACAAGTGTCGTGACCACCAGCCTCAGGTATTCGCTCTAAGTGGAAGAATTTTCAGTACCACGGACAGCTCTGTAGAGAGACTGGACACAGCTTCTCCTCCATAGCCTTAATTCCTGATATCTGTACTGTAATGTAGCTGAAGAAAAAGCTTCGTTAGTAAAAAATTACATTGAAATAAAACAGATTGTTATATTTGGTGTTTCTAAAATTACACAGTTATCCATGGTAAATAAAAGTTTTAGGGACATATTGGCAAACCTAAGGCTAAGCGTGCTTTCAATTCAGATGCATGTGCAGAACTACTGCTAGGATAGCTCAACAAGCAAATGCCACAATCTGTCTTCATTTAAATAAGATATGCATGAATTCAGAGGAATTTATTTAAGTTTATATAAATTACAGACAGGGCAAATTGCTTGGCATTCTGAAAGACCAGAGCTATTCCACAGATTCCATTTACCCCTCCCCCCAAAAAATAAAAACAAAAAACAAAACACTTCTGTTCTGACAGATAGTAAAAGGATGGTCGTAGAAGATTGCCACCATTTTGGCATTAAAGGTTCTTTTCAGTTTTGACCTGCCCATCACTGCTCAGAGCCCACCAAATGAAAATATGGCAATTACTGGCTAACTGATTAATATGTTACTAGTAACGTATGGATTTAAAATTGAATGTACTTTACAGAACATCATTTAGAATAAATATTGCTTTATAGAATTGTTTATTAAGTTTCATCCTAAGCTGCTGAGAGATCAACCTTTCTGAAATAGAAGCAATGTTAGTTTGCATTTCGTAATTGGTTAAATAATTGAGAAAATGCTGATTTTAGATTTTGTGATCTTTCTTTCATCCGAACATGTTTCTGTTTTTTGTTACAGGCGGAGTTATGTTTTTCCAACTCAAGTTATCCACAAAATTATGCCCCCAAAAAGTATGAACTCTAAACACTCATAAGCTGCCTCCCTGTTTCACCCCTTAGGCAAAATGTCAACTCTGCACTTAATCTGATCTACTATGCATGATCTAATAAACAGATATCTGTTAAATTTGCTGAGCAAATGTTCCCAAAGGGATAGCTTCTCTGCTTTTTGCCCTGCATTCAGGATAAACTGTAAGTCCTTTCACTTTCTCAAGCATCCAAGAATTTTGCCAAGCAACTTTTGAAGGTTAACTGAACGTATAAAGTACTGTAAAAAATTCAAAACTAACTAATTTAACTAATAATTACATGATTATTCCACACACATTAACCCATCTCTGTGCCATAAAGGTATGGGAATGTGAACATGTTATTTGGTATTACATGGTAGTCATTGATGACCGGAGTAGTTCACTTTTATCTAGCAATAGTGTATTACAACTATGTGATTTGATATCAAAGTTTAACATGTAGTACAATTTTGAATGTATTTAAATAAGTCAGTTTAATAATAGATAATTTGGGAAGTACTGTCGGCTATTCCACTTTACACATTCTACTTAAAGAAATTGATTTCTTTTACATAATTTGTAGCTTCAGGAAATAAGCATTTCTCAGGTTCATAAATAATAGTTAATTGGTTACAGCCTAAATCTGTTTAAAAGCATAGAGAGAGCAGCAAAAACTTTAATTTCAGTGCTCAGGAGTCCAGCAGGATCTAAATCTACTGTAAATGTAATATGATGTACAAATGTATAATATAGATATTTCTGAGGCTCTCCTGCAGTTTGCTGTGACTACACAAACTTGAGCTGGGATGGAACTGGGCATCTCCAGTCCATGTAAGCGGTGTTCGACATGTTTTAAATGTCTCTATGATGACTGGTCTAAATGACTCGGTCATTAGAAGGCTCTTGCAGGACTTGGTGAGATAAAACAAGTATTTTACTAGTGTGTTGGATCAAGGACACATCTAACGTGGAGAACACTTGCCATTGGAGACCGGAGATGCTCACCCCTTTGGGCTGCATTTATAAGCTTCGTGCATGGAAAAATATATATTTTTTGAATGGTTCAAATTGTTTTCCCTGATCACAGCTTGGTATAATTCAAACCTTAAAATGATGCTCCATTCATTCATTTTCTATATATATATATCGCAGATGCATATCTCCATCGGTCATCAGGCGAGAGGTAGGTGTACCCCACTTGGACAAGTCGCCAGTCCATTCTAACCAAATATTGAAATTAGTGAAAAAATCCTAATCTTAGGAGGAAGTAGCTCCAGTGAGTTTCATAATTGCAGGAAAATGACAGTAATTGTCTAAAATCTTTAGTGGGTGTAAGATTGATGAGAACTGTGCAGAGTTTCACTGGGGTTTTCCTCCTTGAAGTCAGTTGTTTATTGTCCTGAAAATATTGCATTATCACAGAATAGTGGCCTTAAGTGGACTTGGTAATATGGGTTTAGTTAATTTTTTACTGTGCTTGTTATAAAAAAAAAAATCTTCATCTTGATTTTTGGTTGACTGAATTTGTTAGGATTCTAAAACAGTTCTAGTGTTTTACAAAACACCAAGTCAATTTCTAGTATGACATACACTGCATTAACGGGAAGAAGTCAGTCAGGTTCATTTCATGGTTCTCAAATTAATTTGCAATAACCATTACCTTATTGATGGCATAGAGTGCATGTTAGACATTGCCTCTATGCATTAATAATGTCTTGGTTTAGTAAATGATTGCAGTGATCACTCCTTATGGATGCATGCAAAATACTCTCTCTGGGTGTGTCTGGATGGTGTTGATGCCCTCTCCTCTAATCTCTGTGCAGGAGACAAATTAAGCTTCACAGTTTATCTGTCTCAAGTGAAAGTGAGCAACAAGAACTCTGGTGAGTTATCAGAGTCCCAGTTTAAGCAGTTTGTTTATTTCGTTCCATGTATTTTCCATTTAGTTTTTTACGTCTGCTTTGTTTTTGCGTACATTTTCTTTTATATTTTCTGAACTTTTATTCTGTCCTAAAACAATTTTCTTCCAACATTGACCTTCAAGTCTCTGCCTTGTTTACCAAAAGGAGCTATTTAGGGATTTTTGGTTGCTGGGTGAAACCGGTGTCTGCCGCAAAGCTTTTGTTCTGCAATTGGTCTTCTCTCCTCTGGGAAATAAACTCAAGGGGAAACTGTTAAAACCCTGTAAACGACTTGACCTCACCGGTTCTTTGAATTAGAAAAGCTGAACAAGAAAAGTGTGGAAGATAGGAAGATGGACAGCAAGAAGGGATTAAACAGATGCAATCTTTAGCTTTCTGCTTCTTAAGTATTTATGAGCACATAATTGAGTTGGTCTTCATGGGAGATTTTGCTTCAGGTTGTTGAAGTTTTGTAAGCTGCACTGCTGCTCTGCCTTATTTCTGCAGGACTAGGCTTGGCCTGCTAACATGGCTGCCCTGTAATTACTTCACAACACACTCTCTGGCCATCCCAGCCACGCTCTCTGTCACTCAGAGCATCTCGTTCTTGGCGAAGTGTTAGAAAGACAAGGTTTATCTGATTTTAAAAATGCATGCTAGGCAATAAGAACAAAGACACCCGAGTCTAGAAATACAGCTCCTCGTTATAAATAGATAAAGAGGATATGCCTTGCTTGGGCTCCTAAAGTCATCTCTATGCTCTATTTCAACACCTAAAGGTATTTATTTTCTTTTTGCTGAACTGCTTCTTCAAAAAAAAAAAAAAAGGTTTTATCAGACAAACTATTAAATTAACCCAGACATTGGGAAAATATTAATGTCCTGTGTTTTTGGGACACATTTTCAGCAGAATCAAACAGTGAAAAGATTTAAAGCAGCAAGAGGGAGCTACTGGATAAAATGGCAGTTGCTGTGATATATAAAGATTGCAATGCATAATGCGATTTACTGCTTTCTCAAGACCTTCCTTAATCCTGCTGTTTCTCTTTAGAAATATAACGTACACATACACACTCGCACACTATTAGCAGCATTATGAGTCTGACATTTAATCGAGCATATGCCACACGGGTGGTGGTTTACTTCACTGTGCAATTGCTTTGTCACAGCACTCAGATGTAGTGGAACGGCAAAACTGTTAGGAAAGACAAATAAATATCCTACTTTGTGCATTTGCTTTTCTAATTTCTAGGCATTGATTAAGAAGATACATCAAGCAGCAGCCCCTTTGAAGAATAGCTCAAGACTAAATATTGCAAATTTCCTTATTAATCTTAGCCAATTCAACAAATTGCACAGAAACCAGTGAAAATGTAAGGGAAGAGTTGTCTTACCATAAAGACCTACATTTCACATAAAGCTGCCACTTAATACTTTCTATAATTTATTGAAATATTTTCTGTCAATTAATGTAAAAAAAACAACTCTTCCTTCAATGAAAAACTTTTAGCTTAACAAAGACTCGGAATTAAAAATATATGAATTAAAATGAATTTTTGTTCATTCTTAGTTTTCAGGTATTTAGAAATTATATTCAAAGGGAAATGAACAAAAACATGGCTCCTCTCAGTGATGACTGTGGCTAGAGAAAGAATCATCCATTGATCTATTGTTTATATGCAAGTTGACATATGATGTCACAGTCCCGCCTAGTAAGTATGGATAACACTTGCAGCGTTGTAGGCTGCATAAATAGATGACAGAAGGACAGTAATGTGAGATTTAATAGGTTAATAGCCATGAAGAGAGTTCGCCTGGATGTTCCATCCAAATCCTTGGAGCCACTGTCTCATGATAGTATTTCTAAGTTCACTTCATTGGGCATAAGTTGAAGTTTAAATAAAATATCGTCCAAATAATTTTTTTAAATTATTTAAAATAACTTGCCAGCATGCAAAGCTACATCTACTGCTAGCTTGTGGTACATTCCATTTGTAGCTGGAATTCTGAAATTCTGACTTCCAAATGGGAAAAATCAACTGGAACACCCCCCGAAGTCGGACTTCCCACTCGGAAAGTCTGAGGCTTTTTCTTGCTCCGACTTTGAATTTCAATATGGCCTCTCGTTGCATCAACAACATTAAGTTGTGGTGGAAACATGTTTATTTTACAAGAAACACTTATAAGAGTGCCTCTACAATCAATGTCACATGTAGATCTTGCAACACTAAACTTAACAAAATGAAAGTGCTGTTTACATTTTTGTCCATCTCAGAAAAAAAAATCAAATTCTATTAAAGGGGGGGTATTATGCAAAATTGACTTTCTGAAGCTTGATATCCTGAGAACCTGTGTTTCCCTCATTAAAAACATGCCTGAAGTGTTGCTCTGACCCATTCACTCATGTTAGAGTAATCTTTGAGTCTCTGCTGATAGTTCTCGGGGTTGCTGAAACCCCTGCTCCCACCTATCCCCGCCTTTTCCACCCATCTCCTCCTCCGACCTTACGTACTCAGCCGAGAGCCTCGCCCCTGCAGAGCTCCCCCACCCCTCCCCACCAGCTGCGGCTGAGTTCCAGGTGCTGTAATTATAACACACCAGCTGCAGCTGCGCGTCTTTTGTGGGATTTTTTTTCCGACTCCCTGCATGCTGCGATGATGCACGGTTTGTGATGAACTGAAGGGGGAGTGTCAGAAAGAGTAGGAGGGTCTTAGAGAGGCACAGGCGAAAATCAAGGCGTCCAATACGGAAGTACATTTCTTTAAGGTGGATTTGGATATATGACGGACTTTTAAAAGACTTAAGGTGATTTTATTGGAGTGTGGTATAGAAGGGTAATATGTGCCTGGAAGAAGAATAATACCCCCCCTTTAAAGCCTTTATTTAGAATGTGACAACAAGGTCTAACATTTCAATGTATCATAGAAATAAATGTTATTTATGAATTTCTGTGATTTAGATTGTTAATATTTAGAGAACATCATATGCATAGCTTAATATGCTTAAAACAGGCAGCAATAAAACTGATGGAATTTTGGCAGGTACGTAACTTGCTGGTAGGTGAATTAATCAATTAAATGTTTGCCCCAATTCTGGTTAAAACAAATACTTCATAATAAAGTTATTCAAAGAAAACATTTAGCCAACAGACACATTTTTTTAATATTTTTTTTCTTTGTCAGTTTATAATTAATACCTTGGTGTCATCTTGTCAGATGCTTATCATGCTTGTGTTTCCGTACAGACCTTACAAATCTGTTTATTGTCACCCAACCTAAAAAACATACTCCTATATGCACCGTCAGCCGTTGAAAAATTATTATTTGCGTTAAGAGTTTCTGAAATAGTACATTTTTATATTTATATCCTTTAAAATACTATATGTTGTATTGTAAGTACCCTATTTGGGATATATGCTATGACAGAGGGGTGTTTTTCTTTTTAATAAATATTAATATAAGGTAATATTCAATGAATTAGAATATTGAAAAAATATTTACTTTAATAATTCAATTAAATTACTGAAAAACATTAAATTGATTGACTGCACACAGAATTATGTTTTTAAGCCTTTGTTTCTGTTAATTATGATGTTTTTCACTAACAGTTACCCCTGGATTAGAATATTACATCAGACTATTAAAAAACCTTTTTAATACAGAAATGTTGATAAAAAGTTAGTTCCTAATTTCTGCTTATGGGTTATTTTCCAAAGGTACCTTTTAACTAACAAGTCTCATTGGAATGCATATTCTAATTTATTGAATCTGACTGTATAAGCTTACACTCTCAGCTGCCAGAAATAAAGAAGTTTTACCTTATCTCACTAGTTTAATCTTACATGGCACTGCACAAGTAAGAGCGCATATTCACTCATACACTGTGCCACTTATACTGTATATAGTGTTACGTATTGTCAGTTTGAATTACATTAGTAGGGAAGTATGGTACTGTAGTTCCTCTAGCTTGTGGCCTGCTTTCTGCTGTAAAGTCTGACCTACTTCTGAACTCCTAGAGGCCAGTGACCCCCTGACAACCAGTTCATATCAGAGCGGGGGTCATTAATTGTAACACTGTAAAATTAAAATCCTTGCAGTATTCTGAAGGGGCCAATAATGAAATTGCTTTTAATTGGAGATGTTTTGAGCACGGTGTTTTGAAGTGTTCTTTGGATAAAAATTTGCTAAGAAGGTGGTTACAATAGGTAATTAATAAAGACAACAATTTAAAGATTGACGTCTTCCACATTTTTTCCACATAGCAACTCCTCACAACAGAACATCGGTCTGAAGAACATTCTTTGATCAAATTCTAACAAAACAACAAAACATGTAATCATTGACACATACAATCTCATGCAAGCTACTAGGGATGTAAGAAAATATTGATACACCGATATATCGCAATATTTTGTTTCCCAATATTGTATCGATATTCAAAAGCAAAATATTGATTCAAAAAAATACACTTTAATTAATAATGATTTTTTTATTATTTATCTATTTCTATTTTGGATTTGAATGGAACCATTAATGATGACAGGTTTTTTTTTTTGGAGTAAAATTACAATTATGACTGGTAGTTGGTGGCTGTTTTCACTTTCTTTGTTCCAGTGGATCAACTAGATCTACTAATAAAACTGGATGTGTTAAAGTATGAAACTGGTTGGAGTGTTTAGAATGTTGTGACAATTTTTTTACAGTTAAATTCTGTTTTAAATTCTGTTAATTCTGTTTCGTGATAAATATCGTATCGCCAGATTTTTACCAATACACTCCCCTAAAAGCTACATAACTGCTTTTCCGCTGACAGCATGACTCAGTACAAAATAGCCATAATTTTTATTCAAGCTGGCTTTCCCAAGACAATTGGTTAAAGTTCATCTTTAGATATCTGTTGTCACCTGGTGTCACCTCCATATCTAAGCTACCATAACAGGCTACATTTTCAGTAATCTCAGAATGTTTCTTTTGGCAGTAATAACTTGTTTTACAGAATGAAAATCAACCAATGACAGTTGAAACTATTATTATAAACTATTACTATAAACTACTATTACTTGATTTATTTAAGTTCTGCTTTTGACAACAACGACATTATAAGCACTTGTTTACCCAGTTTTTGCAAATACCTTCGTTTATTCTTTAAAGGTTTTAAAGGTATCCCTTTTTGTTTGTAACATATTGTTATACCAGAAAATTAAATATACAATTACATTTTATTTTTTTTACAGATATTTTTGCTTTTAAAAATAATAAAGCGATAAAACAAGCATGTTTCCCACTTATGGGAGAACAGAAGCCTTAAATTTGTTTAGAGCCAGAAAACTAGAAAAACTCCTGAGGAAATTTTGATGGTGCCTACCACCTGCTGCATGCCATGTAACACCATATTAAAAATTTATACTAACTGTAGCTTGTGTACTGCCATTACCCAAAACTCTGTAAAAATACTATCAACAATAATAGGGATCTACTATAAATAATGGAGATGGAAATGTGTTTCTTAATTTGCTGCTTGGACAGATTTTGCAGCTTCATTATTGATGGAGGAAAGCCTTAGTTGGGAGAGGGCATTCTCGACCTTGATACTGTATTTCTGAATCAATAACAAAATCTTAAGATCTAATTCATATTGTACAAAGGATGCACACTGCACTCTTCATCTTATGTTGACAATATTTACTCTTGCTTACGTTCACAGTAGAAAGTCATTAAAATACTCCTGCTGTAATATAAGGGATGAGAGGAATAGCTTGTTACTGTCCTTTCCTGGGCTACCTTTTTTATGTCTTTTGGATTTTCCTCCCCTCTAGGCTAACATGCTCCAGAAAAAAATTATCTCTGGGAACCCTGAGAACATACCGTGTGACTTTCATCTCGAACTACACAGCAAAACCCGGCCCTAATCCAGCAGTAACAGTAGTCAGCAGCTGTAGGGCATCAGTGTGCTCTGATTAACAAGGAAACTAAATGCCCTCAGTGTTCCTATAAACCTCAAACACAGAATGTTTGCTTTTCAAAATATATATATGATGAAATGTAAAAAAAGATGTGGCCCAATAGGAGCTTAAGAGCCTCACTTGCAATTTTTTATATTGCCCTGTATTCTGTTTATTATGAAATGAAGGATGACTTTGCTAACAACCTTATTCCAGCAATCTGGCATTGAAGTATATGAAGTCAAATCTCCTTCTCGTCTCTCTTAAAACTCAGGGAAAGAAGGTACGGTAAATATGTTTTTGTAGCATTTAAAGACTATGTATTCAGTGTAAATTTATGTGCTGTATGTATGTTTAATTTTGTTTTTGCTATGTTTTTTCAGGCATATTACAGTGTTCTGGGTTTGTCATTGTTCCACAAGGTTTAAAATAGACAGGGGAATTTGGAGGCAGCTTAGCTGCAAGTGCAACATACTATACATGACTAAATTAGAGTGCTGTCATTGGGTCCATTATTTGGGTCCCTTGGATATTTTCCATCACCAAGTTGGTTTACAGTGTCTCCAATTACACTACTTTTCCTTAAATTTTTTAAACGTGCAGTTCTTATCGATCTGCCTTTAAAATGTCATCAAGAATGCTAAACGCAAGCTCAGAAAATATTTTAAGTTATATATTTTAAAATGTCAGAGTGAAGAGACAGATTTGGCATAAGAGGATCAGTGATGGGTGTATGATATATGCCTATAACAAGATTTACGTAGCTCAAAATAAACACTTTAAATCTGCTGGTAATCTCTTTTGTGAAACTCATATATAGGACTTATTCTGTCTTTTACAGACCCTCATATCCAGCTAATTTCACACTTCTTTATACAGTACATAACAGCTGTTACCTTCTGTTGACTTGAGAAATGCGTTAGATTGACACGGATAAACTTGATCCCCACATTTCAAAGCTATTGGCTTGCTGGTAGTCAGCTGCGTCAACTTGTTGTTTTAACTGGTGCATTTTTTAAGCCTTTATAGACTGCTTGTCACCCCTTCAGATAAAGGTAGCAGAAATTGAAATACTCCAGTTTCTAAATTACCATGTTAAGCAAATATAGTGGAAGCTCTGGTATTTCAAATCGTCCCTTTATAATGTTGTATTCAGAGGATACCCCTACTGCTTTCCCTTCTAGTTAAAATCATGTTACTGCTACATTGTATGGAGAGAAACGCCATCAGCATTTTTATTGATCTTTCTGTGGTTTTTGATTAAGATGGCAGTTTGAAATGTTCAGTGTAAATTAGTGTAAATTACAAACAGTGTCTGTGAAGGCTCAGTCCTCAAGTCCTTTTTGTTCAGCGTTTTTTCTTCTAAAGCTAAGTGGAATAGTTGCTAATTATATATTATGTAGGGTAATCTCTCAGAATCAGTCTAACTCCAATAAATTTATCAGGATATAACAGCAACAATAAGGTAGCTAATATCAAAACCTACCCAAAGTACTACTTCAGTTTAATTTAAATCAATATGAAGAATACTTTTTTATTTTGAAATATTTTGCCGGTTCTGCTTTGCTCAAACTATTGGAATTTTTTTTTTATTGATGCAGGACAACACATCTTAAATTATCTTGGGATTTCATGAACTGGTGTTAGTTCATATTAATCAAACTAGACCCAGACTTCATAAACTATTATACAGCTATCATACTATTGTGACATGTTCAGCAATGTAACAATTTCTTTTAATTTATTATAATACATTCAGCTCACAACACTAAATGATACACACACTGAAGTATTTTCATATACATAGTAACTTTTTCACAAATTACAATGTTTAAAAGAAGCTTGTCACCGTCAGTTACATGAAAATGTATTTGTTCTGTCTTTTGATAGTGTGTTTTACTAAAACTGAAACAGAAATAAAGTAAGGATTTTTTAACCATAAAAAAAACGAACTTTATATTGTAGGTAGACCATATATTGTGGTTTTAATGTTTTTTTTTTATTCTACAGGGGCCTAGTGGGTATAATTATCCTACTATAGTGCTATTTCACTTGTTTATTAATGGATAACATTTTTAAATATTTGCTTGAGCTTTAAGGTAACAGACCGTAGTTGTTCAGTTTGCTGGGTTTTATTTTCACATTTTAATTAGTAGTTTCTCTTAGCAGTACTTTTTTTGCTGATCTAAATGCCATATGAAGAAACAGGAACCGTCATCAGCTGAAAAGTTTCAAGGTGTCCCTTCATGATGAAATAAAAGTACAATCTAATCAGTGTATTACCAAATTAACATAGAGATTAATTATGATTTAATGAAGACCCAGCACCAATTGCACAAGATAAATATCCATTTTCCTAGCAACAGAGCATGTAAAACCTGTGATGCATCTGTATGAGCTCTGAAGGCTGTATTGTAACCAAATATGACATTAAAGCCTGATATGATCTACTGCATTCTGTTGCAGCTTCAGCACAGCCTATTTGCTGTCATTGACATTTCCTTGAGACTTGGCTGCTGTTGGTGACATTAGATGAATGCGGAAGAGTATGTCTTGTAAAGCCTGGGCCACGAGGATTGAATGAGCGCCAGGGTTGCACTCGGACTATTTTTCACTACCTGACAAGCTAAATATGACATGATGATATTTTGGTATTTTGTCACCTGCATTATTAGAACACTGTTCCTTTGCACAGTGTTGTATCTTTGATTTGGATGTATTGATCAGACCTGTAACCTTGACATTTTCAGTTGGGATTATTTTACTATTCATAATAAATCACAATAATATACAGGTATTTGCGGGGATTAGGGTCCACGGCCGCCCACAAATAGTTAAAATTTGTGAGTAATCTTAAAACGCTTATTACTGCTTATTTTAAAAGTTCACATGCCATATTTACCTTTGTATGCATTTATAAGCTCAGTGAAAACCATATCAGCACTACCACAGAAGTTAATGTCTACAGTCTTACTTAATTCTGCTCTTTGAAATAAGGAAGTCTGTCAGCGCCAAGGAAAATTAATCATGCTCCTAGATTGACTGTTTTGCAAACGCCAGCCAATAACGCCAATAGCATTGTGTCGTCAAGTTTATTTCTTCCCCGATTAAGTTGGAGTCTGTCAGGTCTTTTTTGACCTGTGGCAGAGTCTCTGTTTAGATAATGATACATAAAGCTTACAAGACAAGATGATGCACTACTTTAGGTTCACAAGACTGAGACAAAACAAGGCAACCTAAGGAGAATCTGTAAGCAGTGCATAATATTCCAACCCAAGTTTGACTGGTCCATATATTGTGGCTTTAATCCTATATGGTCCTAACGCCAAAAAATCATGGATAATGCTTATTTGCTTCATTTTTACTAATAAAACAAAGGTTACATAACCCTGAATCTTTAAAAAAGAAATTATGTTTTGTGTAGAATTAGAATAGAATAGAAGTTCCCTTTATAGTCTCACAATGGGGAAATTTAGGCCTAACAGCACCAAAGTGACAGATTCACACAAAGATAAAAATATGAAAAACTGAATTAAGAATACTACACTGTACAGCAAGGGCAAAAATACAGCACTAAAATACTGTGCAATTAATAAAAAATTGCCTGCTCCAGTTTAAGAAATTTGCAGCTGAGGGGGATCATTTAAAAATATTTACAAACTGTACATGTGTATTTGTGCATTAAACATTTTGCAAGAAGTGACAAAGAAAAAACTTTGCAAACAACAGAGATGTGCAATAACAATAAAAATATATTTTGAAATGGGAATACAAATAACATTATGCATGTGAACACTTATTGAGTTTGCCGGGAACAGTGATAGTTATACAGTTTTAAATGCATATATACACTAGACACTTTTATAAATACAACAATTCTTTTATCTTGCTTTTATTGTTATTTAATTATTATTGTTAATTAGGCATTATGTGGAGAGCAAAGGAAGAATTTCATTGAAACAGGACTGTTCTATCTGTTGCATATGACAATACATTTGATTGAGATTGCTGGGAGGAAGGATCTGCGGTAACGCTTCTCGATCCACCTAGGAAGCAGCAGTCTGTCACTGAAGGAGCTCTCCAGTTCAGCAAGAACCTGAATTATCCAATTCAGGTTTGATCATAAATAGCCTTTTGGTTTAACACACATAGGAAGCTTCATGGGATGGTAACTTTAGCTTAGTTAGCCATTAACGGTTAGTCAGTCTCTGGATCATCACAATGGTTACAGGGGTTCTTCAAGTAAACTTGGATTATGCAACAGCACAATGATCCAAAGATCGGCTACAACTCTCCCTCTGAATAGCTCACAAAGAACAAAACTATGTTTTTTTTGCTGTGGCCTAATCAAAGTTCAGTTTTCACTCTAACTGAGATTATGTGGAATGAGCTTTAGGCAGGCTGTTCATCCTCAGAAACCCTCCATTATAGCTGAAATAAAACAATTTAAATGTCAAAGTTATTCCTCCAGATTGCTTTTAATTGAGACAACAAAGGTGTGTAGAGATTAACTAGACATAATTAATTTCATAAATCAGGTTTAAAACTTAACCTGTCATGTTGGGCAAATTTTACAACTGTCAGAAAAAAACAGGGGTTTGCTTTGCACCAGCTTGTGCAGAAGGATGATATCTTCAAATGTCAAACTGTTTCACATTGTCAAGTGGCCTTTTAGAAAGCTAATGTGGCAGTTTTTTACACCTGATCGCTTTTGAAATTCAGGATCAGTGAATTGGTTGTGGTACAATGCTGTGCAAAGGTTGTGTTTATAATGCTTACATATGCTCTGTTCGAATAAAATGTTGAAATATTTTCTGATGACTAGAGCTGTGATTTCAACACTTAAACCCAATAATTCAAAGAATTAAAAATTAGGCAACATCATCTGATTAAAAGATTTACTACTACAGCTACAACAGTTTTGTATTTGGGACCAACGAGTCATATGTGGAAAATGTTATCTGTCAGCTTTGATCCAAAGGGCAAGAACATCAAACATCTATCAGAGTAGCAGATGAAGAAGTGTATATATTCTATATACACTGTTCAATAAACAGCTAAATTGATTTCCTGTTACAACAAACATAAAATCAAAAACTTTGGATCGTTCTGTTTTTTTTATTTGTGTACAGATTGCACATACAGTATGTATACCGCTTAAATTATATAAACTGTGAATGTGACCAGTTTACAGATTTAAAAAGAAACTATAGAAATTATATTAAACTGGCGTAAACCAAACACATGCTTTGTGTTTCACAAAATTTAAAGCCAAAACCTAAATAAACTTGCTTTAGTTTTAATGTATTTTAGATTTTTTTTCTCTCTATTATCTTGCTTGAGACAATTAACAATTAACAGGTGACACTGACCAAATCCCCACCGTCTCCTGCCTTTTTTCTCAACTTGACTCTTTGTCTTTTCCTCCTCTTTTCCTCTGCTCCTGTCCCTCTACAAACCTCCCCTCCTCCCCCACCACCTCCTCCTTCAAGCCTCCCCACCTACACGCTGTGTCTCAAACACCTACCGTCTGCCCGCCAGGTCTTTGTTGCTAGGCGACACGCGGTGAGCGCTGGACTGTTCTTCACAGAGAGAAAGAGAGACGTTTGTCCATCATGATCTCATCGTTTTGCTGTGCCATTTACACATAGACCTTTCTCTTTAGAGCTACAATTCCCTTCAGCGGAAAAAAAGAAGAAATATTGGATTAGTTTTACTATTGATGTCAGCAGTTAATTATTAATTTACAAAAAGGAATTGCATAATCTGCCTCTGGTTATTTAGCTTTTGTTAACTTTTTGTGTCCATTAGCTTGCAAAATAGAGAATGCATATGCAATAAGTAAAATCTGCACATAAATCATAATGACATCCACTTTTTTACTAATCTGAATTAGCCTGAAAACATTCTTTTACAATTAATCGGTTTGCCACTGCTCTTTTTTATATGTTTCCAGCCTGCAAAATTCCCTGTTACTTCATTCCTCTTGATTAGTCCCTCGGGCCTTTTACGACTTTTATTTTGATACATGAGCCCAGTGCTGAGAGCTAAAAAGCATTTACAACAGTATTGATTAACAGTGACCATTAGTGAAGTGGAAGGAGGATTTTTTTATTTTTTTTTTTGTAACGTTGATGCTTCACAGGCCGTCTAGAGCCGGTTTAACAAAAGCACAAAGACTGAGGATTAAAGATGTGAATTTTCTAACTGTTGCATGTTAATGAAGTCAAAAAGCAAAGCACTTGTCACTGAAAAAAGGAGATACAGTACTTTGCAAAAGTATTTATACCACTTGAAGACAGTTAATCTTGTTACAGTCACAAGTTTTAATGTATTTTGCAAATAGTACAAAAGGGAAACAAGTAGGGCATAACTATGGAAGGAAAGTGATTGTTTGTTTTGTTTTTTTAATTCTAAGTAAAAATCTGAGAAATCTGAAATGCATTTGTATTGAGCCCCCTTTTGCTCCGATACCCCTAAATAACACCCAGTGCTGCCAGCTGCCTCTAAATGTCACCTGATTAGTAAATAGTCCACCTGTAAGCAACCTAATTTCTGTATAAATCAAGCTGTTGTGTGATATTCTCAGAGGTTTGTTTGAGAACATTAGCAAACAAATAGCCTAGTGAAAACAAATGAACACAGCAGACAGGTTATGGCAAGTTAAACTGTTTGGAGAAGCTGCAGAGAGCCACTGCTAAGGTTAAAGAATCTGTCTACAAGACTATGTGGAAGAGTAAAAAAGAGAGGTTTTGTTGAAAGAGGTCCTCTTAAATTTTTTTTACAAGCAACCATGTAGACGAGTATGCTTATGTCAGATAAGACCAAAGTTAAACTTTTTTGGCCTCCATGCAAATCAATGTGTTGCAGAAAATTCACACTACATGTCATCCTGAACACTTCCTGTTCAGAGTTGTTGAGAAGAAGGATGGAGGTACATACAGGGCAATCTTGGAGGAAAACCTGTTTGAGGCAGCAAAATACCTGAAAATTAGGTGGAGGCCTTAGTCGAATCGAAATTCTGTGGCACTGCCTAAAAATTGTTATTCACGGATGCTCTCCATTCAGTCTGGCTGAGTTTCAGCTATTTTGCCTAAAAAATATGGGGAAATATTTCACTATCCAAATCTGCAAAGCTGGTAGAGACACACCCCAACAGACTTACAGCTGTATGTGCAATGCAGCTCTACTCAGTATTGACTCAGGAGGACTGATCTCTATCTTCATATGTTTATTTATAAAAACAATTTAAATAAAATATATATACAGTATATTGTAAAAGGAAAAAAAGAAGAATCTCTAAATGTTCAAGGTTGGTAGAGACATGTGGTAGGAGATTTGCATCTGCGATGGCAGAAGTGTGCACACAACACTTACAAACTTTTTTTTGTCTAATGCATACAATCCCAGTAAAAGGGCTAAGGTGAGCAAAATGTGCAAACGTTCTAGGTAGGGATGTAAGAAAATATCGATACACCGATATATCGCAATATTTTATTTCCCGATAATGTATTGATTTTCAAAATAAAAGTATCTATTTTTTATTTTTTTATTTTTAGGATTTGAATGAAACCAAATAATGATGACAGTAATTTTTGTAGTAAAATTAAAAGCATGACTGGTAGTTTGTGGCGGTTGTCACCTTCTTTGTTCCAGTGGATCACGTAGAGCTACTAATAAAACTGGATGTGTTAAAGTATGAAACAGGTTGAAGTGTTTAGAATGCTGTGACAGTTTTCCTACTGTTAAATTGAGTTTTAAAAATCACAATATATTGTCTTACTCATAGTATCGCGATATATTGTATCGTCTCCCCTGTATTGTGATACATATTGTATCGCCAGATTTTTGCCAATACACATCCCTAGTTCAAGGGGTGTAAATACTTTTGCAAGATGCTTATTTTGTGTGACATTCCCTCTGTCATGCAAATACAGCCATGACACGTTTCATGTGTCCCACCCACTGACTTGTCCTTGGGTTCGAACATTGCTGCAGTGATCAAATGCCCACTGTTTGGACAGCAGAGGAGAGCTGATTCAGTCTTCACATCATCCCATGTGAAAGCTGTTGCCAGCTCTTTGCCTAACTCACCCTGACAGCGCTTATTTAATGTTTGTGCTGAATTTTCAGCGTTGTTTATTAGAGCTCGGCGACACAGCCCGCATGAAGCCTGCAAGGGTCAAACTGCTGACTCTGGGGAGGTGGTTCTCTTCACCTCTACCACCATCCCCCCCAACATCGTTGCACCATCACCGGGAAATGCCTGCCTCGACCTCTGGGCGAAAGGCAATTCCTGTGATGCTGTTTGTCAGCTCCTCAAATCTCAAATCTGTTCTGGCTGCAGCGGCACTAACAGGAACAGGCAGATCACAGTGGAAACCAGAGCCAATGCTCATCTCACACTGAACACAAACAAACAAGGTTCAGCTTGGAGACGGCACGGCTTCACTGAGAGATGTGTGCGCGGCCTGTTTTCGGATGTTTGATTTTATTGTGGAAAAAGCTTTGATTGGGTAGAGTTGAGCATCAATGCTGTCGGAGTTGGAGACAACGCCTCAGTCCTCACCAGCAGCCCAGTTTACACTTGACATCACATGAAGACTTAATGCTGCTCAAATACAGTCCAGCAGTCCGCCAAAGGCATTGACCTTTCTTTTAAATGTACAGATCGGTTTGTTGTGCTGCCATCTTGTGTAATTGCACTGATCTCTGGACGCTTTGGAATGTGGAGATAAACTTGTTGAGACGGTTCATCGAGACTCCAGCTTCCTTAATAGATCTTATTAGCTGAGGTCAAAGTCTTCTCTATCTGGGGTTACGATGAAGAAATACAACCTTCCCTGTGGACCACGCTGGAGGACCATGTTGTGGAGTGATAGAACACCGGCCATGATGATCCGCGTGGTGTTTCCTCTTCCTAACTGCAGGGTTAAAGCATGCAAATTTTCTATGAAGGAAACTGATTTATTTCCCCCAGTGGGATGTGTCAGATCTAAATTTAAAATGATTAAATAAGCCTAGAGTTAGAAAACCATTTGCACTTCCATTTGTTAGCCTCTGAGCTGTTTTCAAATCAAGGGCAAGTCTCTGAATCATTAGACACAGATGAATGCCTTTTTGCTGCCTTAAACTAGCACATTTCTTCTATCGTCTCTTTCATTCTAAAACAAACTTTGTGCACCTAATTGACACATTTCAGAAACAGCAAGCTTTTATTTAGAGTTTCCAATCAGCCGTATTTGCCATTTTTACAATTTTGCAAATTTACCCAGGAGGCTGATTTTTGTTTAGACTCCCATGTCTTTTGCTACTGTTCTACATCAAATTAGAGGTTTAAGCTGGTGTAAACAAATTCATATAGGCCCCGGTAATGACTGGCATGGCTGAAAGATTTGACAGCATTATTGCATTTGGAGAAGATGAAGGTAATGAGAGCTGTCTCTCAAGCCAAGAGACCCTAATCTCCTTGGTCTCTCCTGGCTCCTCTTAATCCTGTGGAGTGGAGTGAAGTGGAAAAGAGAAAATGGTGCAAGCAAGAGAAAATGCAGAAAAACCAAAGAGACAGTGGATAGGTATAATGGGGAAAGTAGAGATGGGATAATTCTGAGCTGGAATACTTAGGGATTCGTTCTTATACAGCGCTCTCAACATTTATAAAACCCCAAACCTGAAAATATATCTTAAAAGCCTTTTTAAAGTGAAGTCACATAATTGCACAGTGAAAATGTTGATATATACAACTTTTAAAACTACTTTTTTTTAAGTAGAGGAAAAAACTTTCACAATAACACATAATTAGTCATTTCTTACAAAATCACCATTGCCACCTGTATTAGCAAACCTAACAGTGTAAATGAACTGTCACTGTGACTGAGTGGGTAAGGCAAGGCAAGGCCATTTTAGTTGTATAGCACACTTTTAACAACAATGTAATTCAAGGGTAGAGCAGTTGTCTTAGGATCTAAAAGTTGTGGGTTTGATCCCAGCTTCCTATGGTCACATTTTAGTCTGCCTCTGGGTAAGGCACTTAACTTCATGTTGCCGAGTGATCTGTGTATGGATGTGTGCATTTCAGTGGATGTGGCTATACTGTAAAGCACTTTGAGTGGTCAGTATGACTAGTAAAAGGCTATTCGAACTCAGTCCACTTGCTAATTACTCACGTTTTCTTTACTCGTACACAGCTTGTGTGCATTTATTCCAAAATACAATATCAGTAGTTTATAGCAAGCATTGTACCAGCCCAGATAAGCAGTGACATTGTCATACAAACTGGGTTATGTGGGGACTAAGGAAGACAAATTAGGAGGGCAAAATGTATTTGAAATGTATCATCACTGCTATATTAACTTATTCACTCTAAGTATTACACGGTCTGCAGTAGATAGTACATGATGAGATTATAAATGCCAGGGATTCATTATAAAAAATATTATTGGCCAGTCTAATGGTCACTCCCTGCAACAGATTCCCACCCAGTTCCAGAGTTCTGCCCACGCACTTCATTCACTATACGTAGGGCACCAATGGGCCATGGGGGCTCCAAAAAATCAGGCTCATGAAAAAATCAGCATGATTGTAGTAATATCAACACAATACATATAAAAGTATGTAAAGCAGGTTAATTGATTCAATACAAGTAATAGTTTTGCTTGAGAGAAAGATGAATCCCCTGTCTCCAGTTTCCACATGGTGTCTCCCCATGGTGCCCCCCCCCCCCCAGGTGACATATGGAAGCTAAATCATTTAAGAATCAAATCTGTTTCTAGGGTCCAGCTTTCCTCAACAGGTCTCTTTATTTCTATGGGATAAGTGACTTTATATCCCGGCACACTTTGAATGCAGCGTATCCAAGCTGAGAGTTTGAAATAGTAACGGTATTTATTAATGTGCATCAGACCTGCTGTGTTTAACCTTTGGGTGAGTTTTAATTTTGTGCATCATATTCAACGTATTTAAAGGTATTCATTCTTTAATTTTAATGTTTACATGCGCTTGAGAAAGCCTCATTAAGCCTGCTGAGCAGGGGTGTATCTAGGAAGCTTTTAAAGAGGGCTAAATGGGGACAAGTAATGATTTTGGGGTGTCACACCTAAAGCCCAGGCTGGAAGCAGGCTAGTACAAAGAGGGCGTGGCCTAAACTGACTGACAGATATTAGACTCACAACACAAAGGTAAAAGATTGACACAAACATAAACACAGAAATCACAAACAATTCTGAGTAATTGAAGCCATTTATCTTCTTACTCAAGCTTTATTTATGAAAAGATATTATCCACATGAGACTTTCTCATCAGAGGGGTTTAATGGGAGTGACTAATCTGGT
Source organism: Valencia hispanica (assembly GCA_963556495.2). Classification (NCBI taxonomy): domain Eukaryota; kingdom Metazoa; phylum Chordata; class Actinopteri; order Cyprinodontiformes; family Valenciidae; genus Valencia; species Valencia hispanica. The sequence continues at coordinate 28,801,787 of OY747711.1, forward strand.
GGTGGTCTAGGTTTTTGATTTTTGACTCATCAAATTTACATTGGAATAGTTTCTTTAGTTTTAGGGAATTTGTGATAATGTAGCATCTTAATAAATTCAGAACAGAAAGTTGTGCTGCAGAGAGCATGGCCAGATTAAAATCACTGACTAATCAACTACTCGTTTAACATTTTGACTGATTTATTGAGTACTACATAATTAGCTGCTGCTCAAAAATAATAATAAGGAAAAGTACAGTACAGCTGCAGTTAAAGACAATTATTTGGACTAAAAATGGTAATAATTTAAGTAGCAAAAATCGGAGAACCTACATGTTTAAAAAGAACACACATTATACATGTAAGACAATACATACTAGCATATTTCCACAAATACAAAATACAGATCAGCAGCATGCGAGTATGTTGTCCTGCACGTTTCAACAATGTCCTGTGTGAAACACTTCCGCATCTGCCCGTTTGGTAAACGTAGCTCAAAGGTTTTTGCACTTTGGGCACCCAAATGGCTAGCACCGACCCTGTTCCCCTCCCTTATAATGTAGTGCCAAAGCTCGCGTATAGTTATAAGAGCATTGTGATAACAGAATGAGTGAAAACAGTTTGGACAATGTAGGATTATCACATCTGATTTTGCCAATATTTGACAATAATACATAGTATTTTTTTAATATCATATAGAATAAGTGCAGATGTACAGAAATTTTTTTTTTCAGATGGATTTCAAACAAAAATGTCTTATAAAAGATGTAAAATAGAAAAGAAACATTGCCACTCTTCACATAGTAAAATCTAATTTAAGAGCTACAGGGATGCTTATATTTCACTCTCAGGTCTGCCTCCCTCATTTTCTCAGAATGATGCTCTCTAATCTGAAGTCAAACACAGTCTATAAGAAGGTCAAGTACTGCTCATTCCCATTGTAGGTGGAGGCAGATGGCTGCTATACCTGAGAGTGGTTCTGCTTTGGGTGTCTCCCCCTAAACTGTCTCCTACAACCATTTCCAAGCTTTAGATGGGACAATGAACCAAGCAGAAGTTTTAAAACTACTTGTTGGATTAGTAACCATGGAAATAATTGCAAAGAAGGATATCGTCTCTTTTTGGGGTAATTATCCAGAGAGAATAATGATATTGACTAAAGGAAGGAGGCCTGGTACCCGTCACTTGAACATGTTCCAGAACTGGTACATAAAACTGCTTTCAACAGAAGAAAATCTAGACTTTCAATAGTTTTTTCTTAAACCAAAATCATTCTTCATAGGCCATGGTTTTGCATACATACCCATCTGTCGACTTGTGGTGCTGAATGACTAGTTTCGTCATTAATATATTATGCAAAAACTGTAGGATCATGCAACCTCGCCCACAAATGCGGTTTGGTTGTTCCACGTTTTGTGGAGCGGCTGATTTATTAAATACCAGGCTGCTCTCCTTTTGAATCCAAACAGAGGAACAAATAAATGTTTGGTGTTTGAGGAATGTTAGGACACCTTCACATTATAAATACATTAAAATCTGAACTTATTTTGATATACTCATTTATTTGACTTTAACCTTTTTAGAGCTGTTGTGATTCCGACCTGCCACGTTTTCATGTTTGATTTCAAATCTATTCTTCACTGCACTGATCCTCCAACGTCTGTGCTGTATGATAAGTTCATCTTCCATTTATATTTGGATGTTGCTCTTTATAGAGCACCGTCATTGATCAGTGCAGGTTAGACAGCAGGGAGCCAATTAGGGCGATAGCTTCAATCCTTGTAGTTTTCCGCTTCTGGCAAACACCTCATCAGCATGTGGTGAACAAGGTAATGGGGCCCCGTCTTCACTGCTTTGCTTGTTATTCGCTGAGTCATTATTGACAGAGAAACAAACCATCTGTCTGTCTGTCTGTCTGTCTGTCTGTCTGTCTGTCTGTCTGTCTGTCTGTCTGTCTGTCTGTCTGTCTGTCTGTCTGTCTGTCTGTCGGTCTGTATTCAGGAGGAAAGCTCATTAAGGTGTTCTGAGGGCAATTGGGGATCAAGGTTAAGACAGGTGACTGCCTGATAGGGTTGTTTTGTTGCTGTCAGAGGTTCTACTCCCCAGGTTCACTGACTGGTGGTGTGTTTTTAAAGTTTATTGAAAATGGCATTAAAAATGGCTCATTAAATAAACAAGAATGCCTGTTTTTGTATGTAATGATTAATGCATAAAATCTGGCCCAAGTGTTTTTTTGGTCCAAGCTCGCATGTCTGAGTAATTCCTCTGAATCCTGCGCTCTGAGCAGCAGCCCCGCCCAACCTTCGAAAACGAGAGGTCCACAACTAATGCATGTCCCTTAGATGTAGACCAGCCCCTTCACCTGCAAGCGCCGCCCCTCTACAGGCAGCATACATGCCCACTCGCTCGGAGCTGAGAGAAACAAGCGACCGAAGAACTTAAATTTTGATGGTGATTCCACTCATATCCTGCTCAGGGAAAACCGCTATTCTTTGTTTTTGTACAACACCATGTCTGGTTGGCGAAGATGCGTTTTTGGTTGCCAAAGTCCGAGGACTTTATTCAACCTTCCCAAAGAAGATTCTACTCGACTGAAGTTATTAGAATTTATCTCTGGGAGCGAACGACAAAGTTTCGTGGGCGTGCCTTTTGCTCATGCTGCTTCGCTGCGGCTCCAGGGCAACGTCATGAAATGGGTGGCACTCTAACGAAAGAGGCTTGATTTTGGCAATACGGAGCGTTTCACTTCCGGGTTGAAACAAAGTTTCAGAAAATATCTAATATTTCCACGAAATTAGGACTCCACAATACCAAGGGTGATATTTTATCAACAGTTAGCCTATTGTTGACTTTGAAAGTTGTAGAATAGCATGATATAGATCCTTTAAAATAAATGCAATGTATATGGTGTAAAGTAACTCACTACATTGGATCAGAATTACATTAGGTATTTTAAATTAGTGAGTCTGTTGCTGCGATTATTATTCCAGTCATTGGATATGCTAGTACAACCCTGGTTGAGTTGAGAAAAGGCTTCTTATTTGGTATTATGGGTTAAAACTCTAAGAGCCCCTGTTGATCACATATAGCAAACGCACTGACCCCTTTTCTGAAAGCTATTTTGTAATTTCTTGCCACACAAGACATAGTAGGTGCGTGGGTCCACAAATACGTTATTCAGATACGAAAGAAAAGCAACAGCATTTATTACTGGCTTTTATCGCGAGATCTCACAATAACCACGCATGCTTCTTTGAGCACCTCTGGGCTTCGGACCGGAGCGGATGTAGAGCGCATGCAGTGGAAATCAGGGACTGGAGCGAACCGCTGCGGAGTGCATGGCGGAGCAGAGCGCATGCAGTGGAAATTAGGGATTAGCTGGGGCGCAACTTTAAACTTTTACTGGTAGTCTTTCAAGACTATGTCTCAATAATCTGAAAATGAGTCTTTTTTTTAATACAACCTAATAAACTAACAAATCTTTTCAAGTACCTACATAAACCTACATATAATAAATATTTTCAGCATCATTGTAAAGGGTACACAAGACTGGTGAAGGCAGCTGGTGTTTCAATTAGAGAAGTCCAGCTGCCTTCTGCTTAAGTATTGAGTATTACCATGTCCTGGATGACTGAGAATCTACACCATCAGATTGGTTAGATCAGCACAATAATGTGCGCAGCCTATAATACAGTTTTGCAGCACTTAAGATTAAAAATACCTTAATTTAAAAAAAAGTTGTCTTTTTATGTGGGATTATAGCTGATGAAATCACAGGCAACAGTAGATGAACAACAAGTACCAGTAGTCAAGTTTCAGTTTTGGATATTAAATACTAATTATTTAAGAATGCTTTAATCGGAACCCTGAGCTGATACCTGGACCAGGCTATCTAGTTTATCAACCACAGCCAAAACCTCAGATCAAACTGGAAGTTAGTGATTGCCCTAAATGTGCACATATGGACATGCAGATGCTCCTCTGAAATAAAGGCCCTTTTTTATGTATGACCCAACAGATAAGCAGGAAGACATCACATAGATGTAATTTTGAGAAACCCACAGCAGCATTTAGTGCATGTTTAGAACACTTATGGTAACTGCCTCTGGAGAAGTGATGTTGGTAATAATAATAATAATAATAATAATAATAATAATAATAATAATAATAATAATAATAATAATAATAATAATTAATAAAAATGATTCTGGAAACAGTGTATTACTTTGATTTCTGTTTGTGGTGCGATAACCGCCCCTTCTAAAGTCTTCTCATATCAGCAGTCACAGTGAAGCGGAATTTCTTAGTGTATTAAATGGACCAACTTACTCCATTCATACCTAATTTGCATAGAATACACAGACATGAGCTGGTGTGTATCACCATAGTAACATGCCATCTCCAGGTTGGTGTGAGGAAAATAAATGTGTCGGGAGTTAAATAACCAATTATTGCATGTGTGGTGGAAATGTGGTATCCACTGTAAAAACATTATATTCACTGTGATTTGCCTTTCCTCTTTAGATAAATTTACATTGCTACGTTTTTATTATATTACTAACTACGCTTTTTTGTCTTAGACAAATATTTCCATTGTCTTGTTTAAGATATATTATCTGTACTTCCAGATCTATACCTTGAAATAATATTTTTAAATTTTTACATTGCAACAACAAACAATTTTTAGAGACACAGCTAGGAGGCCCATGGTAACTCAGGAGGAGTGGTAAAGATCCACAGCTTAGGAGCCATTAGTTGTACAAATCTGGCCTGGTCTGTGCTCTGGTCATGTGAGAGCAAGACTGAACATTCTTGGCCTACATGCAAAATACTAATTGTTGAAGAAAACTAACTCTGCACATCACCCTGGAGACACCATCCCCACAGTAAAACATGGTGATGGGAACCAAGGTTCAGACCTAAATCTAATTGAGAATGTATTTATAGTCTGCAACATGAAATCCCTGTAAACTACAAAAAGGTTTGTGTAAAATATAGTGGAAGAAAATATAGAAGCTTTGTTTGCTGATGCATTTTTCATTAAGGAGCCTTGGACTTGTTCATTCAATGAATATTAAGAAACATATTTTTGAGCATTCGTTGGCTTTTTACTTGTGGAAAATTTTAATTATCATGTCAATATGAAATTCCTTTCTTTCTTTCTTTCTTTCTTTCTTTCTTTCTTTCTTTCTTTCTTTCCTTCCATCTGTCTCTAATTTGCAGACACTAAGATAGTAAAACACAGACATGAGCTGACCTTTCAGTCACCCACAATTCATTGCATCATCTATTTTTACCCATGCCAACTGATGTTTGTAATGTTATACGAATGTAAAAAGTTTAATACAGCATTATGAATCAGCAGGACTGTACATTCAAGATGTTTCTTCCTGTTATTTCCCTGCAGATGTGAAGAAGTAATACTAATGCAGATTTATCGTTCTTTTTGTTTTCCTTTTTTTTGTTTGAGCTAAGAGCCATGGAAGAATGTGGGTTTTATAGCAAGCGCTGCCAGGCTTACATTAGGGTTGTATGTATCCTGTCTTATTGTTTCTCTCTGCCAGCTGAAGGGACGTCACCGTTGGGACAAAAAGGGGAATTGGAGTTCAGCCATTTGGTGGAGAGCTCTAGTCCTGTTTTGCTGATGGGTGAGCTGTCCGGAGGGTGATGCAGAGAGATGTTAACCAGCTGGCTTTTTCCTTCCAGTTTTTCTATATTGTGGATTCCACCTTTTTAGTTTGGTGTTCACAAATCTTCACAAAGAGTCTAGAACAGGGGGATTGACGGGATTCTGTAGATGAATGGAAGAACTAATCTTTTGAAGATTATTAGTCACACTGACAATAATTTTGTTTTTTTTGATGCACAATCCTGAATATATTTTAATAATTAAAGATCCTAATTCTTAAGCCTTAGCTGTATTTGGGTTTTTTCTACTAAGGCAAAACTTATTAAGTGGTAAAGACAGTCATAGAAAGATAGGTACCTTTAAGTAAATAATGTTCCTGCATTGCCCTCTTTATGCGTCTTATACTGTGGTATGCACAATTTGGTCTTCAGCCAATTCAGACTGCCACAGATTTTTTGACATGTTGAATAAACATCACAACCTTGAAAACCCACATCTATCACACACATGCAGTACTACTATAAATTTAACAAGAGTGCTACTCAGATTTTGTATCAAGGACCTGATAATAACATTATCTAACATTATGATATGCTATCCTGACACTCTGCACTGCAGTTTGACATACCCGCACAGCCATTATGTGAAATGTTACACATTCTGGCACTCAATGACCTGCATGCATGCTGAGTACATGCAGCATGGTACAGGGGATATCCATGTGGGAGTATAGCTACTGCTATCTCAACCAATGTGGCCCTATTTGAAAAAGTAATTGCCCTCCTTGTTAAATCTCTGTACAATTTACTTTACTATTTCCATGTTGTTTTTATTTATCTTATTTATTCTACTGGATTTTATTGTGTTTTTAATCTCGTGAAGTGACCTTGGGTGTCCTGAAAGGCGCTATTAAATAAAATGTATTATTAAATGGCCTGCATTTGTATAGCGCTTTTTCAGTCAGAGGACCACAAAACGCTTTACACTACATTCCGTCATTCACCCATTCACATGCTGATGGTGGCAAGGGACTACATTGTAGCCACAGCTGCCCTGGGGCACACTGACAGAGGCGAGGCTGCCGGACACAGGCGCCATCGGGCCCTCTGACCACCACCAGCAGGCAACAGGGTTAAGTGTCTTGCCCAAAGACACAACGACCGAAACGGACAGAGCGGGGACTCGAACCAGCAACCCACCGATTACGGGACGAACTCCTACCACCTGAGCCACAGTCATCCCACAGTCATTATTATTATTATTATTATTATTATTATTATTATTATTATTATTATTATTATTATTATAATAATAATAATAATAATAATAATAATAATAATAATAATAATAATAATAATAATAATAATAATAAATCCTGATTTAACTTTAAAAGCTAGGTTCAATTTGCCGAACCAAACCAAACCATACCTGTAGAATCAAGAAATCACTTCAACAGAACCTCTCTGACAACACAAGGTAGGCTAAAATATCCCAAAAGTGTTAACGTTTCAATAGTAAGACTATTCTTCCAAGGTGAAAACCCTTGCTGACCAAAAAGATCATGAAGTCCTATCTCACATTTGGCAAAAAAAAACATCTTGATAATTCCCAAGACTTTTGTGTAAATATTTTGTATACTAATGAGACAAAAGTGTTACGGTTTGGAAAGTGTGGGTCTTGTTACATCTGACTTAAAAGCCCCTTTCAAACAGACCATGAAAAACTGTAATTTTCCGGACTTTGCTTTTGAGTTTGAAAGCAATCTTAGCTGGAGGGGTGTGGGGCGGTGGGGAAAAGGGGAGGGGGGCAAGGAACGCTGTGAGCGCACACATTGATGACGAATAAATGTAACGTGAACAGTAGTGCATAAGAACGCGGCTTCTTCAGCTTCTTCATCAATGTCTCTTAAGCCTTTCCATGTGCGCAAAATTGCACACATCAAGACGAACACTGAGTAGATCTGCTGTTTCGTCGACCATCTTTGCAATAGTCTCTTTGCTTGGGGAAATGACATATACACCTACCGTGTGGTTATGCAGTCGTAAACACCTTTTATTCCAATATACATGCACTATATAAAATACGGGAGCCTCGTACAGAACTGTGACAGAACTTGATGCCTCTTCATTATCTTGTATTCGAACCAAACATAAACATGTGTTTAAATATACTTCAAAAACAAAGCAACTTAAAAACAGCGAGATAACATTTTTTGGGGGAAAACCAAGAAAACTATCACAAAACTTTAAAGATGGTAAAATATTGTTTCTGTGAGCCCCCCAAAAAGAAAAAAATATTTACAGAAAATGTGATGGACAAAAAAAGGAATCCCCCCAGAAATGTGAGAACCTTAAACACCAACGTAGACCCCATCATTTTACACAGTGCATGTAAAATACACAGCAAAATTTAGACATGTAAACACACACAGTGAAAAAGGAAAATTTCATTTAATAGAACAAAAGAAAATCCAAAACATTTTACAAAGCACACATATTTTTTTGTTTCTTTTGTGGTGTGTTTACTAGCCCATTGTATTGTTACATTGGTTTCCCTTCACTGTACTTTCTTGGATATTTATCAAATATTTTTTACTGTTGTCTTCTCCACTTCTGTGCCACAACAAAATTTGATCACAGTATCCACTTTATTACATATGGAGATTTACTGGCCCTAGACTCATCCCCTGTTCATGAATTCTGTTTGGAAATGGATTTATATGGACGCTGTCCTGATCAGATGGATTACACTCTGTGTAATCCTTAAATCAGACACACACTAGAACACTAGACTTCAGGGTCAACGGTACAGTAAAGTTTGCCTGAACTGTCCCATCCTCTGAGATGAGAATTATTTTCTTTATTGCTTAACTGTGTCATCTCTGCTTCGTTTTCTGCAGTAATATCTTAGGAAAGGTGACATCTCCATTGCTTTCTTTGACCTGGTAGTGATTAGGTTATACCGTTTTACTTCATCACTCTATATGGAATAGTAAATTTGACATTTGTATGGATTAAACAAATGCTTATGTAATATTGCAAGTCAGTATTTTAATACCCTACCTCTTCCCTGTCTGCTGTGACCCTGTGAAGGTCTGTAACCCAGGGACACAGGGTAACTGTGGCACAGTATGAGTCTCAATACTTTCCCTTCTCATAGGGTGAGCCTATAAATAGCTTCCCACACTGAAATAGAGTTTTCCCGAGTGATGCGATGGGAAGCCAGAAGAACAGCTGCGTTAAAGCCAAGTTCTGTTAGATCAGTGGGGTCAGATGGGCATGACCCCTTGTCTCTCTTTCCTCTTCTTTCTGTCTCACACATCATCCCCATCTTTTTGTGCTGCTCCTAATCTGTCCAGTTGTCCATCTTTTACTTTTTTATCTTTCACCAACTGTCCTCCCACTCTCTCTGTCATTTTTGCTATGTTTATCTGCCTCATTATGCTTTTTTAAATTTTATGCTCACATCATTACATCTGCCATCTTCGCATTATTGCCATGATGGCTTCTCCTCCTTGTCTTCTTGTCCTTGTCCTGTAGCTTTTGCTCTGTCAGTTCCTTTCTTTGTCTTTCTTTTTTCTGTCACTGTCTTGCAGTCTATTAGCAGGCTTCCCCTGAGTATTTTCATAATTGCTGCAGTCCTAATATTAACAGTGCTAATCTGTGTTGTTATATTAAAAGATCCCTTGATGTAGGCAGATGAACTAGATAAAGAAGATTTAAAACAGGAAAGTTAATCTGGAATGATTTAGTTACAACAGTGTTGGTTACTTGCGATAAAAACTCAGAATGGTTACGTGGTGCACTAAACAGTCTGAGCAGCCCTTAAAAAACAAAATAAGTCTGTCACTAAAAGTTTACACCATCCGATCTCCTGTCGAGCCCGTCGAGAGTAGTTTTTCACACAGCAGCGGGGTATGGTGAAGTTGCTTGCTTTGGTGGGAAGTCGGATGTGCACAGCTTGTTACCTGCAGCTCCTATTGCAGCTCACTGCGAAAAACTTGTTCTTGTTCTGTCACTGATCTTAAAATCCCCAAAAAGTGGTAATAAAAAATAAAGATAGTTTCTTCTTTGCTGATTTATTGTATTTTTTGCCTGTCAGCTTGAATTTATGCACATAAAATGCAGTCTTTTGATTGGTTTCGAAAACCTCAGGAAGATACAGGCTGCTGTCGAAGAGATAACTAAAGTCACTGAATGAATTTTTTTGAATGTTTGGAATGTAAATCAGCTTAAAAACAATGATAGAAATAAGATAGTGATTGAATTAATGAGCAGTGAAAACTACTATTATCAAAAAATTATGTTACAGAAAAAAGATGAGCAGAACCTAATATTGTCTTGCAAAAATGTAGATTGTGGCTATTCCCCGCCTCCCCCAACATTTTTACATCACAGGGGTTTATTTATAGCCAGCAGATGGATTCTCCCATAACAGTATGCTTCAGTGCTTCTTCCCCCTAGCTTAGCCTACCGTGGATGACTCAAATGAACTGGAAGAAATACGTTGTTTACATTATGTCCTCTGATCTGCAAAGCCATCAGTTTGCGACTGCATCTATCATTCATGTGGTCTCATCCAACATGCACACATACATGTGCCAGAGAGACCTAAACATGGAATTCATGAACTAGACAAGATTTCAGTGTACATGCTTTAGTAGGATAAGGTTGGTGGTGTCTTCTGCAAAAGAGGTAACTGACGTCCAGTTTGACACACCCCTACAGTAATTTGGTGAAACCTTACAAATCACATTACACAATGAACTGCATGCACGTTAAGTACAAGGAGCATGGTACAGAAGAGATGTATGCTATATATATATATATATATATATATATATATATATATATATGTATAGCTACAGCTATCCAAAGCAGCCTTTTATGGAGAGAAAATAGTCTCAAAAGATCAGTGTTTTTTTGTGTAATACTTGATTTGTAACTTGTGTCAGCCTATTTGTGTGTAACTTAGGGTAGTTGTATGTGTAAAACATGATTTGTAACTCGTAAAAAACATGTTGAGCGTTACTTCGAGTACTTGCAGCTGTGTGTTTAAATGTACACACAAATATTAATAAAGTACGAGTACAAAATACATTTACACACGCACCATTTCAAATTACATGAACTTCAAACTAACTACGAATTCAAAACGACTCCTACGCATACAAATCGTTAAATACTATGCACCAATCGCCTGATACACACAGACAAAACCTCGTTTACGGACAGATCAAGGTTACAAGTGCACGAGGAGTTTTGAGACTGATTTCACGTCTCCAAAATAAGTGAGGACGGAAACATAACAACTGTGTCCATCCGTGGATGCTAAACTATAGTTATTGCAGCAGAACACATGGGGAACTATACTCGACTGAGATCTCAGGTTCTACAGTGTTTGAGGGTTAATATAAGTGTACTGTAAGCATAAGGTGTGCAACTGGATTTATTCTTCTACCTACATGCTACGGTGACCTCTTTCCCCCGGTCAAGAGGTTAGAGTTTCACTTAAAAGAAGCAATCATATCTTTGGCCCCTAAATTATATGAAAAAAAGCTTAATTTGCTAAATTCAAACTCATAAGTGGCAACACATGAAGAAACATGGGAACACCATATGAAACAACACAAACTTTACATTTTTGTACCGCCAGATTTTAACGTCATGTAAACGAATGGTGCAAACTAGGCTAACCTAGCGGTTTTAGCTAACATCTGCAGTTAGGCTATGGTTTGTTTACATGACAAACTATACCTCACTTATGCATAACCGCATTTAAATAGAAGCAAGAAAAAATTTGCTGGTAAATCATCAAAATACACTCAAAACACAAGCAACCTCAAACCTACTGTCTTATGAACAAAACTTCAGCTGCTGACTGTCTGGCGCAATGCTGTAGGAACGATCCAGTTCTATTACTCTTGACTCAATTACTTCTGGAGGACCTGGATGTCCGACCCCAAAAACTTTATTTAATTGAAAGCATTTTCGAATTAAAAAATAAGTAAATTTTGGTCTATATGTTATAACTAAGCAGTGCTGAGATATTCTTTCTTTCACAGACAAACGTTTTTGCCACTTCAACAGCAAGTTTAGAGGGAACGTAATAAGAAAACTCAAATGACCCAGCATTCTACCAGCATTTAAATGCATCATGCACACACAAATCTGGAGACGTGAAATCAGTCTCAAAACTCCTCGTGCACTTGTAACCTTGATCTGTCCGTAATCGTGGTTTTGTCTGAGTGTATCAGGTGATTGGTGCATAGTATTTAACGATTTGTATGCGTAGGAGTAGTTTTGAATTCGTAGTTAGTTTTTAGTTTATGTAATTTGAAATGGTGCGTGTGTAAATGTATTTTGTAGTCCTACTTTATTGATATTTGTGTGTACATTTAAACACACAGCTGCAAGTACTCGAAGTTACGCACAAATATTTTTTACGAGTTACAAATCATGTTTTACACATACAACTACCCTAAGTTACACACAAATAGGCTGACACAAGTTACAAATCAAGTATTACACACACAGAGATCTTTTGAGACTATTTTCTCTCCATAGCCTTTCCTTGTAAAAAAGAAAAAGGTAGGCTACTGCCCCCTTGTTAAATCGCAATTTAAATGTAAAATCTAAGTTCAATTTCTCAAGCCAAACCTTGGTCTGACTACTGATACAGAACTGCAGATATTGTGACTTGACGTTCTTTACTCTGTTCTACAATATATACCTTGCCTGCTGTATGTATTGGTTTCAGAATTCTTATGTTGGAAAAAAAATCATTTGGAAAGTGTTCCTTCTGTTTGAATTTGTAAATTTGTAATTATGTTATTTATTTGTGTTAAAATTTTTATTTTGGTCTTTGTAATACTAGAATAGCTTTATATATTTTAGTCTGTCTGTTTACATCATTATAAAAATATTAAATCAAAGGTTATGATCAGTTACTCAGCACTTAAGCAGCCTTTTTACCAAATCTGTTTTTACTCCTACTTGACTACTTTCTTGGATGACTACTTTTTACTTTTACCTGAGTATAAATATGTTAAAGTATCTCTACTCTTGAGTAAAATCTTTGGGTACTCTACCCACCTCTGCACGTTTTATATTTTGCTGATATAAACATTTCTTTGATGGCTGGATACATAAGTTTTACTAAAAAACAAACAAAGAGAAGAAATCTGTTACAATAAATATATTTCCATGACAAAGGGCCTGGTAATGCATAATTAGAGTTTTAATTATGATTCCCAAGCTAATTACATGCCAGCTTCATGAGCAGAAATGTACAATATAACTTATATGTTTCTTGTAATTTATGGGTTTTTTAAAGCATAAAACTGGGTTTTTTAAGAGTTTTTAAGACCCTGTAGAGACCCTGATACAGCTCAAGTAACTGAATTATCTACTGGAGCACAGAAAGGCCCTACGGCATGAGCAGATAATGTTCTGATGACTAAGTCAGGCTTTTTTAGGCCCAGTTTATTAGCATTGTTATGGGGTCGGAATGAAATTAGGAAAATGGCAGCTGTGTCCATGCCATGTCATTATGAAATGTAATCCTATTTGACCCAGCAAGCTTCTTGATATGGACAGAACACTCTCTTGGGGTCATGTGTATCAGCTCTGTTCTTATGCCGTGCAGAAATAGTAAGCTTTCACTGTGTTTTTCTCGTGTTGAATGTTCCCAGAGATAGAACACATAGATGGTTCTCTGGTGTCTGCAGCTTTTAGAAAATGTTGCTGAAAAGTCACTCTAAGCACAATTTATTTTAGCTTACGTCATCCTTTTTTTTAGATATAACACCAAGGAAGGTCATACTAAAAAGCTGTAGTCATTTGACATTCAACATTTAAAGACATTTTGCTGCATTGACAGAGCAAACATTCTGCTTTGATGGGTGCTTGTCCATTTTTGCAGTGAAGAATGGCATTGTAAAACTTGTTTTAAGTACATGTGTGGTCTAAGTGAATAATGGCCTGCATACAGTGTCTTCTTTAAGTGGATGAACTTTTAACCCTGCCATCACAGGATTAAAAGTTATTTCAGTTCTCTTTGGGGGCTATCATTGAGGCCCAGCCACAGATTTCATGAGAGTTACATATTGTACTCAAAAAACTCTAGGTATAGTTGTATCTATGTGTAATTGCAGGAATTCACTGCCTCAGTGGCTTCAGCACACAAGGAAATCTACTCATTAGATTGTTTTGCCAGGAGCAGGGGGAAACTGAATGCCAGCTAGTGTCAAGTCAGGAGTGAGTGAATGGCTGGAGAGGAACAGCTGCACGCAGCGTCTCTGCCAAGCATAGCATGTCAACGAACTGCAATGCAACTCTGCTCAGTCATTCGGATGCAAGACAGAGCGTTGAAATGACATTAGGGACAGTTAATATAACGAACCATCTGTGCAGCTCAGCTAGAGCAAAAACATTCTGTCGTTATTTGAAGTCATACATGGACATACATATTTGGTGTACAAGTAGATGGAAGTCGATATGGCATAATAACTTTCCTTGCAGCAATCATAAAAATTTAACTCACTTTTGTTTTATTTACGCAGATGATTTTGTGTTTCTTCCAGGAGGCTCAGAAGGTGAATAACCCTGCCAACAATCCGACAGCAGACAAGACAACAAAAGGTCCTGATGAGAAGGAGGAGGCAGCACCAGCCAGCGAGGTGGGATGGATGACTTCAGTCAAAGACTGGGCTGGTGTCATGATCTCCGCTCAGACACTCACAGGCAGGGTTCTGGTAAGTTTCTGTTCTTCAGACATGAATGAAAACAACAAAGCCAAAATCAACAATGCAGGGTTACTGGAACGCTTTAGCCCCAAATTATTTGGATATTTTCTATGTAAACTGAACTTATTTTCTTTGCTCAAAATAAGTCTATTGTCTTGTCCATAGCCACGTCGTAGGCCATTGAATTAGAAATACACTATAGAGGCTAGATAATGCACAGTTCTTGGTTGATCTGAGCTGTTTTAATGGTGCAGTTCTGCAAGCTAACTTTTCTCCTTCTCTGTTGGGTCATTGTGTTAGTGTGTATTTATGTGTCTGAGTGTGTGTGCCTGTGTAAATACTTATGCATGGTATTTGACCGAAACTACGCCTACAAGATTTGGTGTTGGTGCCGTAGTTTTAAGTGTGTCACCAGGGCTCTCATTTATCAAATGTTCGTAGAAACTGTCCTATATTCTATCCTATGAATGAAATTTAGAATGTTTGTATGAACAGTCAAATATCGGATTTATAAAGTATGTGGTGGCCACTCGTATACATGTTCCTCCATAATCATGTGTTGATATATTCCACGTGTGCGTACCCAGGTGCTCGTGCCCGTTCAGTCATTTGCATACAGAAACGCCCTCAATTAACTACATTTTGTAACACCACATCCTCTGACACATGCATAAAGTCCTTGCGTTCTCTTCCGAAAATAATGGCCAAGAGAGCGAGAAAAAGAATTTCAGTTGCACCGAGATCAAGGTGATACAGAAGTCAAAAAAAAAAGGGAAACAGACATTTTGAAAATCGTTATTGTTAACACTGATAGTTTTTGCTCTCTGTTATCAGCGGTTCCTGTGCTTCATGCCCCCCCCCAATACTTAACTTTTTTGAACAAATTTAATCAGTTAAATTTTTCCAGAACATAAAAAAAGAACAGTGCCTGGGTCAAGTAACAGAGTTACTAAATACGGTCTGAAAGTGGAGAGATTCCTGTCAGAAATAAAGGGAAATCAAATTTCAGTATCAAACTGAATACAATGAAACGTCCCTCTGCACACAGCTGGGCCACATCTCCTACTGTGGGTGCACTAATCATCACATTTGACATGTCTGTGGCCGTGTTATTGGAGCCTGGCATCAGTACGCATGGAAACAGTGACAACCTGCTTCAATGATAAGCAGGACCACCTCGTTCCACAGTACAGTTTGCAAACCTTTTATATATAAGTGTACCAACATCCTTTCAAGCTGAAGCGCTTGATGTGACAAATAAAAAATCAAAGGGGAGGGCGCAGACCTTGCACCCCCCCAGATTGTGATTCACAGGATCTCCATGCATGATCACCTCCAAAATTGTATTAATCATTTCTTGGCAAATTTCTAACATTTCCTTAAAGTTTAATCCAAATCCGTCCATGACTTTTTGAGTTATTTTATAAAAGATAGACAGACAACATGAGCTCCTTGGCAGAGGTGATAAAACTGATTAGATAAATATTTCGACAAAGTAAAGTTGTTTCAGTCTTGCAGTCCCCCCATTATACCACTAGATGCTGTGCATATGCATGGTCAGAGCTGTTCTTATATTTAGGAACATTTCTACGCACAAGTAAAAGATGGTGAATACCACACAATGCGTAAAATTGTTCCTACGCACGAAATACGCACATATCTGTGCGTAAGTACAGTTGATAGTTGATTTTCGGAGTACTTCTCCCTTCCTATCCACATCTTTGTGTCTGCAGGATTTGTGTGCGAAATTGTGTGCTAATTTGGGGAGATGAGAATTTTTCAGTTTATACATTTTGACCAAACTAAAAAAAAACAAAATGTATTAATTATATTGAAACAAATACTCTGTTTTCCAGCTCTTTCAGTCACAGTTTGTCTGTTCTGCCCTGACATCCACTGTGCATTAGAGAGAGAGAGAGAGAGCGCGAGAGAGAGAGCGCGCGAGAGAGAGAGAGCGCGCGAGAGAGCGCGAGAGAGAACACACGCTGTTATTGTTAACGTTTGCTGAAATGTGACAGCTTCCTCATGCCTGGTGAGGATAGTTCAGAGTTGAGGAAGGCTCTGTCCTTTTATGGTGGGGAAGAGGAAAAATCCTGAAGGGAACTGTCAATTTACTAAATGAGCTTCTCTTTTATCACTTTCCCACTCACACAGCTCTCCTGGCATGGAACGCCGCTCTCTTTTTCCTTTCATCTTCTGCTCTGACTTAGTGCTCCCGATCTGCCCTGTATGTATATATCTGTGAGCTGAAAGTGTGAGGGAGAGAGTTGAGGCAAAGAAAACTGAGGAAGAGAGAAACACCAACAAAATCAGATAAGCAAATTAAAAGTGAAACTGTATGTTTGTTCCAGTAAAGGAGAAATAAGGCACTGGCTGCTTTAAATGGGGTTTCTGGGCTTAGAGATATCCCAGTGTATCACCTACTGTGATTTGCACTACTTCTAGTGGAGCTGATAATTCAGCCCAGCAGGCTGTGTTTACTTACGTGTTCGCTCTAATGATATGCAGCACAATACTGCAAGTATGAATTGCTCCATGAAGGTGAATGACTGGCTCATCATGTGGGTGGAACGTGTGCAACTGTGGGTTCTTGTTTGAAAGTATTTTTTCCATATATACAGTAAGAGCATGAAAACTTCTGTATATATGTGCATGTGTGGATGTATTCAAGTGTGGGTGGCTAGGTGACTTTATTTAATATTTTTTGTGAAGCATTTGCTATTCCATCAGTGCTTCACTGCAGATCAGAATTTGCAAGGAGTATCCATGTATGCAGAATCTGGCTGGTAACCATAGGAACTGCTGTGTAGTGGTGCTCAGTCATCTGACATTTGGACTCTGTCTGCCTGGGCAAAGAAAAATAGGACAAAAAAACCCAAAAGAAAGTTTCTGTCTTGCTCAAAAACGGACATGCACAGTTGGCTCCATTCCACCCAGGTGGAAAAAGAAACAAAACCAGATCAAGATGGATTGTTTCTGTTAGTCAGAGCCCTCCATCCCTGATCATTTGTTTGCCTTGATGATTTTGCTGTTAGTGAAAGATCAAGTATACCCTCGAGCTTATTGAATTACCTGACAAATATAATTCCCCAATGTGGTGCGGAGATATGTAGTTCTCTGCACCGTTTTCTGCTGCAACCCTTTCTCCTAGAGTTGCAAACACATAATGTGTTTAGATTAAGTTTCCTGTCACAACACTAAGCAATACAGTCAAACATATTTTACAGAGTGGAAATGCTGAAATAGTAAACAGGTCTGACTTATCTTTAGGGTTGCCTTTCTCACTTGCAATACTGCAGATTTGATGCCAAACTCTAACCACAGGAATATCTACTTTCTTACTTCTTTATGCGAATAATGTATTACTTCACACATGCAAACAGCGAGGTCCAGAAATATTACTACTCCTCCTTTCAGACATGGTATAGGTTGTTTATTTTAGATGGTTTCCTGATTCTAGCAAAACTTTAAAAGCATAGTCCATGAATTAGAACTGATGCCTGATTCACATCTGGTGCAGTGCAGATGCGTTACAGACTGTACGGCATCTGCAAAGATGAAAAAAGATTGAGTCCAATCAGAGCATTCACACCGACTGCGGTGTGCTGCGGAGCGGATGCAGAGCTCTGTTAACTTTTGGCATAAAGTCGAGTTTTTTATGCTGCATGTGGATTCCCATGAAGTTATAGAAATTACACAAGCCAGACAGGAAGTGAGACGTGAGCAAGTGAGGTGCATCTGGTATATTTCAAAATAAAACCCGTTTCTTTCCCCCGGCTTTCTCTTTTATTATCAATGATGGGGATATCAGTTCACAGTTTTTGATAGTTCATGTTATTTTGATACGTACATCTTTAAACGTATTTTGTCAAATTGTTGTAAACTATTGCTAAACATTCATTGCTTTCACTCTGTGCTTTCCGGAGACGTTCCGAACATGAACCACAGTCTGTGTGAATGACAGTCTGTACGGAAACCAGCCCGCATCCGCACCGCCTCCGGACCACACCGGATGAATCAGGGGTGATCATTCGAGAGGCCTACTGTTCCCTATTGTATTAATTCTTAAAAAAAACTCGTGATGAGTGTTTGGAATCATTATTTTCTTGGAACACCCAATGGTTTCCAGATTTCACCTGGGTAGGTGTTGATTTGAGGTGGAGCAGAAACATTTAGAGGTGGTTCTTCTCCCTTATTTCACTCCATGTGTGAAACGTGCATTAAAACAGACCGTCAAGATAATGCTGTCTTCAACGTGTTGTGTAGTTATACTGTTTTCCTTGGTTTTAAATTGTCACATTGATTCATCCAAACATTTATCTTGTTGTCATGGCAAAATAGCTCAGTCTTTGTCTTATCTCACCACAATACCTTTCTCCTGAAGGCATCTGGATTTTGCATATATGGGTAGCTGCAGATGTCAGTGGAGTTGGTTGGAATGCTCTCAGTCTATGTTGGTGTTAACCACATTTTACTATGGAACATGGTGTTCTAGAATCATTCAATATAGTATAAGTATATACTATATAAGACCCACTCTAAATTATATACTTATACTAGCAGAGGCGGAGTGGCAATCGGGACGACCAGGACTTTTCCCGGTCGGCCGGCTGAAGGATGTACACAGCGGAACACAATTTACAATTGACGGGCCTGACTCTGAGCTTATCAAAATCATTGAAGTTATTAAATTCACCGCAAATAGCGGCCATATACTCTCAGTTAAGCTATCTAGAATGTCCAATCAGTATTTATATCAGTTGTTCACTTTCTGTATCTTAGTCATGTTCTTATCTTGCAGAACATTCATGGTCACAGATAAAAACAAAAACAATTTGATTTGTTTGTTTGTTCTTGAATTTCCTCCTGGGGATCAATAAAGTATCTATCTATCTATATATCTAATGTAGAATGGAGCAAAGCCTCTTGGGAATTGGGAATGCGTTTATCCAATGAACCGATTGCGCTTGCTCCTTCCCAAAGGGAAGGATCTGCGCATGTGTATGCTGTATGATCACACTATGTCCACTGACGAATCATAAACCTTCTTCGGTTCATTTCATCCACTCACAAACGAAGTTGTTTGGTAGTTAATGTTAATTCGAAAGTTAAAAAAATAATCTGCATGTATATAAGACCGATCTTTCAACGGGAATTAAGGCAGAAGCTTGTCTGACTGTGGTGCATTCAAGGATCGTTCGAAATGTATGGTGAGTTCAAAAACCTAGGACATTTAAAACTTATGACAAAAATCCCCCACTGAAAATAATACCATAAGGAATAACCTTCTGTTTAATGGCAGTTGGCAAGGAACACTTGATGGATGCTAAATATGCCCTACTTATTTTTTACAAAGTACTAAAAAACAACTATATTTTCTGTATTATCCAAATTGAGGTGTTTATGTCATTGTGTGGATGTCGATTGTGGTATAGCCCTGTGAGTGAGACTGTTTCACCCTGATTTGGTTGAATGCACCTCACAGAATGATCGTGGAGACAGGGCTGGCTCTACTGGTGGGCAAGGGTAGACAATGCCCACCCAAACAGAATGCCTTCCCACCCAATAAAAATACAAGGAAACGAACGTGACGTAGCTTAGTCTTCCAATTAAATGGTATAAAACATAACAGGACATATCTACACTTTTGATTGGACGTGCTGTAGATATATAGCTAAAGCTTAATACTGAATATAATATAACTTACATAGAATATCATATAGCCTAAACCTAATTTAGAATAGAGTGTAACTATAATTTATAGCCTAATTTTATTTAACAATATATTATATAGCTAAAGCCTAATACAGAATATAACTATAATATAACTTACATAGAATATCATATAGCCTAAGCTTAATAAAGAATAGAATGTAACTATAATGTATAGCCTAATGTTATTAACAATATATTATATAGCTAAAGCCTAATATTGAATATGATGTGACTATAATGTAATATATAACATGATATAACAATAGTGTAATACCTAATATATTTTTTCTGACCCATAACATATATTTATACACATAGATAGATAGATACTTTATTGAGGGGGGGGGCTGGTGCGGTCAGAATTTTCCCTGTGGATTTTAGTGCCCCACTCCGCCCCTGTATACTAGTTTAAGTGTAATAGGCTTTAGCCTATCTAGTTCCCGAACATCCTAACCAGTAGCCTTTCATGTGAGACTTACAATTTTAGAGAAATGTTTGACATTTGCTTACAGTTGGGTGTCTCAACAAAACAATGGTTTTAAACACACCAGAAAAGTAGTTATGGAAATTGGGTGATTGAACTTGTAGTATGCCCTATCCAAACAGGCTGCTATTTGTATTTTCATTAACATCTTGTGATGAACTGTCTTCTTTACCCTTGGATATTTGTCATTTTCCTGTTGCAAAACAATCACATCTACAGTGGATAGAAAATACAGAGTTGCATTTTTCAGTTGTTGGAGCTAGAATTTTGCTGGAATATTTTTTTCAATAATTCCCATTAGGGATGGGCATAATTAATCGACGATCGATTAATTGATCATTAACAATTTCATCGATGACATATTTTTAACCGATCAATTAATGCATGTTCTGTTGCGTAGTGTGAGTTTTGAAGGAATGCAATTAATTTTGCTATGTGGCAGTAATTAAACACTTTACCACACAAGGGCGATGACTGAAAATAAAACCCACAGGCTGACTCAGTTTCTTGACCGTTTCTGTGTATTTTAAAAGTAACATTGTCATGAAAAGGTCACAGCAAAGTGTGACGTGGGACCACTTTGGCTAAAAAAAACAAACAAAAAAAGTCTCGGTTCACTGCCAACACTAAGCTGTGTATAAGTACTTGAACGCACTTCCAACCCTGGTTAGAAGCGGAGCATCCTGCTCTTGGTCTCAACCTAGCATCAAGTCGGTGTTAGCATGGAGGAGCCGAGATGCACAACAAGCAGAGAAACTTACTCACCGATTACTTTCTAAGGGAGGCTCCGCCACCCCTGGATTGCATTCCTACAGACTGATGGAAAATGAATTAAACAAGATTCCAGTGGCTTGCCAAGTTAGCACGGAGATATGTGTATCACAGCGACGTCTGTCCCTCACAGGAGGTGATCTCTGCGCTGCAGGTCAGACGCGACAGCAGCCTGGACCGTCAGTCTGCTCACCAGGCTGCTTTCGCTTCAGACCCCAGCGCATGTTAACAAGCTCATCTTTCTGAACAAAAATCAGTAGACTGATGCTAAAGTTTTTAATAAGTTACGGTTTTCTTTTGTTTTTGTCTTTTTTTACTCTGTTAATGAGCCTAATTCATTGTTAGGTACGCTGATCTCTCTCATCCTCTTTCTCCACTCTTTTTGCCAAATGTAACAAAACTATCAGCTTATAGCGGATATTTTCTTTGTGCAACTACCATGAATTAATTCCGTTTAACTGCCACCAAGAGGTGTCCCACTTGTAATGAAACACGCTATTTTTCTCACTGCATTTTATTATAGCCTATGAACACTGAATTTTAAGATAAAAATATCAATGATTAATTGAAAATCGATCGTTAATTCTCCCGATGATTGATGAAGACAGTTTTATCGAATGCCCATCCCTAATTCCCATACAACTCCTGTTTATGCCTGTAGTTTGTGTGTGAAAGGACTTAATGTGTTGTTTTCAATAACTGGGTAGGGTATCTGTATAACAGCCTGCCATTATTCAAAACATGTTTATCGATTATCAATAAAAAACATAATCTTTACTTAACCCTAACCACAGAAGGGAGTCTAGTTGTTTAGGCATGGGAGTATGAGTTGCTAACTCATTCTTAATTCTCAGACAATTCTCTTTATATGCCTTCCATACACTACTTGCCAACTAGATAGATAGATAGATAGATAGATAGATAGATAGATAGATAGATAGATAGATAGATAGATAGATAGATAGATAGATAGATAGATAGATAGATAGATAGATAGATAGATAGATAGATAGATAGATAGATAGATAGATAGATAGATAGATAGATAGATAGATAGATAGATAGATAGATAGATAGATAGATAGATAGAGAGATAGAGAGATAGATAGATAGATAGATAGATACCTTGAATAAATAGAAAAATCCCAGAGAGCACATTGTACCCACTTTAAGACTTCATTGTACCTTTTTTTTCTTCTACTACTACTACTACTATTACTATTACTACTACTAAGGCTTCAGCTTTTGCGATTCAGTTTGCTTCTAGGGTACTTTTTAAACAAATATCCCTAGAATGTTTGATATTTAGCTTTCAGCATATACACACAACTTTCAGATTGCAAGACTACTCTACCTGCCCAGTCTCAGTCGCCTATCATTTTGCTCAGAGCTGTTTTCCTTTGCAAACTTATTGTTAAGCTGTTCATTTATTGTCACAGGCTGTAAACACCCGGTAACTGTTGTCAGCTGGTTGACTTTTGCTTTACTGTTGCCTTGAAGCTCCCTCTCACTTGGTACATATTCTGCGCACTCTACAGCTTTCTGGATGGGAGGGCCTTGAAAGTCATTATTATTATTGATTATAACTAAAGACTTAATAGATCAATTTCAGAGACAATTAAATTTATTCCACAGATAATACAGATTTCACACTGAAATAATAAAAATATAAGTCGAAATTACCGATTTAAAATATTACAGTGAAAGGTCATAATTTATCCAATCTGCTTAAGTCACCCAAGAGATTTAGAAACTACCAGCTGCTGAAGAAGTGTTTCTCTGCATCCTGTGGGACAGCTGTCTACACAGTGGCATTGCTTTCGGAAGATGGGTGAAAGGAAAGCCCATCCTCTCTGTTGATGGATAACTCATTGGTTTTTTGACAGCCATGTCATTCCAGTTGCTTTATCAAAAGACCTCATTAAGCACTGAAGGGCGCAGCTTATGAGGAAGGAAGCGACTACTTGGACAGCTGGAGATATGAGGCGGCTGACTTTGTGTGCCACATTATCCTAGCATCTCAGAAAGTCAATTTCTATGGTTTGCATCTGGTTTGGTAATAATGCATTTAATCCTATAATGTCCAAGAAAAATAGCAAGGATTATAAACTCTCAATGCAGATATTCTACTTATCTCTATGGACAGGAGATTTACACGGCATGGTGGGTCCAGAAATAGGTCAGTCCTGCCATCTTTCTTAATGGGATCTTGGGTGGCAACCAGGGACCATCTGTTCACACGCTCTCTAATCCCTGTGGTCATCTCTCTGCCTATTCCTATCCAACCCTCACACTTCTTGGCCTTCTGCGTTTTGACCCCTATCATCTGGAAATACTATGAATGTAACACATCTGTCTGTTTTTACAGAAAAAGTGAAAACCTTCCAATCACTGTTATATAAACGGAAAAAATCCAGCTCAAATGTTCATGTTGAACAGTAAAACCTCTGACAGGACACATGACTTTCTTTGCCACTCTTTCTCCCTCTGTGCTCTTGCCAGCATACCCCCCCCCCCCTTGCTCAGTATGTATTTCTGTGTGCGTTGGCAGTAAGGAGAGATCTCATACCATTTTGAATTAGTGTGTTGTTTGTTTTTTATCTTGTATTCATGTTTCGTCAAACATCCTGTCGCGGTGAAAATCAACATTCTCTCACAATCCCCACGATTGCCTTCCTCCCTGCCCTGGAAACAGCTGTCATTCACACTTTTCAGCCTGGCATTGTTTATGCCAATGTAATGTGTGTGTTTACCAATGTGAGGAAAATTTCACACCTACTTTCCTTTGGGCTTGAAACCAGATATATACATACACTGTGAAAAAGACCTAACTTTTTTTACTCTGACAATAAATTAGACTTAATATGTCCTGTTTTAGTTCTTTTAGATTTACCAAAATTATTTCTACTTGCTAAATACCAGAATAATGACAAATAATCTTATAGAGGATTTTTATTACTTAAAATTCAGGAGTTTATATATAATAAGGTTACTATGTCTAACAATTTGGGAAAGCCAGTATGATGATGTCACATGGTAAATTTGTGAATGCATGTTAAAGCACACCTCATACAGTACACACAATTTCATTATTGCCCCTTTCAAACAGGCCATAAAAAGCTGTAATTTTCCGGACTTCCTCTGTTTTGCTTTTGAGTCTGAAAGCAATCTTCTGGACTTGGTCTGGATACCCTTTACCGGTAATTTTATGGATGAAGACCTAGTAACAAAAGCAGACTTTTCGCGGTATGGTGTTTGCATCAGATTATCAGGAAATGTTCTGGAAAAGCTGGAGGGGTGTGAGGTGGTGGGGAAAAGGGGAGGGGGGCAGGGAACGCTGTTAGCGCACACATTGATTATGTATAAATGTCACGTGAACGGCAGTGCATAAGAACACGGCTTCTTCAGCTTCTTCATCAATGTCTCTTAAGCGTTTCCATGTGTGCAAAATTGCACACATCACAAAGACGAGCACTGTGAGTAGATCTGCTGTTTCGTCAGCCATCTTTGCAATAATCCCTTTGTTTGGGGAAATGACATGTATGCCCGCCGCACTAAGTTTACGTCATATCCACATACAACCCCCCACTCCCCTCTGCCCTCCAGTTACTCTGGTAAGAGTAGTGAAAGGAAGAAATAATTATTTCAAATGCAAAATAAAATGCCAGATTTTAGTTTGCAAATGCACACAGGGACAAGAACTTTATTTTTGGAGATGTCCTGTTGTCTGATGAAAAAAAAGTTGAGGTGTTTGACATTAATTACCATCAGGGGAAGTCAAAGGGGCAGTATGGGGGCTGCAGGTTTGCAAGGACATTTTGCTGCAAGAGGGACCGGTGTATTTCACAAAACAGATGGAATTATATGGAAAGAACATGAAAATTGGCCTCATGACTTTGTAAATTGGCAGTAGTGCACCAAATTCTCCCCTCTGTGTATTTTATGCCATGCCATGTGCCTTTAATTCAACGTTTTAATCTAACCATCTGCTTGAGTCCCCTCCTGTTTCTTCATCAGAAACTGTTGCCTCTCAGCACCTCTAAGACATCTTGTGCTTCACTTTTTTTCCTGTTGTTGAGTTTTTTGCTGCACAGCTTATTCACTGGTTATTTGGCAAAATGTATCAGTTCGATCGATGTAAATCCACTCAGTATTGATGTGAATCGTCTTTACAGGGATTAATTGCTGTTTGTGCTTGGCGAACCTCAGTGGACGTGTCCTGCAGCTGGCAGAGGGGTAGAAGGAAAGAAATGGGTGTGGTGTAAGCTTTCAATGGATAACAAACCATCTGAAAGGAGCTACTACACTGTTTATTGTTTTCAAATATGAACAAAGGCAAGGCAAGGCAAGGCAATTTTATTTGTATAGCACACTTTCAACAGCAGGGTAATTCAAGGTGCTTAACATGATTTGGTGATTTAAAAAAAACACATAAAAGAAACACACATTACACATGATACACAATAAAGCAAGAGAAAAATTTAAAAAAAAGCAAGAGAGCATGAACACATTTCATACATATGACATCAAGCATTTACTCAAAGGCAATTCTAAACAGATGGGTTTTTAGTCTCGATTTAAAGCAGTTCAGAGTTTCAGCAGCTCTACACTCGTCAGGAAGTCTGTTCCAGATAAGGGGAGCATAAAAACTGAAAGCTGCTTCTCCATGTTTAGTTCTGAGTCTAGGGATGTTTAGTAGCCTAGAGTTGGAGGACCTGAGTGGTCTTGGTCGTTGGTACCATGACAACAGGTCTTCAACATATTTTGGTGCTAAGCCATGTAATGATTTATAAACTAGTAAAAGTATTTTAAAGTCTATTCTCTGAGCTACAGGGAGCCAGTGTAAGGACTTAGAACTGGGGTGATGTGCTCTACTTTCCTGGTTCAAGTGAGGACGCGAGCGGCAGCGTTCTGGATCAGCTGCAGCTGTCTGATTGACTTTTTAGGCAGACCTGTGAAGATGCTGTTGCAGTAATCAATCCGACTAAAGATAAACGCATGGATGAGTTTTTCTAGGTCGTGTTGCAAAATCAGTCCTTTAATCCTAGAGATGTTCTTCAGGTGATAGAACGCTGACCTTGTTATTGCCTTTATGTGACCCTGGAGGTTCAGGTCTGAGTCCATTACTACACCTAGGTTACGAACCTGATCAGTAGTTTCTAGCTGTATTAATTGAAGCTGTGTGCTGACTCTTGATCGTTCCTCCATGGGTCCAAAAATAATCCCTCCAGTTTTGTTTCTATTCAGCTGGAGAAAGTTATGGCACATACATCCATTTATTTGGTCAATGCATTGATTTAGGGTTTGAATGGGTTCAGAGTCACCTGGTGACATTGTAATGTAGAGTTGAGTGTCATCTGCGTAGTTATGATAGCTAATGTTATTGGTTGCTATAATCTTGCCTAGAGGGAGCATGTAGATATTAAATAAGAGGGGCCCCAGGATGGAGCCCTGGGGCACCCCACATGTGATTTCTGTTCGTTCTGATGAAAAGTTTCCTATTGAAACATAGAAGTCCCTGTTCTTTAGGTAAGACTCGAACCAGCCAAGTACTGTACCAGAGAGTCCGACCCAGCTCTCCAGTCGTTCCAATAAAATATCATGATCAACTGTGTCAACTGCTGCACTGAGGTCCAACAGAACCAGCACTGTGGTTCTTCCACAGTCTGTATTTATGCAGATGTCATTAAGTACTTTGACGAGGACAGTCTCGGTGCTGTGGTGAGCGCGGAAACCAGACTGAAAAACATCAAAACGGTTTGTCATTGTTATGAAGCCATTTAACTGCTGAAACACACCTTTTTCAATAATCTTACTGATGAATGGAAGATTAGAGATTGGCCTGTAGTTCTGCATTAACGTGTTGTCCAGATTTTTCTTCTTTAGCAGTGGTTTAATAACTGCTGTTTTTAAAGCATGAGGGAAGACACCTGATAGCAGTGATGAGTTCACTATTTGAACAAGATCAGAACCAATAACAGGAAGAACTTTCTTTAGAAAAGCTGTTGGTAGGATATCAAGATAGCAGGAGGAGGAGCTTGATTGGATAATGATTTTTTCAATGCTGTTCTGGTTTAATTCGTGGAATTCAGACATTTTCTCTACATTGTTGTTGATTGGGGATGGCACTGGTTGTGGGTTCGATATTGAGGTACAGATTGACCATCTAATTGTTAGAATCTTTTCAGTGAAAAAGCTGGCAAATTCATTGCAGGCCCTGGTAGAATTTAGTTCAGGGGCTACTGTCACTAAAGGATTAGTTAGTCTTTCCACTGTTGCAAATAGAGTCCGTGCATTATTGATATATGATTTCAGAAAAGAACGATTCCCTAGCATCTTTTATAGTTAGCTGATATGTATTCAGTCTCTCTTTGTAGATCTCACAGTGAACCTGGAGTCGAGTTTTCCGCCATTTTCTCTCGGCTCGTCGACACTCTCTTTTTTCACTACGTACCGGTGGATTTGATGTCCACTGAGACTTTTTTCTACCTGAGACTACTTTCACTTTAGTTGGAGCAATGGAATCCATGATGTCTGAGATTTTCGCAAGGAAATTATCTACCAACTTATTTACTGAGTTTGGGTTGGGAGATGAGGGGGATGTGGTGGAAGGATAAATACGTTTAAAGGTTTCTACTGAACTGTCCCCTAGAAAATGCTTTTTTATAGTGGTCTTACTGTGGCTGGATAATTTAGCAGAGATGGTACTTTCAAAGAAAATACAGAAATGGTCAGATAATGCAATATTAATTACAGAGATGTCGGAAATATTTAAACCTTTGCTGATAATTAAGTCCAGAGTGTGTCCTTTATTGTGTGTTGGTTGTTTGACATGCTGGATCAGTCCGAAGTTGTGGAGAGTATCATCTAACGTTTTTGCAAAAGCATATTGACAACAGAAATCAATGTCAGTATTTTAAATTTAGCATTTGGGTTGGTTCCAGTTTACATTAATAGGCTGCCCCATCAGCTCCATACTGAATATACTAAGTTACGTAAAACTTTCTTTTACAACATTTGACAATGGTGTTGGGTCAAATCCATTTTCTAATTCTGTAAAAACATTCTAAAGACATTGGCGTATATGGTTGTTTATAAGGTTTACTGATGAAAAAGCAGTTAAAGTAGTAAGTTAACTGATAAAATAATCAAAGTAGTAAGCTAAGAGTGCTAATAATTATTTAAAAAGCAAGCTAATCGGCACAAAACAGCTGAACTAATGATGCAACAGAACAGTTAAAAACTGTTTGAATATCAAGATAACAGTTATGAAACAGTTAAATTAGTAATCTGGTGATGACAAAACAGTGGTACAAATCAGCTAATGGTCATAAAAAACTGAAGTAGTGAACTTACAGTTTAACATTACTGTTATATGGTAAGCGGCTCAAGTAGCAAGTTAACGGTGATTAAACAGTTGAGGAGTAAACCAATATTGATAAATCTGTGAACTCAAAACATTTTTAACGTAACACAAGTTACGGGATAAACATGTAATCTCTAAATGTTGGCGTTATTCAAAATAGCAGTGTTTCAACCTTATCATGTTTGAGGATTGGGAGCAGCAGGCTGTCATTATTCCAGCTTAAGACCCTATCTGAAAATTTTCTTGTAGCACCGGGAAAGAATGATGCACTCAATAACAAGAATATCCAGTGAGCTTGGCTTTTCTTTTTGTGGTGCTACCCAGCGTCACTGACAGGTGACAACCAAACTGTAACTTTTACTTGCTAGGAGGTTAGCTTGTTCTACTCTTAAGCAGGTTGTAAACTTCCCAAATCATCCACTTCCAAAGTTAGCATGAAACGATCATATGTTTCCCCTAATATTAATTTTCTTTTGTGTCTTTTTGTGAGCTTTTGCCTCTGTCACATCAGTGTTTATTGTTTTATTGTCAAGTGACTGCCTCATGTTGACATTTTCTACTTTTAACTTGTACTGCTTCCCTCTTCTGTTTTCTGTCTGACAGCTAAAAGGTTATAAAAGCAGTGACATATCCTAGCTTCTGCTTGAGTCATTGACAGAAAATTGGTATTCATTTTAATAAAAAATAAACAGCTTAATGCCACAGCGTAGTCCTTGGCAAGGACTACATTAAGGGCAAGAAAGATAGCTTCAACAATGACTGGGCCTGTTTTGTCCTGTGAATTACAGCAGCAGAACAAAAAACAGGAAGTGTACTCCTTCTACACAAAAACAGACATAACACATTTGAACTTTTGTGCACCAGTTTTTAATGGAATTATTTAAGGTAACACCATTGCTGTTTTCAGATAACAAGGGTCATCTTAATATCAGATTACTTTCCAATGCTGCATTAGTGCCAAAAACATCAAAGATGTCCAAATGTTTAGTTTATTTCCAGATGGTTCCTCTGTTTTAAATGGTTACCTGATGCATAAAGCTCTTTGAGTTGTGTTCCAGTCCCCGCTTGCAGGTGAACACAGCAAACCATATAATAAAAATAACATCTGGCTTAACAACAGCATGTTCAGTATTGTCACATTGTGCTAGTTTCATTAATATTTCATGTCTGATATCTGTGATATCTGTGGACTTTTTATCTCCTTATCAAAGCTGTTCTATTTTTGTTTTTACTTTGGAATAATTTTAGAATGTTTGTGGTATAAGATTAGATTAAAAAAGATCAACACCTGATTCCTTCTTTCTCCTATCTGTTTACTGTCTAGAGCCAGTATCAATAAAATTGCTTCACAATATGTGAAGTTCACATTATTATGCCTTTAAATACATACTTTTGGAATTAATTACATGTTTTACTTGTGTTTAAACTTCTGATATTGTGTAAGAATTTCTTTTCACACGGATTAGGTTTTTGAGGTTCATCCCAAGTATATTTGGGCTGCCGCCACATAAGTAACGTAATCTGAACGGTGAAAGATTTTTATAGGAGCTGGAGGCGGCAATGAGAGGAAAAGCAGGGTGTCATAGTAGGAACATACAGGGAGTCCTGGTATCGTGTTGTCTACTTTCATCTGCTTGTAATTCACACACTGCTTTCTCACCACAGGCTAACATAGTGCTGCACGTCCGAGCATGCATATATGGTGTACTGACACACCACACATCATTATCAGAAAACCTTCTGTCAAGCTTAGATTTCTTAGCTGCTGAATAAATCACAGAAGACAGACCTAATACCGTGTAGTGCACATCTCCCTATATTACATTTTATCTTTCAGCTTTTTAGAGCTTTTAAATTGCAGAGCACTGGGGAGAGGTTTACATCTCTAAAATGGCTGGTCTCAAATTGTCCTCATGAATGATTTTTCCTGCATCCTTCCTTTACGCCTGTCATAACTCTGAGGGGTTCCATGGGATGACTCATTGTTGTTTTTTCCCATCCATTCTGCTATCTATTAACCCATCCGTTTACCACCTGTGCCTTTGTTGTTAAATAGGCAATGGCCTAAGACCATCTTCTATCACTGCAGGCTACCCTGCCCTTTGCCTAACCCACCCACCTTCAAACTGTTTCACAGAATAGAAAGGTTGAATCAGAATCAGAATCAGCTTTAATGGCCAAGTTTGACACATACAAGGAATTTGACTCCGGCAATTTTTCACTCCAGTACAGAACTTAAATAAGTGAAATAAAGAAATAAATACAGATAAATAATAAAGGATAATATATACACCAAACCGGGGTTATTTTACAGTGAGTATGTAAAGCAGTGCAGAGTTATAGTTTATTGTTATGTGAATGGACTCACACTCTGTGACTACACAGAGTTCATCAGAGCGACAGCCTGGGGGAAAAAACAGTTCTTGTGTTGGGTGGTTTTGGCGTACAACGCTCTGTAACGCCGGCCTGACGGGAGGAGCCTAAACAGATTGTGGCCAGGGTGTGAGGGGTCTGTGGTGATTTTTCTGGCCCGCTTCTTGACCCTGGACTGGTACAGGTCCTGAATGGAGGGAAGATCAGTACCTATGATCCTCTCTGAGGACCTGACTGTTCTCTGCAGTCTGTCCTTGTCTTTTCTGGTGGCGGATCCGAACCAGACAGAGATGGATGAGGTCAGGACAGACTGGACTATTGCTGTGTAGAAGATGGTCAGCAGTTCCTGAGGCAGGTTGAACTTTCTGAGCTGACGCAGAAAGTACAGCCTTTGCTGGGCCTTCTTTCTTATACAGTTAATGTGGGAGGTCCACTTCAGGTCCCGTGTGATGGTGGATCCTAGGAACCTGAAAGACTCCACTGTGGGGACTGGCCTGTTGATGATTATGAGAGGAGATGTTGATGGGGGTCTCTTCCTGAAGTTCACTGTTATCTCCACGGTTTTGAGCAGGTTTAGCTCCAGGTGGTTCTGACTGCACCAGAGGACCAGCTGTTCCACTTCCCCTCTGTATGCAGACTCGTCACCGTCACGGATGAGTCCAATGATGGTGGTGTCATCTGCAAACTTCAGGAGTTTCACAGAAGGGTCCCTTGACGTGCAGTCAGTGGTGTAAAGGGAGAAGAGCAGTGGGGAGAGAACACATCCCTGGGGGGCGTCGATGCTGAGGGACCGGGAGCTGGATGTGAAGTTACCCAGTTTCACCTGCTGCCTCCTGTCAGTCAGGAAACTGGTAATCCACTGACAGGTGGAGGGAGGCACGGTGAGCTGGGACATTATTTGATGGAGGAGCTCTGGGATGATGGTGTTGAATGCAGAGCTGAAGTCCACAAACAGGACCCGAGCATAGGTACCTGCAGAGTCTAGGTGGTGCAGGATGTAGTGGAGAGCCATGTTGACTGCGTCATCCACTGACCTGTTTGC
Source organism: Valencia hispanica (assembly GCA_963556495.2). Taxonomy (NCBI): domain Eukaryota; kingdom Metazoa; phylum Chordata; class Actinopteri; order Cyprinodontiformes; family Valenciidae; genus Valencia; species Valencia hispanica. Next base: position 28,833,891 of record OY747711.1, read on the forward strand.
TCTATAGGCGAACTGCAGGGGGTCTAGTAGGTGATCCGTGATGTCCTTCAGGTGGGTCAGCACCAGTCGCTCAAAGGATTTCATGACAACAGATGTCAGGGCGACTGGTCTGTTGAATTTCTGAGTGAAGATGGGAGCCAGCTGTCCAGCACAGACTTTCAGACAGGACGGAGACACTCCATCAGGACCTGATACCTTCTTAATCCTCTGTCTCTGAAATAGTTGACGTACATCCTGTTCACAGATCCTCAGCGCAGGCAGGGGGTCAGGTACGGGGGTGGTTTGGGGTGATGCAAGGCCTTTTGTAATGGAGATGGTGGGGGAGGTGGAAGGTGTGAAAGTCGTTTCAAACCTGGAGAAAAAGTCATTGAGGTCCTCAGCCAGGCGGGGGCTCCCCACAGGGTGGGGGGATGGTCTCCTGTAGTTGGTAATGGTCTGCAGGCCCTTCCAAACTGCAGAAGAATCGTTGGCAGAAAAACGCTCCTTCAGCTTTGCACTGTAGTTCCTTTTTGCTGCCTTGATCTCCTTTGTCAACTTGTTCCTGGCCTGCTTGTACAGGACCCGATCTCCACTCCTGTAGGCCTCCTCCTTGTCCTGGTGTAGCCGTCTCAGTTCTGCAGTGAACCATGGTTTGTTGTTGTTGAACGTGCAGAAGGTTTTGGTCTGCACACACATGTCCTCACAAAAACTGATGTAAGATGTCACAGTGTCGGTCAGTTCGTCAAGGTCTGAGGCTCCTGCTTCAAAGACGCTCCAATCAGTGCAGTCAAAGTAGGCCTGTAACTGCATCTTTGACTCATCAGTCCATCTCCTCACAGTTCTTACTACAGGCTTAGCAGATTTCAGCATCTGCCTGTAAGATGGGATGAGGTGGACCAGGCAGTGGTCAGAAAGTCCCAAAGCAGCACGGGGGACAGAGCGATATGCATTCTTTATTGTGGTGTAGCAGTGGTCTAAAGTGTTCATGTCCCTGGTGGGACACGTCACGTGTTGTCTATATTTAGGCAGTTCAAGTTTGAGATTTGCTCTATTAAAATCCCCGAGAATGATTAGCAGAGAGTCCGGGTGAGTTCTCTCCACGTCTGTGATCTGGTCGGCGAGGTGATGTAACGCGTCCGTTACGCACGCCTGCGGTGGAATTTATACAGCGACCAGCACAAACGAGGCGAACTCCCGCGGTGAATAAAATGGTCTACAGTTTATGAAAAAAGACTCTAGGTGAGGGCTGCATGTATTCTTTAACACTGTGACATCTGTACACCAACCTTCGTTTATGTAGAAGGACGTTCCTCCTCCCTTTGACTTCCCAGACAGTTCCGCGCAGCGGTCCGCTCGGAACAGCTGGAAGCCTGGCAGCTTTAGTGCGCTGTCCGGGATGGGTTCACTGGACCAGGTTTCAGTGAAGCAAAAGGCGGCAGAACGGCGAAAGTCTGAGTTCTTGGATAGGAGAAGGAGCAATTCATCCATTTTGTTAGGCAGAGAGCGGACGTTTTCCCAGGTGTATGGATGGGAGAGCGGTGCGTTATCCCCCCTGCCGCAGCTTGACGAGCACTCCAGCTCGTTTCCCTCGTCGGCGTCTCCGTCTAAATCCACAGAGCGCTGCTGCTCCTCCGATCAGAATCTCCATAAAGCAGTCTGGTTGAGTAAAAACCGGTGAAAAAAGTCCGGCACTGGATAGCCCTATTTGTAAGAGTTCCTCTCTGATAATTTTAATAGCAGAGGGAGTGCAGAAAACTACGCAAAAAAGTAAAACAGTAACTAATACTAGAGAGCGAAGTACCGAGGCGTCCATACGCGGCGCCATCATGTTTGTGTTGAGAAAGTTGACATAAAAGTGGTGTTTCACTTTGCTGGCTTCCTAGCCTTTTCCTTATTAGATCAAATTGCCCTGTGACTGTGTCTCAGACTCTGTGATGACTGTCTGCATTCATTAGTTTCTTTCAGCCTGGGCATGTTCATTCTAAAAATATTCACAAATCAAATTAAATTAATCAAATTACATGTGTTATTTTTTGGAAACATTACTGCTGCTGGTAGCCTTACAATGTATTTAAAATCTCTTTGCTTATTACATGGCAAGTCCACCATAACTCTTAAAAAAAAAACGAGTCCAGGCTATTAGAAAAAATATTGTTGTAACACACATGTCTGGTTTACATAACCATAAATAATTATGATCAATAATTTTGTATTAATATAATTATTGATGAAGTTCAAGTAGCTAAAAGTTAATCTATTAATTAAAGATCTAGGCACCAGCTCCTAAAAGAGAAGAACTTGTAATCCCAGACACCCAGTCTCTTCTGAAAAGTATAAATTCAAAAACACCATGGACAATAATTGTACGCATACACCAAGTAATCACAGAAAACTTCTCTTTAAGCTAAAGGGAATTTATAAAGAAAATAGACCAACCTTACAGCCAAAGCATCTCATCAATAATTCCCATCTATTCTATCACATGCAACTAAACTTAGAAAATGAATATATGTGGATGGAACAAAGAATAAGCATCAAAGAATCAATTCAAAATACTGTTTATCATAAAAAGAGAGGGGGAGTCATGCGTTGGTTGCTTCCTGTGAGTAGGAACTGAAGCATGTGTAGATGTGTATGCAAAGGTGGGTTAATCCCTCGCTCCAGGGGGCTCAATAAAGACCAGGCACGTGTGGAACAAAGCACAATTAAGTTAGCTTTGGGCTAACCCGCCCAGCCAGTGCAGGCCAAACAGAACCCAAGATGCTGATGCAAAATATAATGTGAGAGAGAGAGAGAGAGAAAGAGAGAGAGAGAGAGTGAGAGAGAGGATCCACTTAGGACAAAAACAGTTTAAAACACAGCAAAACAGCGCACAAATTCATGCAATCGGCGACGCTAATGAGCATACAGGTTCAGCGCTTAAAAACACTTCAACCAACAATAAATGAGGTCTAACTCATTCTGACTTATATTTCCCTATTTATCTGCCCAGACAGAAGATTGGGATAAATGAACCAGTTCAGTCCTACTTGCATTGAGTCATCACGTCCAGTCCACAAAGAAGGGAGCAAAGCATGTCAATGTTGGGTAAACAAGGGAGTCGTGTGGACGACAAGGCCTTCTGGAAACCATGGTTCCAGCTACAGCCCACAAAAGGAGCGAATCGAAGTCGGAGACAGTGGAGCCGTCTTCTTAAAGGAGCATGGGGCAGAATGAAAAAATGAAGCTCACGAGCGATGCAGCCAGCCGCACGGGAGCGCGCACAAACGCTTTACCAAAAAAAGCATACCTCTTCAGAGTGACATACTGCTTTTTCTTAGTGCCACTTTTTAGTGGGCTGTGAGTCGTCCTTGGTCGTTTCCCAGTTGCAGAAGAGTCCATTCTCACTATTAAATCAATGGAGGTCTGCGACCATTTTTCTTATCTTTTAAAGCTGTCGAGAACGCGCAAGCAGTGTCAATTGACGTCAAACCATTAGGACAGCGCGGGAAATTCTGGCCCCGAACTGTAGCACATTTTGCAGCACACAGCCAGTTTAAGAAAATGGAAAGATACGTGGGTGGGCTCATTCTTTTTTGTTTATAACGCTTCATCACCCAACAGCATTAAAAAACTGGATATGGATGTTTACTTTATTTACAAATCCTGTCCCATGTTCCTTTAAATAACTGTCTTGGAACAGTTTTCCTGTCAGCCAGGTGCTGGATTCATGCACAGACGCTGCATAGACAGTGGCACTTAGAAGATTTTCTTGGGATTTCTTTCCCGCCCAGCAGGTTAGAAATAAAGGGATTCACCGGTGAAGTGTGTCTCCTTCCATTGCAGAGCAACACCGAAAGACAAATTATAAACTTTGTGATGTCATCGTTTGACCCGGACCAATGGGGATGTTTTGGGGGCACAGCTAGGAATGCTGGGAAATGCAGTCTGTTCCGTTCATTTGTGGAAAATGGGTCCCACAATATCAATATTAACCAGCTGACAGCGGTAGTTTGTTTTAAGCTAAGATTATTTTTGCAGACAGAGTGACTCACACAGGCGGAAATACTGAAGGCAAACAACAAGCAGTAGATGTTTGAGATCTACACGTTGGCAGCTATGGAGGATGTGGGCCTTCTTGTGTTTGCCATTTGAAGCTTCCTGTCATCTCTCCCTGACTGGTCTCCATTGTGGCTACCTTGTAAGATATTTGCAAGGAGTATTGAGTGAGTGAGTACCTCTGATATGACTCACAGCTGATGGATCAGAACCTGGTATAAATCCTCCCACACCCAGCACCACTCTTATTGCCAGACACAATGCTTAAATCTCCTTGAGAAAACACTAGTTAAGATAATTCCGTCGGTCCCTATACTAAAGTTGAAAGTGCTTAATTTATAGGGAATCTAGCATAATGATTTTTGATATTTTTAATTACCTTAAAAGAAAAAAAAAGCGTCCTTAAATGTCAAAAACAGTATGTTTGTGTAGCTGAGTGTTTTGGTCTAGGATATACTTGACAGACAGACTTGTCGACTAATAGGTTTTCTCGTGCAGTTTTGAAATAATTAATGGGGAACAATTATGGTTTACAAATTCTTACTATGTTTTAAATCTATGGGTATTTCCTGCAACACTTCAATTTCATGAATAGAATAACCCATTTTTGGACTCTTAGGATTTAATAAACCAACCTGCAAAAACACAGGCACAAAGAAAAAAATACAAACACAAATCAGTTAGCTTGTGGTGTATTTGCCTGATTTTTGGCTACAGAGCCTTGCCACCATGCCATTCATATTTAAATAATGATGATTAAATAATGAAATAAATGAATTTAGTTATTTGCGCAAGAATTTATTTTAAAAATTATTTTTTATATTGTCAGATGCATTGGTGTTTAGGCTAATTAAAAAAAAAATTCTTTGAAAAAACAAAACAACGGCAAATAAGTTACTGTAAATTTAGATGTCTTTTACAGTATTACAGGGTCATATTGTCTTGTGCACAACTTAAATTGAACATTACGAAACAAATTCAAATTGGCAAAAAATAATGTACTTATTACTATATGTAGAGACTGACTTCTTGTAAAAAACAGTTAAATGGGCATGGCCCTTAACCCTAAGGTACATTTGCATGGTGTATGGATGATTGTATGCTGGTTTGTAAGTGTTGTTGGGTGAGTAAGGCTTGTAGTGTTTGGTATATATGGTACTAGAAAAGTGTAATATAACTTATATGGTACTAGAAAAGTGTAATATAAGTTTGGTCTAATTACCTACATATAAAGTCATACTCATATGTTCCTTGTTAAAATGAAATCCATATACAGTAGGTCCATTTTTCAGCACAGACACAGTGCCTTGCTGTCATTGAGCTGTTTTTTATACATGCCCTCTTTCCCAAAGCTTCCTGCAAACAGCAAAATATTTTGGGAAACAGGACATTATAAGAAACGAGCCAATGACAGTGCATGGTATATGGGCTAAAAAAACTGCTGTCATCTCAAATCATCATCACACGGAATTACATGCTGTTTCAGCAGAAAATGCACCAATGCAGTGTTTTGTTGAGATGTTGACATCTATTTTTATTATAGAATGTAGAATGTAAAGCAAATATGAAATGGGTTTCATGTCTCTAAATTTATAGCCTTGCGCCAACACTGTTTTCTTTTTCCAATTAAGGTTTAGCTGCCATGTCACTTGACAGAAGGTTGGTATTGTTAGTTGTTTTTTTGTATCACACAATTGCATATGTGCTTCAGTGGTGTAGGAAGTGATGCCATTGAAATATAATGATCCAGCCTCATCTTACTACAAATTTGACATTGTAGCATGCACAATTTGATCACCAGAAAAGCCAGGCTGCCCCAGATGGTTTTGGACTTGTCCAAAATTTCCACTGCATACGTACGATAGCGCCCACACATCATATATACTGCGTCTCTGCTCAAAATCAGCTCAAGTATAAGCAGCAATGACCCAGTAGTAACATTACATATTCTCACAGTATGCTATGCAGAAAGTTTACTCAATTACACATCATTGACAACATTACTTGTTTAAATACCAGATAGAGATCTGCAAACAGGTAATTCCGTGAACAAAATATAATTTTTTAGTATATAATGAAATAAAATAAACTGTTTTCTGTAAGTCCATGTGCAATTGCGATAAACTTGAACTTATTTTAACAGATATCACAACAAAGCTCTTTACTGATGGGTGCATGACGTATAATAAAAAAAAGAATTTAGGTAGTAAGTTTTTTTAAAATGACACCATATGTGTCATTTTAGCGGGTTAAGCAGGGACATGTCCCCAGCAATATTTATGATGGAAAATTTTGTCACCACCACTTTTAAAATTCTGATGCAGAATATCTAGATCTAACATTCACTTGTGCTCACAGCACAATTTCCATATAATCAGTATCCAAACTGACTGGTATTTAAATCGCTCTATTCCACTATAGGCTACAATCATGGTTTGTTTTCTGCGCGGATGCTGCAGCATTCTTCACATAGGGGGATGTTATAAGGTTTAATAAAGACAATAAAAATAAAAATAGAACCCAAGCCTATATTTAGTGGAGTGGTGCGGCGAGACAGCTTCTTACGCGTCTGAAATCCACCACGGCACATCCAGTGTAAACCAAACCATAGCCTATAATAATTTCTATTAGCCATGGAGACCGTGCCACTGCCGTAACGTGCAGCTGACACATCCGGTGTAAATTGGAGGTAAATAGGTCAACAAGGATGACCCTAATATTTTCTTTTAAACAACTGACACCTTTGGCATTTGATCAGTGGACAAATGTAACCTTACAGCTATCCTTTTAAAAACATTTTCCGTTTAGACTCGTCAACGTTTCTTGTAAAACTGTCCACGTCTGATGTTCAGTAATTTGTTCTGTGTCAGCCCGTTTCAACAAGAGATGTTAAATATTTGGTAAGGGCAGCAATGCAGAGACATTATTCAATGTGACACAACACCGCACTCCTGATGTACATTCCCCTCAATCCTTAGATAGTAATTTGAACCTTAAATATGAAAAGAAAAAATGAAATGAGGGTGTTATCACAGCAAAGGTATCAAAACCTGTACAGGAGTACAACATGGTGATTTCTACATCCTTCATACCAATCCGCATACACTTTACCAAACGGGGAAGCATAAAAAAGTAAGACCATTCGTAAATGTGATTGGATTTGATGTGTCTCAATGCATGCTGTACTTGTATTCTAGTATATGTCTGTATCAGTATTTGTTGTTTAGCAGCAGTGCAAGGAATGAACTAATATCTAAACATTACTAGCCAAGTTTGCTTTCCATATACCAAAATAAATCTTGTTTAATATTCTAAATGTAAAAAAAGGAAACCGTACACTCAAATACTTAATTGTCGGAATGCCACTGAAATGACCTTGAGATCACTTCTGGGGTGTTGCATTTCCCTGGAACAGTCAAAGGACCACAAAAAAATGTTCCTAAGGGGATTAATAAGGGAATTTTGTTATAAAAATTCCACATTTTCTGGATGCAGGCTTTCAATGATGCATGTCGATTCCTGTGTGGTGCAGGAACAGCCTCCTCTTCTCAGCCTGTCTCATCATCTATACATCAGCAGGTCTGAGTCACACACAAAGAGTGAGTGTGGGAGTGCAGGGATCAGTGGAGATGGGGGTGACTTCATCCCAACCTCTGCTTTATAAGGTGGATAGGTTATTATTGCAGCAAGATCCACGGTGGAAGATGGATGCTGTGGTTCCTCTATCAGTAAAAGCTGTACTAAGAGAGGCAACAAAAAACAGCTGTCATGTGACATTTTATTGTAGCGGGAAAAACCTTCTCACTGTGCTGTTGAGAACCCTGCAAGGTGTATAATTAGGTACTAACTTAATATACGGGCTTCACCGTGTTGCACAGTTTTCTGCCTTTTTCCGTGCTTCCCGCAGCATCGAGGATAGACCCAGTGATAGGTGTGCACTCTTTTTTTTCCTGAATATGTGGTTCCTGCTTGTGTTTTGTTTTCTCTTCTAATTGCTTATCAAAGGAGTCAGCTCAGTGGGGACCATCTGCTAAGCCAGGTTTGAGATCTGTTTACCCCCACTGGGATTCTGTTTCCTGGGATGGGATGGCTGCAGTGTGTCCCTAAAACACATAACCTCCACCAGGCTGTCACTTACTGCTCACAGTTTCCATGAGATCATTAAGGTATTATCCCAGGTGATGTAAGAGGCACAGGAAAGGGAGAAGGTTTTCATTTGACTGGCCAGGGGACTGGGGTTGGACTTTCAGCAAATGCTTTGTTTTGTTTTTTCAAAATCTGCAACTTCCTATGTTTTCTTAACAATAAATGCATTTGTTTTGCTTTTCCACATTAATTTTTTATGGGTCCTAATTTAAAAAAAAAGTTTGTCTAAATATTTGAACAAAATCCAGTTTTACATGTGAGTCACACAGAGAAAAAGATTTTTTTTGTGTGACTTTGTTATTCCCTCACTCTCCTAATAAGAGCAATAGCAAGGTGCTAATTAAATGGTTTGTAGGCCTGTCTTTGCCTCCGGCCCTAAATTACACCAGTATTGACTTCAAAGCCTCAGTGCATCAAAGAAGGTCCAGAAGCAGTAAAGCATGGCTCAGTTCATTCTCTCCTCTCTTGTCCTTCCATTGCATCCTACAAGCAGCCTGTATTTAACACCAAATAATGTGTAATATAAAATACTAATGTAACAATTTATTATATGTACCTGAAAAGGGGAAATGATGTGTCACATAGTTTAGTTTAGATGGCTAAATGTCATCTTGGGTGATTTTAAGTCAAAATCAAAATCATTCAATTATTCAATTATTCAGTCATTAAATGTCATTTTGAGCAGAAATATAATTATAGATGTATCTCAATAAATAACATTTAATCACAAAGTTAATTTATTTAAGGATTTTCATTCAAAAAAATTGTGAGTGATATGATTATTAATTTCTGTTAATTTTATATAATAGCTCACAGCTAATGAAAACCAAAAATTTTCTTTCCCACGAAATCTGAATATTACCTAAGACCAATTCAAAGGATTTTTTAAACTGCTGATTTGACAGCAGTTCAGCAGGCAGTAGAAGCTGATTATTCACATAGAACTATCGAAGAATCCTAGCTGAAAATTAAGTGGAGGGATAAGAGGGTTAGGGATAGACATGGCCTGAAGAAGACTGTGAAGCAATGCCCTCTCAAGAACACGGAGGTGGTTCACAAAATTTGTGCTTTGGTTGGAGTCAGGGCTTCAAGAGCCACCACTGATGTATCCAGAACATTGGCTACAACTGTGACATTCCTTGTGTTAAGCAACTCCTGAAAGATGAAAACAAAACTCCTGAAAAATGATTGGAATATTGCACATGTCATCTCTTTAAATTTAGCTTTTAATTGGGAAAGTCCCAGACTCTGGAGAAAGAGTTGGAAAAGCACAGAATCTTAGGTTGCTTAAGGCCCAAAGTGAAGCTTCCAGAGTCACTGAAGATTTTAAGAGACATGTGATCTGCTTGTGACAGTCCACTGTCTTTTAAAGCGAGCAACTAAGCAGAGCCACTGGCTGATCGCCTCCATACCACATCGTACTGATGCAGTAATTTACCTGTATGCAAAATGAGCTGGAACAAATACTGTACAGTACACATACTGTACAGTGCATGGACATACTAACTACTAGGGTGATATTTCTGTGTTAAAAATCCATTATTATTGTTATGTATTATTCAAGGCCCTCAGCTCACATTCGCTGTAAGCCATGATTATCAAAATTGACAGACATAAGGGCAATAAATAATATATGAGCAGCTGAAATAAATTAACCTTTCAATGATATTCAAAATTCTTAGGTGCACTTGTATATAACTTCTTAATCATACATTATGAAATGGTTATAAAGCGGAGACCTGATAATTATGTTGATAATCACTTTTCATGTTTTATTTCCTTTAGTGCAATATAGTTTGTCATAACTGTCTTGATAAACTAAATGCAAAGTGCAGGGGAGCAATATGATAGGGCTTCTTAGCTGAGGTAATACCAACATAAACCTCCACCTGACAACGGCACTAAAGGGCCAGACCATCCAATCCTCTGAAGACTGAACAATGTCTCGATTTTGTTATCCTGTTTTATTACTCTTTTGGCCCATTGTATTCACAGTTATTCCCACAAGTGGCATATCACCAAGGCAACATCTCACATCTCTTATTCACTGAAATGAGCTTTGTGCCCTCAGTTCACTGTTTAGTTTTTCTCTAGGTAGTTATTCTCTTTATAGGTACTTTTTTCAAAGGGATGCTTTTGGAAAGTTATAACTTATTAGAGATCTGGAACAATCCAATCTGGTCATTTGAGAGGAAAAGTCTTGCTTAACATTCTAAAGTCTAGGCTAAAAGAATCTCTGGAATTTATTTTTATAGATTGCAGACAATGTTATGATAATGTTAGGCTAGACAAAGACTTCATTTGGACATAAATTAATGTTAAAATCTATACATAGTTCAGATTTAGACCTGCACTGTCCTGGACAGAGGAGTTTTGTCCTTATAAGTTAATTTGTTTATCCCATACATATTATAAATAATTAATAAATAAAGTCCACAAATTACCCAGAAATGTTGGGAAGCAAAATATAAAATGCAGCAAATTGCACATTGCTGGGACATTGCGATAATAATCTTAATGTGTTGAAAAATAACAATTTTAGTCTGCTCTAGAGCTTAAACTTACAAGAATAATAATAAGTGAGACATAAACGAGACAATGTGACAACTCTAGTAGCAACAGGCATTTTGGTGGTGTGGTGTGCTCAAGACTCACCCTTTTAGCCTTGCTTTGAACTGATTATTATTTATTATAGTCTGTTTAATTGCTCTGCATGTTTTACTTCCTACATTTTATTTTACATATTTGGACATGATTAGGACATTAGTACTCAACATTTTGAATGAGGCTTTTTCTGTCTAAGCCTCCAACAGTGCATTTGATTCTGACTTTGAGGTGAAGGTGAACACTATAGTAAAACCAAACGAGCTCTCAGAGTCCTTCAGAAAAAATATAGTTTTAGCTTTTGAGTCTGGTAAGGGACTAAAAGAAGTGTAGAGTGCAAAAACCTATAAATGAAAAGCCCTAAATGCATATTTAGGGTATTTCTGAGCACCTGGTGCATCTTTATGGTAATCTGAAGTCTAGTCCTATTGAATTGCTGTCTCAGAGTGAATACATTTAAATTATGTGTTTTATATTGTACTTAAAATGAACCTGAAATAATTTTTCTGTTTAATGTAGTTCAATTATTCTTCTCTAAGGAACCCAGACTAATCGACCAAATAAAAATACTTTACAGCACAAATTCAGTTATTAATATAGACCAAAGTGGGAAATTAGCCATAAACCATTAGCAAATTATCTTTTTGTTACTCTCCCACTGCAATGTCCTAAAACCATAATAATACACAGAAGGTTTTTAAATAACACAGAAACTTAGTATGACAGTTCCTTTAATATTTACCCCTCACAGTTAACTGTGGGTTTTGTTTGTTGGAAGCAGCTGATAGGGGGTTACTGTGACACTTTTCCATCTCGTATTAATGGATGAAGCTATCAGTCATGCGTTGGGTTCAGTCCTATGGATGGGAGTGGCTCCTGACTGGATTCCGCAGAATGCAAACAGAGGCACAATACAGTGAGATGCTGCTATTCTTACAGAGAGAGATGCTTGACACTCAAGGACACAAATGCAGCATTTCCATCTCTGTGGGCTCTTTGCTGCGATTGGGTTTTCATCCAGAGCTAAAATCGCTACATAGTTAGCAGCAGAAAGTGGGCTTTGACACGGTTTATAGGCTCATTAACCTTCAGGAAATGAAACGAAACCTTGATTTAATTAGATAAAGATCATGTCACTGTTGCATATCTTCAGAGATGAAGCCAACTGTCTGTAGGGGGGTGTTTGGTGTCATTCTGATGTAGTTTTAAGATAAAATTAGGATGAATATAAGGCAGGGACTCCGTTTAATTATTTAAATGGAAGCAAATCTTTTCACCTTATAGAGAAGAAATGTTTCTAAGCCATATTTGGCAAGACCTTGATGTTCCCATGGCAGCCAAAGGCAGTAATACTTTTAGAAGAAGAAATCAAAGGTTGTGCTGATTTGTGTAATATGCATTAGATAGAGTAATTGCGCTGAAAGAACGGTTGCAGAAAAGGCAAAAGTGAGATAAAGTTTTGATATTATTAACTTTGGCAGGGATGATTTATGCTGTAATTTAACCTATATAATGGGATTGTGTGGCGGTAACTGCTGCCTGGCCAACTATGCAGTGACCTGAATATATTAGGGCCTGTTGAACCCATACAACTACTTAAACACAGCATTTTAGTATACAGAGAGTAAACTGTCCTTCCTTATTATTATGGTACCAGATGCACGTCATCATTGTGTTATTATAAGATTAATTTGTCTTTAAAGCTGCATTATGTAATATTCTTGTTGAAATGAAACTGTTTTATTAATCTATAGTCTGTTTTTTCATATCCTGACATTACAATTGAATCTAGTACTTTTTGCCGACTGAATCTAGGGGTTGCAATTTCATTTCTTTTGAGGTGATTCAAGTCCAAACACCCAGGGGTTCTTGAGCGAGCGTGTGCCTGTGACATAATGATACACGTGCATACCCACATGTGCGCGTTCACAAGGATGAAATGCTCTCTGTCAGTTAGCCGCTAGATAAGCTAAGATAGCCAGCCCAGACACCCATGAAAACTTCACGTATGTGAAAAGAGAGAAGAATTTTATCCAGTGCTACAAAAAAGAGCAAAAATGGCCTCTGAGCATTGTAGAGCTCGGATTAATGAGCACACACTGGATTTCCTCTAACGGCCACATGGTGCACACTTGCCAGCACTCTCAGCAAACTCTGCAGAGCAGCTTCAAGATTCAAAGTAAATACTGGCCTTCTTCTTGATTTTTCTTGCTAAATGTTTATTTTATTTGATGGGCTGGAATTAAACACATGCACAAACATGAATTGAAATAAACGATATGCTTGCTCCAGATTAAACCAAGGAGATTCTCTCAGATTTTTGGTTTCACTTATGTGTTTAACACATACTGTAACGCAGCAGCTCTACCTATTGTTACAATGCTATTTTGAAAGGATGGCACAAGACTGAGGAAGGGTCTTGAGGTCTTTTTTTTAGCAAAAATTTGCTTGGGAACGGGGAGGTGAAAAAGGAGAGTTTATCATGTTCTGATGCCAGCAGGACCTCATCTGTTACTAAAACTGAGCGTTTTTGTTATATTGATATGCTAAGACGCTTAGATTATAAATTTCTTTGTTACACCAAATATTTTTTTTAAACCTTTTTGTCGACTACAGTTGTTTTTGAATGAGCGTTCCATTATCCTTTTCTTGTATATGGGATGTATCTGGAATGTCTGAAAGGACTTTCTTTAAATATAGCTGCAATCTAATGTCTTTCCATTTCTTGTTATCACTGTATATCAAGGATGCTTGTATTAAGCTTGTTTCAAGTGTTAATTTAAGCTGCTGTCACACTGATTCCTCCTTGCCATGTATTGAAGCGTTGAAGAATGGGTGTTATGAGTCTAAATGTGAGGAAATTAGGTACATTTAATTAAATATTGAGTCTTGTCATATCTTTGAAGTATGTGTGCCACTTTTGATGCCCTCCTGTACTGAATAAAGCCATGCTTATTGGGATCAGTGGTGTGGAATTCAGTGTTCTGCTGTATCGGGACAGGGTATGTTAATTATTGCTGTGACACGTCTCTTTTAACATTTCAGGATCTTCTTTGAGGATTTGTGGACCATCTTTCCCACTGTGTGAGAATAAGATTCCAAAGCCCTATGAATGCCACAAGGGGTCAGATAATTATAAGCTGAATGAATCAGAAAGTAGGATAAGCTGTCAGTTTCACTTTCAGTTTGAAGGAGACATAACCTAGTATTACCTTGGATACCCACGCTCTATTATAGTCTTTCGGGCCCTTCTAAAAAAGAAAAGTGGAAAAAAGTGGGAAAAAAAACACAGAGCTCCTCTGACAACTTATTTCTGAAGGCATTATTGTCTCGCGGCATTTGATGCGATATTTTGGCTGTCGTGGACGGTCATTGTAATAATGCAAATGAGGGGCCCGTTGATTGGTGGCATTCTAGGTCATTTGTTGTTTGCAAAGTAGCAGCCATACTTGTGTTGTCCTCAAAACTACTACTCCCTATAGCATACAATAGCTGCATTAGCAGTTAGCTGCTGTTTGTTACACACAGTAGAGCAATAAAAACACTTACCGTTTCAATTGCAGGCAAGTCTCTGATTGTTGGAATGGCCCCTTTTTACAAACGGAGCTCGAGTTCGTACTTCGAATCGGAATTCAGTAATGGCGGCACTCGACTGAATATGAGGGGGAGAGGAGCAGGGCGGGCTTCCTGCAGCATAGGTCTGCGATATCGATATATTCAATTCAAAATTACTTTATTAATCCCAAAGGGAAATTAAATGTTGTTGTAACTCATTATGCAAGTTCCTTCAAAGATTTGTTGTAGATGCTGATGGCTGTGGGTAGGGACGATCTCCTGTAGCGCGCTGCAGATCTGAAGAAGCCTCTGACTGAAGACGCTCTGTAGTTGGATGACAGTCTGATGTAGAGGATACTCTGGATCTATGGCGTCTTCTTTTCAACTCATCAGGGTTTTGTGGCTGTAGTAGTTGAGCTTTTGTGATGTTAATCAGCTGCTGCCAGTTGTAAACCACCTTGTTGCCATGGTTATGCATCATAACAAATGTCCAAAAATAAAAAGTATCAGCAAAAATCCTTCCAGCTGCACAGCATTCAAAACCAGAGAGAACAGTTGTCCACAAAAACAATGTTTCTACCAAAAATGGAAGAATTAATGTTTTAAAAAAGAAAAAAAATATGAACCAAAGTAACAGAGCTACTCCAACATGTTGCCACCTTGAGCGGCGCAATTCCGGAAATATTATGGTATGGTATGATATGGTATATCCTGCGCCGACTTGACATCAAGTCGGCCAGAAATTTAACATCGCGTATTTGAGTGCGTGTCCACGTGGGCTGGTTGACGAACCCAAGGGTAAACAAACGCTTCAAACAAACGCTATCGGCTTCCCGGCCAGTGTATAATCGTTAGGCAATCATAAATTTTTTCTCGTGGAAAAGTGAAAATTTCAGGTCATGACTCCTTTAAGCATCCACAGCATCATTAGGACAGACGGCATAGCTCAATGTGAGATTAAATAAGGTTATTATTGTATTATCGCTTGGATATTGCATTAATTCCGGAGCAGTGACTTCTTTGTTGGGTGGAAGCTCATCTTTCATTTAATTGATCAGACAATGTATTTGCCATCATTTCTTTTTTTTTTTTTTTTTTGCAAGCTACCTCTGAATGACACTAAAATGTACTTCTACAGATGGGTTACCTCATCTCTGATGCAATAGTCAGACAATCTTTACCCAATTAAATCAAAGTTTTATTTAATTAAATGAACAGAAATGCAGTATTTGGGGCGACCGTGGCTCAGGTGGTAGGAGCTCATCCTGTAACACTTCAGGCCTGGGACACACATCTTGCGTATGCGTAAACGTTTTGACCATGCAATGCGTTTTTTTTCCAACATTTTCACTTAGCTTTCATTGCAGTAAATTGACAGTGGCCACACATCCTGTTCGTGACATGTGCGAGGCACAGCTCGAGGGAGTTACGTGCGCAACCTGAAATAGAATCTATTATTTTTGACATGCGCATCGAGTGTATGTCTTCCCTCCTAGAGGAAATAGATAGAAATATGGTTATTTTTACATGCAATGTCATTTAAGACACTTTTAAAAGTGATACACATAGCCATGTTAAAGACCCCAAATATACATCTCTTTAAACATGCAAATGTGTATAGGGATCAACATCTACCTATTGTAATTACAATGACCAACTAAACATGGTTGATGGCTGTATCTGCAGCCTTGGGGAATTGGTTTTGGTTTTAGGAAGCTGTAAATTGAATATTACCGTTATTATAACCAAAATTACCTTATTTCTCTGAATTTAAAGCAACACTAAAGAGTTTTTTTTACCTTAAAATAGTGTTTCCGAACTCGTGTCAGTGGTTGATCAACTCATAACAGGGTGAAACGGCACTTCTGCAATCGCTTTGCGGCCCTCTATCGGCCATAACAGCACTATGTAACTTTGGGTCGTCGGGTAGCAGTTTGGTAGTTCAAATGACACTTGCTTTACGGCAGGCTTCACAAAAGCTGGTAGGTGCAGCGTCCTGCAAGGCTCTCTGGGTGGAGCATACTCGGCAGGTACATATAAATGGAAGATACCTAGCAGCAGGTAGCTTGAACAATTGTCATCATGACGGAGCCGAAATTGTATTCATCTGTACACCGGTGTTCAGACTATCTGTGCTACCGAATGCACATTTTGATGTTACGTCACAATTCGCTTACTCAGCAAATCTGTCATCAAGAATTCCTACCTGGGAGATCCATTTCGTCTGTTTTATTTCTTTGAAGTTTACGGTGAGTTTTATTCAAATTATTTTATTACTCGCTAATTTTTATTCAAAATATTTTAAGGCTTTCCTTTAGCTACTAGTTTCAAGTTTACATGACAGCCCTTGTAGCTTATGTTAGTTTCACTTCTGTGATATCGTTACACTGCATGTAAACAAGTCCCATTAATTAGAGTCGTACAGTAAATGCGGTATATTTTGTGGGCTATTTGTGCTTATAATCATAGGCTACTACATTTTAATATTTTGGAGTAATAATACTCCTATCTGCTCTACATCTTACTGGCTTGGTACATATTCATTAGCTGCTTTACAAACTAACAGATTTCCAGAGTGTGCTATTCATCTATAGGCCTATTTAACAGGTAGGATATTCTGATCATGGTTTTTAGTGCATCTTTATGTGCTAGTTTTAGCTTTATATTAAACAGGTAGCATGTTTGGTGGATTGAAAGAAAAGTTTTCGTTATTCATAATTTTTTGCTATGTTAGGCATAACTGCTAAACTGCCACTTCAATCCCGTCACTTGAAAAATATTTTCCAATGATTATGTTTAACATCAAAGCTAACAGTTGTTGTTTTTGGCATGTAAACATACTTTTCAAGGGGTAGCACTGACAGATGGGTGCTACGGTAGGACATTCTGAGGAGGTAGCACAGATCGTCAGAACAGAGCTGTCAGCCATATAATAAAGAAATTAGACCGTATCACGTTATAACGTGATAGTTTATTGTAAAAACGTGAAACTATCACATTATAACATTTTAGTTTCAAGTGGTTTTCACGTTTTTACAATAACGTTATAACGTGATACGGTCTAATTTCTTTATTATATGGCTGACAGCTCTACGCTGCCGTACATATGACATGCTGAAATATAGAAAATGTACCTGGGATGAAGACATTTGACACAAAGGCTGCCCAAGAAGTGAAAATCTGTAACGTTAGAGGGTATCGCTTGTAAATTTTGAATCCCCTGGTGTAACCATAACAGATTTTACGACAGTAGTAGAAAACAATACATTTTTCCCAACTGTAGGGGGACCCAGAGAGCAAAACTTACTTAGTGTTGCTTTAACTTCTCTTTTGCAGCACGCAAAAACGCAGCATGTTTGGCAGGACTGTGGTTACGCAGGGGCTCGCGCACGTCCACGCAATACGCAAGATGTCTGTCCCAGGTGTCACCCTCCTTGCCACCTGCTGGTGGTCAGAGGGCCCGGTGCCACCTGTATGTACTCCAGCCTCGCTTCTGTCAGCGTGCCACAGGGCAGCTGTGGCCAGAGTGTAGCTCACCACCACCAGCGTGTGAATGTGTGTGTGAATGGGTGAATGACTGACTGAATGTAAGGCAAGGCAAGGCAAGGCAATTTTATTTGTATAGCACACGTTTAACTACAAGGTAATTCAAGGTGCTTTACATGTTCAGGGGATAAAGTAAAAACAGCAATAAAGCATAAAACACACAGAGCATATGACATGTAAAAACATTACTCAAAAGCAGACATGAATTTAGGATAAAGTAAAAACAGCAATAAATCATTAAGCACTCACAAAACATATGATATATCAAAGCATTACTCAAAGGCAGCTCTAAACAGATGGGTTTTTAGTTGTGACTTAAAAGAACGAAGAGGAGCAGAGAAACTGAACGATTCTTCTCCATGTTTGGTTCTAATTCTAGGGATGTTGAGTAGACTGGAACTAGAGGACCTGAGTGGTCTGGTGGGTTGGTAAATTAACAGTAGATCTTCAACATACTTTGGGGCTAAGCCATATAATGATTTATAAACTAGTAAAAGTATTTTGAAGTCTATTCTCTGAGCTACAGGGAGCCAGTGTAAGGACTTTAGAACTAGGGTGTTGTGCTCTACCTTCCTGGTTCTAGTGAGGATGTGAGCAGCAGCATTCTAGATCAGCTGTAGCCGTCTAATTGGCTTTTTAGGCAGACCTGTGAGAACGCTGTAGCAGTAATCAATCCAACTGAAGATAAACACATGGATGAGTTTTTTGAGGTCAGTCCTTTCATCCTAGAAATGTTCTTCAGGTGATAGAAGGATGATCTTGTTATTGCCTTTATGTGACCCTGGAGGTTCAGGTCTGAGTCCATTACTACACCTAGATTTGCCTGATTAGTAGTTTCTAGGTGTATTAACTGAAGCTGTGTGCTTATTCTTGATCATTCCTCTTTAGGTCCAAAGGTAATTACTTCTGTTTTGTTTCTGTCAGCTGGAGAAAGTTATGGGACATCAATCCATTGATTTGCTCAATGCATTTGGATGGGTTTAAAGTCACCTGGTGAAATTGTAATGTAGAGTTTCATCTGCATAGTTATGGTAGCTAATCTTATTGGTTATAAGTAATGTAGTGTAAAGGGCTTTGTGGTCCTCTGACTGAAAAAGTGCTATAGAAATACAGGCCATTTACCATTTGAGTCAGGGGTGAATAGATTCTGTAGTAGTCGTGCATGTGTGCAGCTTACATGGCATGTGAGCGTTATAGTGCTCATATTGCAGAAACTTTTGGCATGCTTAGAAAATCTGTGGCAGCCCAGCTGATTTTTTACCATGATCCCAGTACTCAAATTGTGTATGTTACAGTGAACGTGAAAAATTTAATGAATAAAAATAGGTTAGAAAGAGTGTGTTTTTACCATATTTTACATTTGTTTAGTAATAATGATGGATGAGCTGCCAAAGAAT
This sequence comes from Valencia hispanica, assembly GCA_963556495.2. Classification (NCBI taxonomy): domain Eukaryota; kingdom Metazoa; phylum Chordata; class Actinopteri; order Cyprinodontiformes; family Valenciidae; genus Valencia; species Valencia hispanica. Next base: position 28,853,156 of record OY747711.1, read on the forward strand.
TGTTGTGACTCTAAAGGTCATCTGTGCTGCTCGGTTGTAGCTATGTCTAAAGCATTTTCAGCTTCCGAAATCAAGTATTAACTAAAAAAGCACTTGGAGAGCGCAAACCTCTGCCCAGGCAGCTCATTCCCCATCCCCCAGATCACCCCAACAATGTAATCACTTCTTCCTGGTTCCACTGCGGACATTTCCTAAACATTTAATGAAAATCTGTCTAGAACTTTTTGCGTTATATTGCTAACAGAAAATGTTCACATTCATCACTCCAAAACTTAAATTACAAGTCCGTTAGTTCTTCTGTATGTTCTGTGTGTTATTTTACTCTCTCAGCATTTTAAATATTGACATAAGTATGTCACTGGTTTCAGCTCTGCTTAGTTGCATTCAGATGTTTAATTGTGGTTTAATCAATTAGAAAGGACACATTCTCGGACATAGTTGCTATAAATAAAGTTTTTGAGATTGTCTGGTGCTAAATTGGTTCAGATTTTATTTGGGTATTACTTAGTGGGAATTATAAAACAAAGTGAATAATGATCACATGTGGGTTTCCTCAAGGCTCCATTGTCAGACACATAGATTTCATTTGAAATCTATGTACTCCCCTTAGCTCAGATTATGGAGCACTACAACATCTTTTACAAATGGTGACAAAAAAAACGTTATATTTCTGTGTCACCACATAGTCACAGTTTCTTACTGTCACTGAGTTAATCTGTTACTCACTTCAGGGTATCCATAATACCAATGAGCAGATTTGACCGAAGGTTTTTGCCCCCCAAAATATTTAAGATTAAAGTAATTTCTTTCAAATGTGCATTTTATTGTTTCTCTTAATTTGAGACTTACGTTTTTCTATTACTTTAATATTTTTCTTGATTTTAATGCACTTTCTTCAATTTGTGTTTCTACATTTTCCTGTAAAGCACTTTGAATTAACTTGTATATGAAGGGTTCTATACAAATAATGTTTTGCTTTGCTTAGCAACTAGGCAACACAATGCTTTATTTTATTTCTGTAGAAATAAGAGGTGTTCACAATAACAGTAGTTTAGAAGTTCATTTGTAGAACTGAAAGCTCTGAATACAGAGATTGAGCTAATTTTGTCACCACGACAAGGAAAGGTCCTGCCTGCACGAAAGTTGTTTTTTTAATTAAACATAAAGTTGAATGAAATGGTGAAGAAAGCAATAAACATATTGGACACTGCCTTTATTGCAAGACAGAAACAGAGGTGCTGTTACTGCTGTTTGGTTGTAACATCCTCCTCTTCATGTTGATAATTATTTTGAATATTGGACATTGTTTAGACCTGCTATTGTACTATTGTTATATTCTTATTTAGGAGAAGTGATTGCGATGAGGTCAATAAGTCGATGCTTTACTGTGTTCTTTAATGTATGATCAAACTGGAATGTATTCAGCTTACTTTGACTCTGCTTTGAACCAAAATTATTATGTGGTTCCTACCCTGGAGTAGATATTATTTTTGTGATTAAATAAAATATAGTTTTAAAAATCTTAGTTTACTTAACAGTGTTCCTCTATTTTAGGTGTATCTTCTGGGAAAGAAGTCAAAATGTAATTTGGACCTGACTCAAAAAAGTTATTTAGGTTTGCTGAATATCTATGAAAGATTTTTTTCCTTTTCACCTTCCCACTCTTGTCTTTTTTAATGAAAAAAGAAAATGTAAGTAAAGGTGAACAAAAATGTATTCTCTTATTATGTCTTATCTTATTGTGATAGGCTGTTCACAAAACTAGTTGTTTGCTAAGATGTCTGGTATTATTGATACAGCACTGTTTTATTTTTCTTTTCTACAACTGTATACATTTTTACTCATATGCGCTAACTTCCCTTAGGCTTGGGGGCAGGTTTAGGATTAGTGAAGTCCGGGGAGGTGACGCATCTCTGAACCCAGAGTCAGCAGTAAAACGTTCCAGAGAGCCTCCACTGAGAACCCTCATTAATTGTTTAACATGGCTTATGGTTAGTCATATTTCTCTTAAAATAATGTAGCCCTCCAGGTATTACACATGTAATTTATACACATTGTGGTAACTCTGTATGCAGCAGTATTTCTGCTGCATACAGTCTCATTTAATATTCTGCAGTTTCCATAGCAAGCCATCTACAACCTCATGTGCTAGATGACAGCTGGAGAATCAATGTGATGGAGGAGAATTTTCCTTCTGTCAGGAGTTCTTTGCAGGCTGGTCACATGCACACTCTCATCTTTTCTGTGCTGGCTAAATTCCATTGAGCCTCCGCCCTTCTATCTCATTAACAAAGGGAAAGTCAAAGGTTGAACATATGATGACAGTGAAGACTTAAGCACATTGTATGCATGCACTTGCACACACATAGAGTCGTGAAGATGCGTGCACAGACGTGAACATGCTGTGCGATTTAAATTCTTGCTGTGCCTTCGAGGACATGCTCTAATATTCTCCATCACTCCGAGCTTCTTTCTCTTCACTGTTTCACTCATCTTTTCTCTGGCACAAGCCACTTTCCTGTCACGTCTTAGGCTCATGTCTCACTGGAGGTGAGGTGCTCTATCCAATATTTCCTCATCCTTCCATCGTCTGGCAACATCACTTTCTTTTTTTTATTTCCACTCTCCCCGTTCTCCCCTGTCTCCCTTCCCTGAAGGTCACATTTGCAAAGACCTTTAGAATGAGGATGTTGTGAGGAAGGATGGTCTCCTTCCTCTGTTATCAATACATTTCACATGAATTATGCCTGAGTGTTGCGATTTCATTTTGCACAAGTGACAAAAAAGATTTCTTTTCTGAGTCAAAGATGCTGTAGGGAAGCTTTTAGAGAACATTTTTCAGACAGGTTGTCCTATGTGTATAAAACAGATCCCCACAGACTTTCTCTTCATCTCCCACAGACAGGTGCTCATTTTAGGGGCTGTCATCCTGTCAGATCCAAAAGTCTTTCCTTCATAACGACCCCCTTTCCACCTCTTCCCCTGTCAATTGCGGTCTGTGTTACCTAGGTGCAACAGTATGTGGGCATTTGTCTGATATTTTGTTATGATGCATAACCATGGCAACAAGGTGGTTTACAACTGGCAGCAGCTGATTAACATCACAATAGCTCAAATAATACCTCAACTACAGCCACAAAACCCTGATGAGTTGAAAAGAAGACGCCATAGATCCAGAGCATCCTCTACATCAGACTGTCATACAACTACAGAGCGTCTTCAGTCAGAGGCTTCTTCAGATCTGCAGAGCTCTACAAGAGATCATCCCTACCCACAGCCATCAGCATCTACAACAAATCTTTGAAGGAACTTGCATAATGAGTTACAACAACATTTAATTTCCCTTTGGGATTAATAAAGTAATTTTGAATTGAATTTGAATTTGAATATGGGCCTTAAAGGTTAAATGGAACCATTTCCTAGAATGCAGCAACATGGAATTTTGATTTGTCAGGAGATTTCTGATCAGAGATGAAAGACAGAAATTTGCAGTGGCATGTCAGTTTATTGGATATGCTGTATTTATGAAATAATCCTGTCAGAAAAATGTATGTGATACTATGCTATTTTTTCTTCAGGTTTTAATTCCCAAAGTTAGTACTCATTTATTGCATGGATTGGCCATACACTCCCTTGGCAAAGTATTCATACCTTTTGAAAACTTTCTGATTTTGTGCCGTTACAGCCAAACACAATATATTTTATTAGGATTTTACATGATAGACTGACACAAAGCTACACATAGATGTGGAGTAGAAGAATTATAAAACATTTACAAATAACAATCTTAATAGTGTGGAGTTTAAACCAAACGAACTAAGAAGCTAGGTCAGGGTTAAAGCTGTGGAAATGTTTAAACAGGTGTAGGTTATAAAAACAACATCCATAGTTTTTAACTTCTCGTAGAGCACTGTTCATGACATCATTAAGGGCAGCACAACTACAAACCTACCCAGACATCAACAACTTAAATCAGAGAAGCAGCCAAGAGCACCATGTTAACTCCAAAGGAGTTGCAGAGATCCACTGCTCAGGTGGCATAATCTGTTGGAATGAATGGTACACTCCATAAATCTAACCTTTATAGAAGAGTGACAAGAAGAAAACCATAAAGACTCTCCATTTGCAAATTAACATAGCCAGGTAGGGCTCACAGTAAATGTGTGGAGGTCATGTAATCGTGTTTGATGTTAACATCAATTTTCTTCTGAAGCAATCTACTTACAATCTCTTACCAGGGACTTTGAAAAGTCATCCAAATATAGTCTGACAAAACCATCCATTTCCATCCATCCATCCATCCATCCATCCATCCATCCATCCATCCATCCATCCATCCATCCATCCATCCATCCATCCATCCATCCATCCATCCATCCATCCATCCATCCATCCATCCATCCATCCATCCATCCATTTTCTTCCACTTATCCGGGGTCGGGTCGCGGGGGCAGCAGCCTAAGCAAAGAGTCCCAGACTTCCCTCTCCCCAGCCACTTGTTCCAGCTCCTCCTGAGGAACCCCAAGGCGCTCCCAGGCCAGCCGAGAAACATAGTCCCTCCAGCGTATCCTGTGCCTTCCCCTGGGCCTCCTCCCGGTGAGACGTCCCTGAAACACCTCACCAGGGAGGCGTCCAGGAGGCATCCTGACCAGATGCCCGAGCCACCTCAACTGACTCCTCTCGATGTGGAGAAGCAGCGGCTCTACTCTGAGCCCCCTCCGGATGACTGAGCTTCTCACCCTATCTCTAAGGGAGAGCCCAGACACTCTGCGGAGGAAACTCATTTCAGCCGCTTGTATCTGTGATCTCGTTCTTTCGGTCACCACCCAGAGTTCGTGACCATAGATGAGGGTAGGAACGTAGATTGACCGGTAAATCGAGAGCTTCGCCTTTTGGCTCAGCTCTCTCTTCACCACGACAGACCGGTAGAGCGCCCGCATAACTGCAGATGCCCCACCAATCCGTCTATCGATCTCCCGCTCCATTTTTCCCTCATTCGTGAACAAGACCCCCAGATACTTAAACTCCTCCACTTGAGGAAGGACCCCATCTCGGAGAAGGCACCCCACCCTTTTCCGGCTCAAGACCATGGCCTCGGATTTGGAGGTGCTGATTCTCATTCCAGCCGCTTCACACTCGGCTGTGAACCGCTCCAGCGAAAGCCGTAGATCACGTTCCGATGAAGCCAACAGGACCACGTCATCTGCAAAAAGCAGAGACCCGATCCTGAGGCCACCAAAACGGATCCCTTCAACGCCTTGGCTGTGCCTAGAGATCCTGTCCATAACAGTTAGGAACAGGATCGGTGACAAAGGGCAACCTTGGCGGAGTCCAACTCTCACTGGAAACAAGCCCGACTTACTGCCGGCAATGCGAACCAAACTCTGGCACCGGTCGTACAGGGACCTAACAGCCCATATCAAGGGACCCGGTACCCCATACTCCCGGAGCACCCCCCACAGGGCCCCCCGAGGGACACGGTCGAACGCCTTCTCCAAGTCCACAAAACACATGTAGACCATCCCCACTGTAAACAGTGTTGGTGGCAGACCGCTTTCCCCCCCTGAGACGCCGGATGGTGGACCAGAATCGCTTCGAAGCCGTACGGAAGTCGTTTTCCATGGCCTCTCCAAACTCCTCCCATGCCCGAGTTTTTGCCTCAGCAACCATCCGAGCCGCATCCCGCTTGGCCTGTCGGTACCTATCAGCTGCTTCAGGTCTGACAAAACGTTTTTACTAAAATACTTTTTACTGTCCCTTTTATCAGTTTGTCTTTAGTCAGTTTCATTAATGTATAATAATACATAGAAATAAACCGTGGCTGACCTAAAGCGCTGTACAGAAAACTGCTCTGTTTTTGGCTGGTTGTTGGCTTGCACCTGTTACGCTGACATTGCCAAATTTCATTTTAGACAGAATCAGCCCTCTAAAAGTGTTACATTTTAGACCATGTTTGAATTTTCATACGCTAACTAAGATGTGACACACTTCCAGTTTTTTCAGTGTGGAACAAAAAGTCTTAAATGTGATCAGATCACTATTTTGGATTTTCTATAAAGAGTTACAATTAGCTCTGTGCAATTTGTGTTTGGAGAGTCCGTCATCATTTTCCAGATGTTTCCATTTACCAAACAGATCACAAAATTCTTGAGTCTTGTTGACAGAAACATCACCATGCTAGTTTATGTTTATTGACTGGAAATTATTTTCTCCATTGTGATGTAAAAACTGAATTAAATTTTTTTGACTGTTGTTCTTGACTTATTATTTTGGAAGCAGGCATAGTCCAACAATCAGTGTGTTTAATTGTGTCGACTAACAATCTTTTATCATAAAAGGAAATTGCCTTTAGGAATAAAATACATTATTATAGATTTGGGTAAACAAAGATCATTTAATGTTAATATGACTAAATAGTCAAACACTGATAAGATATAAACAAGTAAAACATGCAAAGCAATTAAACAGACTATAATAAATAATAATCAGCTTAAAGCTTGGCTAAAAAGGTGAGTCTTGAGCATGCTTTTAAAAGCATGAACATTCTCTGCGGTCCTGAGGTCCTCCGGCAGCCAGTTCTTGAGGTGAGGGCCATAGTAATGGAAAGATGCCTCGCCGTGAGTGTGTGTCCTGACTTTGGGGATGACGGCTGCCAGAGGAGTAGAGAGACCATGAAGGTTCATATGGTAAAAGCAGTTCTGACAGATAAGAATTCCCAAGACCATTAAGACACTTCAAACCATTAAAAGAACCTTAAAATCGATCAAAACATGCGGGGAGCCAATGCAATTAATTTAAGACAGGTTTAATGTGCTCCCGCCTCCTGGTCTTCATCAGGACACGCGCTGCTGAATTTTGTTGAAGTTGTAAACCTGAGATACTCTTTTTGTGGGAAGACCAGAAAGCAGGTAATTACAGTAATCAATTCTACTAATGATAAAGGAATGCATCAGTGTCTCCGTGTTGGCCTGAGAATGGGGCGGATTCTGGCAATATTCTTGAGATGATAAAAACCTTTTTTAGTGATGTTTTTAATGTAAGGGATAAAGGTCAGCTCAGAATCAAAAATCATGTCCAGGTTCTTCACTTGGAAATGACAGTGATTGTAGTTCTCTCTGAGCCTCAGGACCAATAACTAAAACTTCAGTTTTGTCCTGGTTGAACTGGAGAAAGTTTTCTGCCATCCAGTATTTGATGTCTAAAACGCAGTTAAAAACTGCATCCATGTGCCGTGTGTGTCAGAAGACACAGAAATGTACATGATCTGGTATATTACACAAAAGTGGTTATCAGCTCTGCATAGGCTGCTTTCATTCAACTAACTAATAATCTTTTCTCCTGTTAAGTGCTTCCTGGAGGCTTTCCCAGTTGTCACAAGGGAAGAGACATGGGAACTCTCTGGACAGGTTGCCAATGTACAAACAAACAGCCATGCACACACACTGTCACTCCTACCTTCAATTTAGAATTACCAATTACTCCAATGTGTGAGATTTGGAATGTCGGAGGAAACTTTTGCACCTGGGCGAAAAACAGCCCATAAAGGCATGAGGTACAGTACACACTTTGTACAGACCCTGTTTATACTGGAAACCTTCTAGCTGTGAGGTCACAGTGTTAACCTAAAATAACCAGATGAAATTTATTACATGAATGAATTTTGTTTCAAAAAGTTTAAGAAAATGTTGATTTTTGTAATATTATATGTTACACTATAATACTCATGAAATGTAAAAAAGAAAAAGGGGTTAGTTTGATGTTTGATGGATTTAGAGGTTTATCCCTATATCTAAATGAAACAATATTTCTATGAGGCATGAAGACTCATGAAGTACTTCTCATTGGCTGTTAGCGTGTAATATCATCTAGTGTAGTGTAAGCTATTATCATGAGGCTTGGATATGATTGCGAGTGCTTTAAGTTGGACATCCATTTGTGTTACCGAGTGTTATTTTGAAAACATTTTTGTGACAGAAGAAATGGTGAAAAAGTGACCGACAAGAAATAAATGTTTTATTAGCACAGATAATACCTGGGTTTTACTCATGACTGGCAAACCCTGGACAATGTTAAAGCTAAAATCTGCTTTGGAGGTTCCTATTGACAAAAAACTAAAAGGGCTATTTCACAGAGAAGACTTATACCTGTATGACATTTTCATGGCTCATCACTACGGCCCTCCGGGCACCTGCATTGTAGCTGCTGGATGTTCCCCCAGGGCTCTCCTCTGCTGGTTTCTTGGAGGTGCGGTCAGCCCTGCGTTGGTCGGCCTGGGGCTCCTATGCTCTGAGGGTCTTTTGGATGTCTATGGCTCCAATCTCCCTCGTGTCGGCGTCGATTCCTGGGAGGCGGATCGATGGCTTCTCACACCAGCTATTTAACACTCGTATGGAGAAACCTTATATGCACCAGCATGCTCATACACACGCGCACACACACACCCACACACACACACGCACACACCCACACACACACACACACACACACACACACACACACACACACACACACACACACGCACGTCTTGCTATACTTGTGTTGACATTGTATTGACTTCCATTGATTTTACTATGCCTAACCCAGACACTTTCCCTAACCCTAACCATTAGTGATACATGCTTAACCCTAACCTTAACCTAAACCTAATTCACACCATACCTCTAAACCTAACTAGTAAAGTTTAATAGCTAGTTAAACATTGTGGGGACCAGGCAAAATGTCCTCACAACTACAAATGTCCACACAAGGCTGGTGGGCTGTCAAAGGTTGGTCCACACAAGTATAGCTATACATGTACACACACACACACACACACAGGTGTGGGGATTCTGGTGTTTACAGATACATTCTTGGGTTTAGGTTACCATTACTAAATCTTGTAATAATGGGTACTATGAGCTTTTCATTGACACTGTTATTGTATTCATGTATCTATTTGTGGGTTGTGGTTGTGTAGTTCTCAGTTTGCATTTTTTAAATTTGTTTTGTCGTTTTTTCCCATCTCCCTGCCGTCCTGTGGGTGTAGAGTGGGACTGGGATGTTCTCTTGTGTTTTCTTTGTTCCCCTTCCGTTCTTGTATCTACAGCTTACCCTCTCCCTCTTAACCTTTTTTTTCCTACATCTCTTCATCTTCTATCTTTCTTCCACTTTATTTTCTGTCTCTGTGTCCCTGGCTCATCGAAATTTTTTTTTTTAAACCCATAGTAATGTCTAATAAAGATTTCATACACATATATATCAAGCTGAGTACTATAGCAGAAGTCGTAATGCTCCACTTGTGATAGTAAATCTGTCGGGCTTCTACTTGGTACTCAGACACCAATTTTGAGCTCCACACTGCCAGACAGGACACGTGTAACAAATAATGAACTGAAGTGGATGATTCTACGCAGATTAAATTTTCTTTTGAAGTATTTCAGATTAAAACTTCATTTTGTTTTGGAAAAGAAAAAAAAGAAAATAATTGTATTCATTTTTTGGCGTTTTTTTAACCTTAGAAGTGGAAAAGCAAAAAAGCCATTATATGGGTTAGTTAGAACATAGTTTGTAAATTATAAAACTTTTAGTTTATTTATAAAAGGATGTTTCTTGAATTTCTTTATAATCTCGCTAAAATCTCACCTCATCTTGTTCTTGTAAACTCTGTGAATGCTCTCCTCCTGAGCTGAATGCATTCTTAGATTGAAATTTATTGTTTGTAAATTGAAATAAGATCTCAGATATCAGGGTCTCTACAAGATGGCAAAAAGGATTTCCTCCTATTTCACAGTTTTCTTGCTAAATTTCCAGTTAACTGAATAACTTTTTTTGTACAACGTAGGCCTTTTATGGATGAATGAAAAAGATGCCTCATGAAGGACAGGTTCATGTCCTTCCACCCATTTTTTATTCACTGGGATTCGTCTCCTGAGATGATGTCTATATGACCTTGGATGGTAACACAAAAGGAGTACGGGAACGGAGTCGGGCAGAAGATGTGATAAGAGACAGGATGTGGTTTCTGACTGCATTATATAAGGCCTTCAGTCTCTTTCTCTTCCTCCACACTCACCTGAGAAATCAGAAAAACTCAGTTTTTATAGAAATAAACTTGCACATATAGCAGCTACTGAAATGAAAAGCAGTTGACGAATGAAATGTATCATGAGATCTAGAGCTTCAAGTTTGCGGCATGACCAGAATAAAAATTGAGAAAGACATTTTAGTGCATGAGTCATTTTTTTATCTCTATGTTTCATTTTACTTTCTCCTTTCAGTTTTGCTTTCACTATTTGCTGGCAACCTTGTCTAAAGAATTCTCTATTAGTCGGCAACATCTTAGCCCACCTTAGTGCATATGTTACTCATACTTCAGCTTGATTCTATTCTGATGTACTTCTAATGTTTTAAAATTAAGTGCATAATTGGGTGCTATTAAGAATAAATAAAGAACATTTTGAGTTTGTTAAAAGAATTACATTTTTATGCTGTTTAACTAAAGGAATGCACCTTTAATGAAGGTGTCTTTCATGTGATTAGAAGGTTTGCTTAGGGGCTCATTGTTAGCAGTCTAGGCAACAGACAGAACATGTTGACTTTTCAGTATTGTGAGGGCTTAGTGGAGATTTTTCCATTTCTATCTATAGTCTTAAAATTTATTTCCACTGCAAACGAATTTGTTAATTTTGTGTTTTAGTATCTAAAATCTGAGTTAGTGCAACAATCAGAATTTTATCTGACTTCTAATCCCTGTTTTATTTTCTATAGATTTGACTCACCAATCCAAATTTTAGCCCATTCTAAATCACTTTAAGAACTATAATTAAGAGGATTGTAATATTTCTTTCTAGCCGCACACCCTTTAGTGGTCATTAACTATTTATATTTGGAGCCAATGCAATGATGTGTTTGAGAGATCAGTCACTATTTTACTTATTTATAACAAAGACAAAAAGGTTTGGAGTTTTATTTTTTTAGTTACTATATTTTTAAACAGTTTTTAGCATCTTGTGTAAGCAAATAGCACAACTAGCTAAGTAAATTCAGATAACAGTTTCAGTGTGTATTCCTGGAGAATGTAGATTGTTACATTATCTTTGAGATTTCCAAAACACATTTCCAAAACTAGTATGTTCAGTAGCAGAGGTTATAAGTTAAAAAAGATAAAAGATCAGCAACTTTGCTGTAATTAATTTAGCCTTACTGGTATCTACTAAAGTCAGCTGCAGGTCTTTTGCTTTTTTGCCTTTTCAATCAATGGTCCCAAGTTGACTTACCATGGCAACCCCAAAAAGGCATCAAATGACAGAAACTGCAAAAGTACGAAATTGAAAAGATGCTAAATAAACAAAACCTGCCCACGTCTCACTCTCTGTTCTAGCAGCCTGAATGAAAAGCTGACATGTCTTTGCAGAAACTGCATATTTCTTTTTGTGAATTAATTTTTAAACTCAATGATACTGAAAATAGCTAACTTTTGCATTTTCCCTGAAATAAAATCTTCCACTCTGAAACGTATTTTGGTTAGTTCAACAATTCATATGTACTTTACTTAAAAAGATTACCAGGAATGGTATTCAAATAGCTTTCTTTTTGTGAAAAGCATAAGATGCTTGACTCTCACAAAAATTATCAACTTTACATTTCTTTTTGCATTTGTTCATTTTTGGTCAATATGGTGCTGGGTGGAATTACAAAGCTGCCTCTGCGTCCGTTTTAATATACAGTAGTAGAAACCAGCTCAGTTTGAGTTATATAGTGAGACTAAAATACAGAGTGTTTTTTGACTGACTCCCTGATCATATATACATCCTTGTAGCTGCTTATCACCCCTCTGCCAATTGAGGCCAAGAAAACAGGGAGATAACAATGCATGCTGCAGTAACGATGGATGTGTGCCATTAAAGTTTAATGCAGGTTTCATTAGTTGACATAACCCCGGTGAGAGTCCTACACTTTCAACTAATGCACTGACATGTCATTGGGTTTTGTTGTATATCCAGGTCCATATTTATGCAGTGGACCCAATATTAATAATGCTTGAGTGCATATTATAAAAGCAAACCCCTGGAATGCACGCAGATTTGTGCACTACAGTATAAACCTTGTGGTGTGAGGCTGAATAATTACATCTATTCTGTTCCACTGTCATGTAAATTGGTAGGAAAATCTGTAAACACTATGGATGAATATTTATGCGCTGCAGCTCTTCTCATTTGTTTAAAACCTGCTTTGAAATTTGATGCTCAACATGGTGAAGGTTTGTGGATAAAAAGCATAAATAAGCAGAAACAGTCAAATTGTTTGGACAGAATTCCCCCTGGTTATGGACCTCTGAAATCCTTTCTGGCTAAAGCATCAGACAAACTTTTTAATTCAAGACCGTCACTATATTTCAGATAAAATTTTAGCTGTAAAATTTCTTAAAACTTGAATGGCTCTAAGACAATCATGATTGTTTGCTTGAAATTTAAAAGTCATAAGTAAAGTAGTTTACTGTCACTTGTGACTGTTTTATGAAGGGGAAAAAAATAACTCTTTATTCCGTTTTCATTTGCTGTACATCAAACAGCCAGTGACTTTTTATAATATGCATGCCCTTTGGGTGTTTATCTTTTGAGTCAAATTTCTGCTGCATTTTCGACCTGAGGCCCAGTAGGACTTTGACAACAGAATGCACTTCGGTGTATGCCGATGTGACTAATAAAACAAATCCTTTGATCTCACCAACTAAACAGTAGGCCAACAAGATCTTTTTTATCCAGTGTTTTTACAACTGCTAAAGTTAGTGAGAATAAAAAAATTGCATCTGTCTATGACGATTATTTGGATTGGATGTAGTTTTTTTAAATTGCCACTGAAATTTTTTTTCTATTACTTTCTTTTCAGTTTATCAATACTCCATAACATAATAAAAAAGTACCTTAATGGCACTGTGTATTAAAAAAGGCTTAAATGTAATTACACTCAGATTAAGTACAGTGGGGTAAAAATTGTGTCCAATGAATTCAGTACATTGTGTTGAATGTTCACTTCCAGGCAATCCCTAATCCTTAAGGACAAGGGGATAACAAACAAGAAACCTCCTGCAGAACCAAACTCATTATGGGCTGGTTTCTGCCTTGACAGAATAGAGGTTGAGAGGAAAGAAAAGAGATGCCAACAAACACAGCTGGCAACTACCTGCCAATAGACATTAGGAAGCCAAAGTTAGTAACAGTTATAGTGTATGAAAACATCATGAGGAAAAAGCAACTGTGAAAAAGTGAAAAAAAAACAGTGCAGCATTTAATTGCTCTCCAGGATCACAGGTCAGAGATGTTGAATGGGTACCAGTCATTTCTTTAATACATTTCTAAAACTGCTGTGAATAAAAAACAAAACATATTTTTGAATTGGTGAGGTATGGGTAAAGCCTAAGTAAAGCTCATTTTTGTACATGACTGGTTTAGGGCTACTTTATGCACATCATTTTGATTAGACACTTGACTTGATCATTATTATATCTGCAGCACATACGTAATACCTGCATAGGTTTTAACACCTTTAAAAATGGCTGAGTAAGCACTCACTGACAGCAAAGGGATGCAACTAGATGATGATGCAATTAAAGGGTTAACAAGAAAACATTTGTGGTTGAATGTGATATTTGTGTTTATTTGAGCAAGCTGTTTTCATACAGGTGATTGAACTAATTTGTGATTGTTATGCAGAAATTATGAAAATCATCAAAAATAATTCAAATGCTAAAATAGTTTGGTAATTATGTCAACCATAAAGGAACAGTTCAGATTTTCTGAAGCTGGTTTTTTTTAACAGATTAAGACCAGTCAATATCTTACCTGCAATAAGTCTTATTATTATCACACTGATGATTAGTTTTCCAGAAAATATGGAGGATTGTGCTGTGTTGAAACAACAAAAAATGTCATAGCAGTTAAATCGCATGCAAATATGATTTTATGAACCTTTAAAAGTAATCAAGTTTTGCCAAACAGAATGCATTCAGTGGTTCTAAAAAGAACAACAACATGAAGGCCAACTAATATCAAAATAGTCATTTAAATTTAATTTATTTTTCTTTTCTTTAACCTTCATCAAGGAACCAGTAAGCTAAAGAACGACATCAATTTCCAAAGCTTGGTGAAAAGTTCAATAATAGTGTAAATTCTTTAAATCATTCACACTCGTGATCCTTTCCCAACGCTTTGGTCACTAACTCTTTTTGCATACTGTGCTTTTTCAACTACTAACCCCTAAAAAATCTAACTCATTTAGCACATGTGGGCTATCTTTTCAGGTGTTTACATATTTTTATGTTTATTAGATTCTTCCATTTTTCTTAAAAAATATTTGAACATAAAAAATTATGGAAATCTACTGTTCCATTGAACTCTTGCATATAAATTATTTCTGCTGCCAAATATGTATTAATATATATTTCAACAAGTTCTAGATTAAAAAATCTGAGTTTCAGAGGTAAGCAATTCCCATTCACCTTCCATAGTTCAAAATCTGAAAATAGAGCATACAATTCTTTTATACAATGAAACTCTTTATCAGCAAATTTCTTCAGCACAGACCATTAACACTTCATTTTAGCAAAATATCCCTAATAAAGCTGTTTTCTATGTTGTTGTAATCTATGATATAAAAAAACAACAAATTTTTTGTCTGGTCATGATCTGCCAAGTCTGAATGGCTTTCCATTTGAAGCACAGAAATGTGAAGAGCACAAGTAATTTTTAGTCAGTGCTCTGTTGACCTTGGCGCTTGACCCTTATGTGAAGTGATTATCCTGTAAGTTGTCAGCCAGCATCACCTGTCTCTGAGACTCTTGTCACAGGGCTGGCGGTCTTAGCTTTCAGACATGATCACTGTAGCAGAAGGAAGTCGAGTGTAAGACTTTGGCTCACTTTTAAGGCACTTCCACATGCGAGCCACTGTGTGCTTATAAAGTTATTTTGACTGTCAAATAAACATAGAGTCTCATGTGTTTAGGTGGGTAAATTACTATGTGTTTACAATTCTGATGGTGTCATGCGAGACCTGCCGTCTTTAGCAGGCTTGCAGTACTGGAACCTGAAACCCAAGCACATTAAAGTTAAGACACACTCTTGCACACGCACACACATCTGTTGCAGCCCCGGTTTATACTTGCACCCTTCCACTATTGCCTGCTAAAGTGCACCTTCTAAAACACCTGACAGATATAGCTTAGCGCTTTAAATATAGAAAGGGATACACCCATGAAAACCTACACAGCTATTTAGGAGAAAAACACAGACATCACATCTGTCACATGCTGTACGGCTGACATGATTCCAGTAAGTAACAAGTATGACTCACTCATGCCACATCAACACGTAATTCATAAACCTTAAAGTAATTACAATGATTACATAAGTACACATGCCGTGCTTTGATTTTTTTAAAATAAATTATTCTAACCCTTTCAGAGAGAGAGAAGGAAGAGGGGGTAGAAGGTGGTGGATGAGCTGTTAACAGCTGAATAACTGGGTCAGTTTAAGATCACAGTGTTTCTTATCTCTTCAGCTCATCTCTGGGTGTTCACTGTTATCTACTCAGCTTCTCAACAACCGTTCAATTCTCGGCCCTTTTCCAGCCTTCCATTCCTACCCTTATTTTGCTTCCGCTTCTGAAGTAGAAGCTTATCTTCAAGTCAATGTTAATTTACTCTAAAGACACTAGAATGTAATGTTCTAAAGAAATGGGATGTCAATGTATGTGTTATGCTTAAAATGATGGCTTTGTTTGATGTGGAGCTTCACTAAGATAATATTTTATCTGTTGTTGGATGTCTAGAGATTTGGTAGTGGGATTTATTTGTTAAAATGGGTTCTGTGAAGTTTAAAAGCTATCACAATTTGTATTTATTTATTTGTAAAAGTGCAAAAATTTAAAATTTTGTTATTTTATTTTTTCAAACAAGGGTTTATAAATTTCAAAGTAGGATTTAAAGAAACTATCCTCAGTGTAGAATTATTGGATTAGTCTAAGTATTTTAGATTTTGAACTAGAGATTAAGATTAAGCACTGATCTCCACTTTTCGAGACTTGAGAGCCATATGCCCGACAGCTCTTAAGTGAAATAGACTTCACTTTGATAAGAAATGCTGTGGTGTTTTAATATTGGGAGATTTCCATATTTGTTCCTATCAAAAACTGTCAGTATTAGCCACGGTACAATTGTTAATGAAAGTTGATTCAAGATTTTATTTTACATTAACTACTTCCCATTTACAGATGCTATGTTGACCAGGTAATATTAATGAATGCTTTAGCCATTATACTGACCATTGTTATTAGTTGGTCTGCAAGTTTTAATTGTTGGAAGTTTTCCCCAATAGTATAAGAGTGCTTTTAACATTTTCCCTTTAAATTAGAATTATTCTACTCAATTGACAAATATTAAAACATATTAGATTGTGGACCAGAGATAATCATGCAGTCAAAATTTCTTTAAAAGTCACTGAAATTGGCGTTTAGTTTTCCTCTGAATCAAAAGTTGCAAATTAGGTTACATCTTTCGTGACATTAACCAGCTGTGGTATATATTTTCTTAAAGTCCTTACTCTGTGTGAAAAAAGGGGACGCCCACTGCTTATGAGTAGATCTACAAAAAAGCAAACAAAAACCATTTGGGATGCAACTATAGATAACTTTAAAAAAAGATTGGTGAGTGCTCATGCTGTCTCTATGGCCCTAGCACCCTGGGTGGTAAGTCATATAAAAATTACCACTGGGTGTTATATTAGAAATAAAAATAAATGTCAATACATGTGTGGAGAATCCACTAAAGGATTTGTAATTTTTTAGCAGCATAGTACTTATTTTTTCTCTGAGACTCCTGAACATAAAAAAACATATTAACATATTAACCATCTTTAGTGTGTATTAATTCAGCTTGACTTTGGTGTTTAGCTCCTCTAATGTATGGATAACAAAATGCCCTCTTGTCTGTTTATACATTTCCTGACCAGGACATAAGACTGTCTCCCATGTCATATAACTGGTATTATAACATAGTTCTGGTTGAGCCTTCATGTTGTCTTCTTTGTATTGAGCATCCTTTATGTCTTTAGTTCAAAAGGTTATTCTTGCTACCATCCTCAGTTCAAGTGGCAAACTTTAAAACATTTAGTAGGATTGTTGGTGTTTATTTTATACATCAGCCCCAATGCATTGGATGAATACAAAGTAGCACCGCATGAAAGTAATCAAGCTCTCATCATCAATAATGGATTGCCCAATCAAAGGGGACAGTGGGCTTCTTTTGTGAGATAGCTGAATGGTAGGAAAGACTGCTGGAGAGGAACCATTATGCATCGCTCCACCGGTCAACTGTTGCGAAGATGATGATGATTATGTTTGTAATAATGAAGGTGATGTGAAATCTCATTTTAACTGGATGGTTCTGTTGGAGGGGATTGATTCACAGTCCTCCTGTATGATGCTATAAATGGCTATTTTGTATTGATTGTATTTTTTTTAATTGATTTTAAAACTTTTACTCAAATTGAATTTTAAATTGTACCATAAAAATGTATGAATACTTTATAGTACACCTGCATCTTTTTTTTAAACTTATTAGTAATGGAGTTAAAGCTGCACATGCACCTCCTTCCTGCGTAGTTAAAAGTCTCACAATCCAAGGTTTCACTCAATGTAGGAGCTTATGGAGGCTTTTCAGTATTCGGCAACCATCTTTAAACACCATGAATTAATCACTCCTGAACATACCAGACATCTGTTGTTGATTCACCCTCTGTCAGTTGATCTGACAGACGTGTATCTCTTTTTTTGCTTTCTGATTGTACTGAATTGACTCTGTTCAACAGACTGTTATTTGCTAACAGAGAGGGAGCATTCATTATTCAGTGCATGCTTTATGAAAATGTCTAGGGTCCTGCAGCCTACAGGAGGTAAAGCACTATCTAATTACAGAGGCTGTAACTACTGTTAGAAGACTGGATTGTGTTCAGTGCAGCTGAATACAACTTCTTTTTTAATGTCCAGTACATTAATCAGCATATTTGAAAACAATTATGCTACTTAATGCATCATGTAATCTTTATTTTTTGTCCTTCCTTCCTCAGGTGGTGTTAGTCTTTGCTCTCAGCATTGGAGCCCTTGGAATATACTTTATTGACTCCTCAGAGTAAGTATCTCTACGAGTCAAGTTAGTACTCATTTTTTATTCCTAATTTAGCCTGTTTACTAATAATGAACTTGCATGCTGTGGCTTATGAATAGATTTATATGTGTGCTGAAGAGTCGATGCACAAATTTACGCCCTTGAAAGGATGCATGCTATGTGAACGCAGACATAAACCCATTTGTGTTTGAGGTTTTGTCAATGGGAGGCCTATCAGTTTCCATGGCAGCAGAGATACTCGGTGTGTATGTTGCAAATGCGGCTTTGTGTGTGAGCACAGGACTTTGGATGTTGTCAGTTTATGTGAATCCCTTGCTGGCGCTCACCCAGAAACAGATTGCAGGCCTGGCGTCTCTCCCATACCCATTGCAGCTAGTTTTACAACATATTGACTAATTTTCTACATTTCAAAGTAGAGTAAATATTGTAACATTTACAATGAAAAGGAACCATGAATTTCCTTTTTAAATTTAGTGTGCATTACTCTGATATAATTAGATAAATCTAATGGAATACCGTCTTAAGAAGTCACCTATTTTATAATTAGAGCCCACCTGTGTGTCATATAATCTCAGTATAAATACAGTTCTTTTATGAAGAACCAGAAGCGAAGCTACAATAAAATGTTTTAGGTTAAAGCATAAACATTTATTATTATCGCCCAGCCAAAGTTTAGATCAAAATCCAATTAAGAATCTATAGAAACTATTGAAATTGTATGTTCAATTTTACTAAGATTAAGCTATGGTGGAGAAAAAGAAAAGTCACAAATATAAGCTTCTTGATGTGCACAACTGGTGGGAATATACCCCAAAAGATGTGTAGGTGCAATTAAAACAATAAAGTGGTTCTATAAAGTATTGATTCAAGGGGGATAGATGCATGTCAAACTTTTTTGTTTTCAATGTTTTAATCTGTAAAAATCTTTTGAATATAAGGTATCAGTTTCTTTCCCCTTCACAATTATGCACTACTCTGTTTTTATCTGTCATATAAAATCTGTCTCTGTGACAAAGTTACATATTTGCAAAATTACAGCAAATGACTATAAATACTTCTGCAAGACCTTATAAATTTGCTCTAGATTTCAGTAATATTTTATGAAAAACAATAGATAATGTACTGTTGTTTTATTGAGGGTTTTCATATTGTGTGAAATGTTATACAATGTACAAGATTATTGTCTGTTCTAATATAGATAGTAATTATTTTTTTCCTTATCTTTAATTTTCTAAACAATGTATGATAATTTCCAGCTTTTTTAAGAGAACCTGCAAAAAGAGAAGAAAAGAAAAGACAGGAAAGAAAAGATCAAATATAATACATCCTTCAGCAAGGGCTTGCTGAAGGTTGTCCTCTACTTGTACCAAATCTTTGATGCTCTCTATATATGGGTATGTCCTTGTTTAACATGTACCAAAGTACATTACCCTTTTTATATACAGTCTCAAGATGAGCCACAGCTGAATGTGGCAAGTCTTACCTTTTCCCATTTTACTCAATATTGCTACATTAATGATAGTGATTTCTTCTCTATTAAAGCAAACTTTGAGATTTACAGCCAAACATCACAGTCAGCCATTTAGATCTGTGTCCCTCTTCTCATTTAAAGAGCAATAGGTTTGCTTTTAATGAAGGTATCTAAAAAATATAACTACTTGTACTTCGGAATAAACTTTATTTCACTCTTACTGTTATGCTTTATTGTATTTACTAAACAAAGCTTTAGGTATTTAATGCGTTGCTTGGAGTTTTTAAAGTTTTTTTTAAATTAATGATCATAAAGAATATCAAATTATAGTCTAAGTCCATAATATTGCATGTTCTTTTTGTCATCCAATGTATTTCCTTTTTTGATGCTGTGTAGGATTTTACAATGAAATCATATCCACATGTTGTGGTTTGTTTTCACTTTAATTTGGAGTCTTTTAGCTGTGAAATTATGTCCTGAAGGAAAGTGAGTTTAAAGCACAGAGAGATACTGTATGAAATGTCCTGGAATAAATCTAAATTACAGTCCAGCTTGTTCAGTCTTATCTCTTAGTACCAGTGGAAAATTATTCCTAGTATTAATATAGTCACTTTTTGTACTTTGAGATAAAAACCTCTAAATCCAGGCTCTCCTTTTGTATTCTGCCATGGCTCTGCTTTTGTTTGTGTTAGTCTGTGGCGTTTCTCAAGCAAATTGTTGAAATTAAGAAAGAATGTTGCATCTTGGGAAGGTTTTCAAGGTACTTCAATTAATCAATCAGTGATGGGAAAAATTTAATTATTTTCATCATAATTGATCTCAATCATGTTCAATCATCTAAAATGATTTATTACATGCTTACTGGTGATGTCTGTTGGTAGAAATATGGCGATACAATATGTATTATGATACAGGGGAGACGATACGATATATCACGATACTATGAGTAACACTATATATTGTGATTTTTAAAACTGAATTTAACTGTAGAAAAACTGTCACACCATTCTTAACACTCCAGCCTTTTTCATAATTAACGCATCCAGTTTTATTACTAGATCTAGTTGATCTACTGAAACAAAGAAGGTGAAAAAAGGCCACAAACTGTCAGAGCCTCATCAACTTCAACCCCTCACAATTAATGGCACTTCACCCATTGGCTGGGTCATCATACAAAATACCACTTCACCTACCTCATCTCCATTCTGACATCTGGTTCTCCAGCCCAGAACTCCGCCCTCGTCGGTCCAAGTGTTGTCCCTAGTCTTTGCCAATCAGTCCTGTCTCCAGCTCTCCATCTGCAAGTTCGTCTTGTCTCCAGACCCTCTCCTGGTCGAGGTCCTGCATTTGAGTGCTTGCTTTAAATAAAACCACTAAACTACTGCAGTTGTGATCTTGGTAGTTTATGACACAAACTACCAGTCATACTTTTAATTTTACTTCAAAGTGACTGTCATCATTAATAGGGTTGGGCATCGAGAATCGAGCATTGATTGGAACCGGGACTCATATGTTGATTCTCCCGGAATCGTTACATTTTAAAATTACGATTACAAGGGCTCAGTGCAATACCTGTTAGAAATAACCGACCACTCTGTGTTTGACGCGCTGCGCCGGCTTACCTCATTGGCTCGTCCTCCTGGACCCCACCATCAGCCCAGTGCCACACTGCAGTCCAAATCCGGTCACACATAACAAAAAAAGAAACTCAATAAGCTCAATATACACACATGTAGGACCAACACACAGTGATTAAGAAGAAATAGCAGTGTAAACAAGTAGTGTATTTTAAAGTAAGTCATTTAAAATATGCAAAAACAAAATGAAAAATAAATAAATGACCCTGTCCCTCCAAAGAATCCGAATCGAGAATCGTTTGGAACCGGAATCGAAACATCCATCCATTTTCTATACCCGTCCATCCTAATGTAGGGTTGCGGGGGGCTGGTGCCTATCTCCAGCGGTCAAGGGGCGAGAGGCGGGGTACACCCTGGACAAGTCGCCAGTCCATCGCAGGGCACGGCAACACAGAGACATACAGGACAAACAACCATACACGCACACACTCATACCTAAGGGCAATTTTAGAGAAACCAATTCACCTAACATGTTTTTGGACTGTGGGAGGAAGCCGGAGTACCCGGAGAGAACCCACGCATGCACAGGGAGAACATGCAAACTCCATGCAGAAAGACCCCAGGCCAGGATTCGAAACAAGGAATCGGAATTGAAATCGGAATCGCCTAAATTCAAACGATGCCCAACCCTAATAATTAATGGTTCCATAAAAAAAAAGAAAAATCCATGCATTGCTTTTGATTATCAATACAATATCGTGACATAAAATATTGCGAAATATTGGTATATCGATTTTTTCTTACATCCCTAGTGCTTACATTCGCTTACAGTTATCCGTTAAGGCAGTACAGTCAGAAATTTGCCTACACTTAACATGCACATTATTTTCATGTTACTTTTGGCCTCCTACTGATGCATTTGAACTGGTCTTTTTTCACTGTGAAGGCCATTTTCAAAAATCAACTTCAAATTTTTAAACTTATATATAGAGTATGTTCCACAATCAATTCAATGTTGCCTCAACCAAATACGGTTCAAAAACACATACAGACTCAAATATAAGCGTACACACCCACCTATTTTTGGCCACATGTGCCTTACCAAGGTGCAGAAAGTGTACATGCTTTTTGTAGGTATAGCCTACACAGGCTTCTGGGTGGACATTTCACAACTTTTCTTTTCAGAATTTGCTTTTAAACATAGTTCATAAATTTTCTTCAGAGCAAAGCAATGAATTAGGATTTAGTCTAGCTTTCATTATCCCACCCACCTAATTTACCAGGGCGACTGGCACAAAAACAGACTCACATCATGATGCTACCACCATGAGGCTGGACAGTTAAGGTGTTTTTAGGTTTGAAAGCTCTGCCTTGACTCACATAAACAGCGTTTTAGTCATTTGGGCCAAATGGCTCAACCTTTTTCTCCTCTGACTATAACACATTTCTTCAGAGGGCATTTGGCTAGTCCATGTGGGTTGCTGCTAATTTTAATAATATAATGCTTGAAAGGGTCCCTTATGGAGGTGGTGCTTCATAATTGAGTTGGAGGTTCCAACAGCATGATTCCAAACATATCAAAACTGGAAAGGATAAAGCAGTATAACCATTTTTTTATAGAAAAAAACAAAAATTTTAAATGATCTCTACCATTTGTGCCATGAAGAATGATCAAATGTCCAATCAGAACTAAAACTTATTCTTGGCTGCAAATAGTATATAGCCATCGACCACTCTGACCAACACCTGTAGGCAAGGAATGTGAAGTGTCTTGCCCAAGGACACAACAGCAGGAAGCAGGAATCAAACCCACAACTTCTGGGTCACAGGCAGACAACTCTACCA
Source organism: Valencia hispanica (assembly GCA_963556495.2). Lineage (NCBI taxonomy): Eukaryota > Metazoa > Chordata > Actinopteri > Cyprinodontiformes > Valenciidae > Valencia > Valencia hispanica. The sequence continues at coordinate 28,876,206 of OY747711.1, forward strand.
CTGTGCCACAGCCACCCTGATGTTGCAAGGAACATTTATCCATACATTAATATTAGTGAGGTAATAGTGAGTGTATGTATACATTTAAGATTGTGGTGCAATTTCAACATGTATCAAAACTTGTACACCTAATTCTTGGGATAGAATTTGAATCCTTCTTAAAAAATGTACGGTTCAATTACATCATTAAGAGGCCAAAGTTAAAATATTTATGCCATGTTGTGTATTTAAACTTTTCACTGGCATTGTATTATCAGCATTGCTGCTATCTACATTGGCTCTCTATGGCTCCTTTTAAAATGCCAGGTTTTTGTGAAAAAATATTTTTAAAACTTTTTTTCCCCACATATGTGCCATTTAAAGATGACTAGCAATTATAGAAAAATACAAATTAGAAGCCTGCAAAAACTTTGTTGCATAAAGATGCAAACCTTTCAACTAAAACTTTATTGACGGACCACTTGATTCAGTCTTTTTGAGTTTTATGCCTCCTATCAGATTTTTGGATCACATAAACCGATTTAAAGCTTTTTTTGTAGGACTTTATGAACATTTGCTTATTTGCATTCTTTTTTAAGAGAGAGGTTACAAAGGGTAAAAAGTATCTCACTGTACACAGGTATCAGTCAAGAGTACAAAAAACATTCATAGGATTTATATTTAGACCACAGTAAAGTGACAGTCGCCAATAATTAGGTAATATATTGAACCATAGTGACACTACAAAAACACTTGTGAATCCTTGTGAGAACCACTGTATGTCAGGAATTCTTTGATGGTAAGTCCCCAGTACACTATTCTGAAAATCACACCATATTAGCCTAAACTCCTACAGTGGGGCAAAAAAGTATTTGCCAGCTACCGATTGGGTAAGTTGTCCCACTTAAAAAATGAGAGAGGTCTGTAATTTTCATCATAGGTACACTTAAACTTTGAGAGACAGAATGTAAAACAGAAATTCTGGAAATTGCATTGTATGATTTTTAGAGAATTTATCTGTATAATGGTGCAGAAAAAAAGTATTTGGGCAATAACAAAAGTTCACCTCAATACTTGTATGTATGTAACCTTGGTTAGCAATGACAGAAGTCAAACTAACCTGTAGGTCTTCACCAGGTTTGCACACACTGTAGCTGGTATTTTGGCCCATTCTTCCATGCAGATCTTCTCTAGAGCTGAGGTGTTTTGGGGCTGTCCCTGGTCAACACGGACTTTTAACTCCCTCCACAGATTCTCTATTGGATTGAGGTCTGGAGACTGGCTAGGCCACTCCACAACTATGAAATGATTTTTATGTAGCCACTTCTTCGTTGCCGGGGTGGTGTGTTTGGGATCATTGTCATGCTAGATCCAGCCACATTTCATGTTCAATGCTCTCACTTATGGAAGGAAGTTTTTTTCCCAAAATCTCACAATACATAGCCCTATTCATCCTTTCCTTAAAGGGGACATATCATGAAAATACCACTGTTTTAGCCCCTAAATGCTTTGTGTAGTGAATTCAGAGTGTGTAGGAGTGCAAAAAGCATACATTTGTCACTCCATGTGTTGTGGAGATATTTTTGTAAAATGTTTGGATCCTGATGCTCCTGAGCGCGCATGCATCAGCATCTGTCAGCCCCGCCAAGACCGGCTTCCTATCAAGCACGTTTTTTAACTGGTTTTAAACCTTTTTAAAGACTGGTTTTAACCGATTTTTAACACCACTAACTTATTAATAATTGGACATTTTTTTTATCGGATCGTTTTCATCGGTGGAAAGTGCGTACTACTCTCCCCTCACCATGCCTCCACTCACCTGCAGTCCTGGGTGTGATGGCTGCGCAAAACTTAGCCAGAGGGTTCTGGAGCTGGAGCAGAGGATCTCAACACTCCACCAAATCCAGGACCATGAGTGCGACGTGGACATCATCTTCAGCCGGACTTTCGCCGCTGCCAGCAGTGCACAGCTGGCGGACACCATTCCCTGCCAGCCCGGCGAAGCTGTGGAGGGAGGATCCATCGCTGGGCCTCTAGGCGGACTCGGAGTGCCAAAGGCCCGCGTAACATCTGCTGCAGAGGATGACCACTGGTTCCAGCAGGGGGCTCAACCAAAAGTTAACCAGGGTGCCCGGTTAATGGTTGGGCCGGGCCGTGGTGGGGGGCGCTTGGAGCAGCCGCCACCGCTCTCCTCCAACCTGCCTACCTCTATAAAACTGTTTTAGCGCCCTGGATGCGGATTTCCCTCCTCTGACAGTCCCTGGTCGCCGTAGCTCCGTAGGAGCGCCACCTAATCCCTCCCAGCAGCCAGAGCAACAGCCGGACTCCCGCAGCCCTCCACATCGCGCAAAACCCCGGGCTGCAGCCAGAACTCGCCAAGGAGTCCTCCACTTTACCCCGAACCCACGGAACGAGCCCTTGGCGCCGATTAAACATCGCTGCAGTCCTGGGGAAGCTTCTCCACCTGCCATGCAGCAAGTCCTGGATGGCGAACGATCCTCTGCCCAGCGCAAACATCTGCCTCCAGATCCGCCGCCCACCACACTCATCATTGGGGACTCTATCATCAGAAACGTGAGGATGAGAGGAGCCGTTACACTGTGTTTCCCTGGATCTACTGTTATAGACATTACTGAACAGATCCCGCAGTTCATTGATCATCACAAATCTGTGAGTAAAGTTGTGATTTACGCTGGCACCAATGACATTTATAAACAGCAGTCTGAGCTCCTGAAGCGTGATTTTATCCACCTTTTTGATCTTTTAGAAAACACACTTGTCTCTGTTTTTATCTCTGGCCCCACCCCCACCGTCTGCAGAGGAATTGGCCGTTTTAGCAGACTTTTATCCCTTATTACTTGGCTCTACTCTGTCACCGCTGTTCACAATATTGGTTTTATAGAGAATTTAAAAAATTTTTGTGTTTGGACCAGATGGGCTCCATCTAAATAGAGAAGGAACTCGAACACTGGCATTGAGCCTAGCATGTCCATGCCCCCCCCTGTCAACCACACTGGCCACAGCTGCCCCTGCTCTCTCTGATTCCTCCGCCACATCCTGATGTGCAAATGGTCCCTGCTCCTACGAACCCATCCCTGATTTTAACAGTAACTCACATACTGGACTTGGACCTTGTTCTACATCATTCATACCTGTTCTTATCAGCAGAGAGCGGACTAAAAATCATAAACCAAACAAATGCAACCCAAATAATCTCAAAAAGTTACCAAAAGCCCCACTTTCAGTAAATCTTACAGTCAATCCATCTCCAATCACCATTAATATGGCACTTTTTAATGTTGACTCTCTGCTGAACAAAACTTTTATAATAAATGATCTGATTTTAGACCACAATTTTCATTGTTTATTTTTAACAGAAACTTGGCTGAGTGCAGATGCCCCTGTTGTTCTTACAGAGGCCTCCCCACCTAATTTTAACTTTATTTATTCAATGAGGAGTAGCAAAAGGGGAGGCGGAACTGCTTTTATTAGTTCATCAACACATCAAACCTGTTTTATTTGATAACTATTTTACTTTTGAATATAATGCAACTGTTTTTAGCACTCCTCAGATTTTATGTGTCACAGTTTATAGGCCTCCTAAAAAGAGTGCACTTTTTACTCAAAATTTTTCAGAGTTTTTATCAATTTTGCACAACTCCTTTGAAAGGATCATTTTCGGTGGTGATTTTAATCTACATATTGATAACCTTTTAGACCCTTTATCAACAGATGTTTTAAATATTCTGACTTGCATTCATGCAGCCGACTCACAACAAAGGACACACCCTGGACTTGGTCATCACTCATGGCCTGTCCACCCATGTGTCCTCTGTTGTCGACTTGGCTGTCTCTGACCACTACTGTGTGTTTTTTAACATCACCAGTTTTATTCAACAGGAGACCTCTGTGAGAATTGTCAGAAAGCGCCATCTAACCCCTGAAGTGGCTGCAGGTTTTCTGGAAATTTCTGAAAAGAATCCTCCTATTGTTTTACCTGCCCCCTGTAATGTTATTGCCATTGATTTTAACAGAAGGCTTCAGTCCACTCTTGACTGGCTTGCTCCACTACAAGTTAAAAGTTTAAAATCTAAAGCTGCACTGCCGTGGAAAAATGAAAACCTCAGAAAAACGAAGAGAAATTGCAGGGCGGCAGAGGGAAAATGGAGGAAAAGTAAAACCACAATAAACTATCAAATATACACAGATCTTCTCAACTTATACAACAATGCAGTAAGAAATTCAAGAATCTCATATTTCTCCAAAATCATCTCGGAACATAAAAATAATTCCAAAATCCTTTTTTCCACCATTGATAAACTTTTTAACAGAGCTACTAAAGCTTGGTTTATACTTCTGCGCCACGTCAGTCGCGTAGGTTACGCCGTAACCGCAGTACCCACTGCTGTGTTTATACTTCTGCGTAGGGCTGAAAGCGTCGTGTTGCTGTTTCATTTCCAGACCTGCAGGTGGCAGTAGGCTGGTATCGGTCGGCAAACTCCACAGGGCGGAGTTGTTCTGATGGTTTGCTTATGTTTGCTTCAGTTCTGGCAAGTATTTCCTTAGAACAACGATGGCGGCCGACTTGGTGCAGTGTCTCAACGAGATTGTGGAAGCAGACGAACAAATTATCCTTTTTTTGAACACTTTGCAACGCAAGCAAATGAGAAGACAGAGACGTAGAAGATGGTACGTTCGTACGTAATCTCACTGACCAATCACAAGGGAGTACTTCTGCGTCTCTGCGTCGCGTCGCCGGGCTACACGTCAGGTCATAGGAGGTGCACGTCAAGCCTCTGCGGACCTACTTAGAGGCTACAGCAGTTACGGCGTACCCTACACGAGGGAAACGACGCAGAAGTATAAACCGGCCTTAATGCATTTCCTAAAACCCCCTCAAACACTCTTTGTGAGGAGTTCGCAGACCACTTCAGAGGGAAGGTAGACACCATCAGATGTAAGATTTTATCTTCTCAGAGTAACATGGTTTCAGACAAATCTGATCATGTGTCTTTACCAGAGAAAACACTGGACAGTTTTGTCCTGGTAGAAGCTAGGACTCTTGATAAAGTTTTCTCCTCAGTGAGGCCCACCACATGTGTCTTGGACCCGATTCCCACTTCCTTTTTTAAGCAATTTTATGGATCTTTTAGAGATGAGATTTTAACCATGATGAATTGCTCCCTTCAGACGGGGGTCCTTCCTGCCGCCTTTAAAGGGGCAGTAGTGAGGCCCCTGCTGAAGAAGAGCAATTTAGATTTGAATGATTTTAACAATTTTAGACCGGTATCTAACTTACCTCTTTTAAGCAAGATTTTAGAAAAAATTGTTTTAATTCAACTTAATGATTTTATTAATGAGCACAATGTTCTGGAGAAATTTCAGTCTGGTTTTAGGGTGAACCACAGCACAGAGACAGCCCTTTTAAAGGTTTTAAATGATTTTAGATTAGAGTATGATGCACAGAAGGTGACAGTGTTGGTTCTACTGGATCTAAGCGCTGCCTTTGATACAGTAGACCACACTATTCTTTTAACCCGTTTAAAACAGATTGGCCTCTTTGGTGCTGTTCACAAATGGTTCACATCCTATCTCACAGACAGGACTTTTATGGTAAGTTTAGATACCTGCTCCTCTAGGGTCCATAGCATTACATGTGGTGTGCCCCAGGGTTTAATTTTAGGCCCAGTGCATTTTAACCTTTATATCCTCCCTCTTGGCAGCATCATCAGAAGACGTGGAGTTAACTTTCACAGTTATGCTGATGATACACAGTTATACATCTCCATGTCTCCTGATGACACACGGCCAATGGATGCACTTTTTAATTGCATTTTAGACATTAAATCCTGGATGGCAGAAAACTTTTCCCAGCTCAACTAGGACAAAACTGAAGTTTTAGTCATCAGTCCTGAGGCTCAGAGAGAGAAACTTTTACCAAAACTACAATCACTGTCTTTTAATCCTTCTTTACAAGTGAAGAACCTGGGCGTGATTTTTGACTCTGAGCTGACTTTTATCCCTCACATTAAAAATGTACTAAAATAGGTTAAAATAGAGTCCGCCCCATTCTCTCTCGGGCCAACACAGAGACACTGATGCATGCTTTTATCTCCAGTAGAATTGATTACTGTAATGCCCTGCTTTCTGGTCTTCCCAAAAAGAGTATATCAGGTTTACAACTACTACAAAATTCAGCAGCACGTGTCCTGACGAAGACCAGGAGGCGAGAGCACATTACACCGGTCTTAAAATCATTGCATTGGCTCCCGGTACATTTTAGGATCGATTTTAAGGTTATTTTAATGGTTTTTAAGTGTCTTAATGGTCTTGGGCCTTCTTATCTCTCTAAACTGCTTTTACCATATGAGCCTTCGCGGTCTCTGCGCTCCTCTGGCAGCCGTCTCCTTGTCACCCCAAAAGTCAGGACACACACGCAGGGCGAGGCGTCTTTCCAGTTTTATGGCCCTCACCTCGGTAACAGGCTGCCAGCGGACCTCAGGGCCGTGGAGAACGTTTATGTTTTTAAGAGCAGGCCCAAGACTCACCTTTTTAGCCTAGCTTTTAACTGATTATTATTTATTACTGATTATTATTTATTACTATTTGTTTAATTGCTCTGCATGTTTTATATGGTTATATTTTTATCAGCGTTTTACTATTTAATCTTACCACATTAATTTACTGTTTATTTTTATACTTTAACTTATGTTAATCCTCGTTCCAGTGTTACCTCTGTGGGACTCCTCTGCCCTGGGAGCGGTGGTCGGCTGTGGCTGCCTGGGTGCTCTCCAGGTGGAGCTTGGGTGGAGGTGAGGGTCTTGCCCTTGCCTCCACTGGGCGCCCGGTGTCAGCGCCACGGCTGCTGCTGTTGATCTACCGCTGCCGGGGCAGAGGGCTCCTCTGATGGTGTTTCCTTGCATGGTTCATCTGCACTCGGCCCAATGTCCTTTTTTACTGTTGCTTTTAACTGTGTGTGTGCATGGGAGATGGGTTGGGGGTAGGGGGGTATAACTGACCATGCTTTTAAATCTGTGGGGGAGGGAAGGGAATGGGGTTTTATGTGGGGTCATTTTAATCTGTAAAGCACTTTGTGATGCAATTTATTGTATGAAAAGCACTTTATAAATAAAGTTTGATTTGATTTGATTTTTTAAGCTGTTCATTTTTCTTTATTATCTATTACGTTTTTTGAACTATTACGTCACAGTACTTGCACTGGAACTGCCTTACTTGGTCATGGCTTTCTGTCTAAATGCTGAGCAAATCCACCATCTTTTTCTCTCGCTGTGAGTTTGTAGTCCAAGTTTAGGTATGCTGAAAGTACAAGTGTCAAATATTCTGTTGTTGGGTGTATTAACTCGCACAACTCTTTACACTGTCTCCCAGCAGAACCACTTCGAAGTGTGTGGTTAAGTTTTATTTTTAATGGTAATGTGCCCAAATCTGTGGCTAAAGTGGTTTTTGTTTGCGCCAAACACTTCAAAGACGAGTGCTTCAGTAACCCCCGCCAGTATCAACAAGGCTTTTCTGAAAGACTTCATCTTATCGAGTGCTCATTCCCTTTATTTTCCTCTCGCTCAGGGTCAGACTCTGGCTCGAACATGTACGGCTGGATGGACAACTCTTCAGACTTTTAAAAATAAAAATTTGACGAATAAAAAGTTTCTGCAGTGCTAGGTTGCCGGTTCTCTATCAAACCACAAGAATGGCTGAATGGGGTGGAGTGGAAGGTTCAGCGACCTGGAGGAGGGTGTGGTATGCAGCATGTCCTACACATTTAGGGACTGCACCAAAACGAGTCATTCTGCAAACCCTGTTCAGACACCTCTGAACAGGGGTAGAAGAGGACCATATAGAACTACTATAATAAAAAATTCCGACCTAAAAACTGCAGTTCCACTATATATAGACCACAACTAAGTGATTTAGATGTAAAAAGGAAGAATTTAAAAGCATGATATGTCCATTGGATGAGTTGTCCTTTCCCCTTTGCAGAAAAGCAGCTCCAAAACATAATGTTTCCACCCTATGCTTCACAGTGGGTATGGTGTTCTTGGGATGCAACTCAGCATTCTTCCCCCTCCAAACACGGCGAGTGGCATTTATACCAAATAGTTCTATTTTGGTCTCATCTGACCACATGACGTTCTCCCAATCCTCCTCTGGATCATGCAGATGGTCTTTGCAAACTTTAGATAGGCCTGGACATGTGCTAGCTTAAGCAGAGGGATCTTGCGACCGTTGCAGGACTGTTCATTAGAAGGTTCGATCATTTCTGTACTTATAACAGAAGGAATGTAGTTATGTCAAAACACAGAGCACTGCATTCTAAAAGGTTTTTAAGTAAAGTAAACATACGCTGTACAAAGCCCGCCCCAAAACACAAGGGGCACAATAATACTCTTAAACCTGTTAAGATGGCCTTATTAAATGTCAGGTCTATAGTAGGGAAGACATTTTTAATCAATGATCTTATCACTGAGCATGGCCTTGATTTTATGTATTTAACTGAGACTTGGTTAGATAAGAATAGCACTGTTTCTCTAATCGAATCAACCCCTCGCAACTTTAGTTTTGTCAACCAGGCTAGACAGAACAGGAGAGGTGGAGGAGTTGCTGTTTTATTTAATGAATCATTCCAGTGTAAGCAGTTATCTCTTGGAAGTTATCCTTCTTTTGAATATGTTGCTGTGCAGCTGAAGGCCTCATCTAGAGCCATGTTTGTTAACATTTATCGGCCTCCAAATTACTGTGCTGACTTTAATGATGATTTTAGTGAACTGCTGTCTATAATCTGTGTTGATTATGACTATATAATTATTGTTGGTGATTTAACATCCATGTTGACAATCCCCAGAACAAAGGGTCTAAAGACCTGAGTAAAACTCAGGACAACTTTGGGCTGACTCAGCACATAACAGAGCCCACACATAATAAGGGTCATGTTTTGGACTTACTGATCCCGAAGGGTCTGGGCATTTCCAAGATTAATGTGCGTGATGTGGGCTTGTCTGACCATTGTTGTGTTTTCTTTCAGAGTATAATTTCGGTTCACAAAACGATGTATAACTGAAAACACTAGTGACATCTTTAACCAGGTCTTCTCTCTAACACTTGCCCTGTCAGGGGGTTCAGTCAATGAACTTGTCAACAGCTTTAATGCTAAAATATTAAATGTTATGGATACTATTGCTCCCACAAAGGTGAAGGTTATCTCTGGAAGGAAAAAGTCTCCATGGAGAAATTCCACACTGGTGAGAAATGAAAAAGGGAGTGTTGGAAAGCCGAGCGCAGATGGAGAAAAACAAAACTTCAGGTTCATTATGACATCTATAAAGAGAAACTTCACTCTTACAACTTACAACTGAGGAATGCAAGGAAGTCATATTTTTCTGACATCATCACCAGAAATAGTCATAGTGCTCGCACATTATTTGCTGTTGTCGACAGGCTAACAAACTCTCCTGTGTCAGTAGCACCTGAACTCTATTCAACTAAGGCCTGCAATGACTTTGCCAAATTCTTCACAGACAAAATCCAAAATATTAGACAAGTGGTTGGTTCATTAACGCCAGGTTCAGGTTATGTACAGTGTCCACGGAAAATCCGTTTAAACACCATGAAACAGTTTTATCTCATAAACAGCAAAGATCTGGAGGACATCTTACGTCAACTGAACTCCTCCTCTTGCTGCTTAGACATCCTGCCCACAGGCTTTTTCAAAAAGGTCTCAAAATCTTGGAGTCAGATCTGTTACAGATTGTGAACTCATCTTTGTCGTCAGGTGTTTTCCCAGAGCCACTGAAAACAGCTGTAATTAAACCCCTGCTGAAAAGAGACAATCTGGACAAGACACAAATGAACAACTACGGGCCCATATCCAATTTTCCATTTTTAAGTAAGATCATTGAAAAGGCGTTTTTTCATCAGCTAAATGACTTCTTAAGACAAAGCAACTCCTTCGACGGCTTTCAGTCAGGTTTTAGACGGCACCACAGCACTGAGACTGCTCTGACCAAAGTTATCACTGACATCCGTTTGAATACTGACAGTGGAAAAATGTCAGTGTTAGTTTTACTGGATCTCAGTGCTGCATTTGATACAGTTGACCACATTATTTTACTCAAACGACTGGAGAACTGGGTGGGTCTCTCTGGCACTGTACTATACTGGTTCAAAACGTACTTAGAGAACAGGAAGTACTTTGTGTCAATAAGTAACTTTACATCTGAGCAGACGGGAATTACATGTGGGGTTCCCCAGGGTTCCATCCTGGGACCTCTTCTGTTTAACATCTATATGCTCCCACTGGCACAGGTAATAAATAACAACAATATAAGTTACCATAGCTACGCAGATGACACACAGATATATATTAGAATGTCACCAGAAGACCAAGGGCCTGTACAGGCTCTTGGCAAATGCATTGAGGAAATTAATTACTAGATGTGCCACAATTTTCTGCAGTTGAACAAAAACAAAACGGAGGTAATTGTCTTTGGAGCTAAAGAGAAAAGATTGAAGGTCACCACAGGGCTTCAGTCCATACACCTAAAAACCACCAACCACGTCAGAAATCTGGGTGTAGTGATGGACTCAGACCTAAACTTTGAAAAACACATTAAGGCAATCACAAAATCTGCCTACTATCACCTTAAGAATATCTCAAGGATAAAAGATCTGATGTCTCAGCAGGACCTGGAAAAACTAGTCCATGCATTCATCTTTAGTCGGCTTGATTATTGTAACAGCGTCTTTACAGGTCTACCTAAAAAATCAATTAGGAAACTGCAGCTCATCCAGAAGTCTGCTGCTCGAGTTCTCACTAAAACCAAAAAAGTGGACCACATCAGTCCAGCTCTGAGGTCTTTACACTGGCTGGCTGTCTGACTTCAAAGTTCTGCTGCTGGTCTATAAAGCTCAGAATGGTTTAGGACCAAAATACATCGGTGATCTCCTGACCCAGTATGAACCTACTCGACCCCTCAGGTCATCTGGATCCGCTCTTTTATCAGTTCCCAGAGTCAGAACCAGACATGGAGAAGCTGCGTTCAGCTTCTATGCTCCACATTTCTGGAACAAACTCCCAGAAAGCCTCAGATCAGCTGAAATCCAGGTTAAAGACCCACCTGTTCTCAGCTGCTTTTGATTAGATTTGTATTCTAAGTTTTAAATCTGCATGGCTTTTCTTTTAAGATTTTTTCATATTTTTTTTTTTAAATCATGGTTTTTATTCCTGTACTTTTGCTTTTTCTGCACCCTGCTGTAATGCTTTTGATGTTTTATGTAAAACACTTTGAATTGTCTTGTAACATGAATTGTGCTATACAAATAAACTTGCCTTGCCAAACTTGCCTACTGTTTATTCCATTTTCTATGAATTGCTCCAACAGTCTTTTCACTAAGCTGCTTGTCTATTGTAGATTGGCTCATCCCAGTTTTGTACAGGTGTACTATCTTGTCCCTGGTGTCCTTGAACAGCTCTCTGGTTTTGGCCATGGTGAAGGTTGCAGTCTGACTGTTTGAAGGTGTCTTTTATACAGATAACGAGCTCAAACAGGTGCCATTAATACAGGTAACAAATGGCGGATAGAAGAGCTTCTTAAAGAAGAAGTAAAAGCTCTGTAAGGGCCAGAATTCTTTCTTGGTTGTAAGTGTTAAATACTTATTTTCTGCACCATTATACAAATAAATTATTTAAAAATCATACAATGTGATTTCCAGGATAAAAACAAAAAAAAATTCTGTGACAGTTAAAGTGTACCTATGATGAAAATTACAGACCTCTCTCATTTTCTTAAGTGGGACAACTTGCACAATCGAAGGCCACCAAATGCTTTTTTTGCCCCACTGTATAAATATCCATCCATCCATTTTCTTCCGCTTATCCGGGGTCGGGTCACGGGGGCAGTAGCCTAAGCAAAGAGACCCAGACTTCCCTCTCCCCAGCCACTTGTTCCAGCTCCTCGGGAGGAACCCCAAGGCGCTCCCAGGCCAGGCGAGAAACATAGTCCCTCCAGCGTGTCCTGGGCCTTCCCCTGGGCCTCCTCCCGGTGAGACGTGCCTGAAAAACACCTCACCAGGGAGGCGTCCAGAAGGCATCCTGATCAGATGCCCGAGCCACCTCAACTGACTCCTCTCGATGTGGAGAAGCAGCGGCTCTACTCTGAGCCCCCTCCGGATGACTGAGCTTCTCACCCTATCTCTAAGGGAGAGCCCAGACACTCTACGGAGGAAACTCATTTCAGCCGCTTGTATCCGTGATCTCGTTCTTTCGGTCACCACCCAGAGTTCGTGACCATAGATGAGGGTAGGAACGTAGATCGACCGGTAAATCGAGAGCTTCGCCTTTCGGCTCAGCTCTCTCTTCACCACGACAGACCGGTAAAGCGCCCGCATAACTGCAGATGCCCCACCAATCCATCTATCGATCTCCCGCTCCATTTTTCCCTCATTCGTGAACAAGACCCCAAGATACTTAAACTCCTCCACTTGGGGAAGGACCCCATCCCCGACCCGGAGAAGGCACCCCACCCTTTTCCGGCTATAAATCTTTGTATAAATATTTGTTTTTAAATATCATACCACTTTCTGCTTATTGAAATTTAATTTAGAAACAGAAGTGTTGGACTGTTCTGCCAGGTATTCTGTCTGAAAGAGAAACACAAATATACAATAAAGATTTCTGATTGACATAATATACAAAAATACACCACATGACCACATTTATCATACATCAACATGAGCATAGTTAATGTAAAGGTTTGGTTTCTCTATGTAATGTTTCCTCTTTGGGTCTAGATTGTTACAGGGTGTATTTCTTTGGGATCGGGCTTCCCAGAGGCACTGCCCTGACCTCTTGTGGTCCCATCAAGACAAGGCCCCTCATCCTAGTGATTAGCTCAAGCTTGTCAATGCGTTGTGCACATGCTTCTGTGTTGGGGACTACTGACCAACTTGGCGCACATTCAGCCCACCCTGGAGGTTTTGGACATCATCAACATGTCAAAGCTTGTGTTATGTCTTTGGTTTCATCACAACAGCTGATTTTTCTGATGTGCTCAACTATATGTGCATAGCTCAGACAGGAAACAGTACCTTTTTCACGCATAAACAGTCTAATGTGTGTCATGTGTACCAGTTAATGAAAGGTTGGTTGGTTACAAAAAAGAAAATAATGTTTAACACAATTTCCTTCAATATTCTTCATACTCACATGGTAAAAATCCTTCACAGATGACCTTCTCCCCACCCAGCCTCCTTTGCCTCCCAAATACCGAAGGCAGACACACTCCTGTACCAGGCAGCTTCCTTGGGTTTGCTTACCAAACAACCAATCTCCTATTTTGGCCATCGGATTAAGTGCAAATCATTCTGAAATGATCTGTGAAAAAGGCAACACTAATGAGAGGGATTTCGGATCAGTCCCTGTGGTTAAGTGCTGAAGAAAGCGACATTTGGGGAAAATAAGTGCGATTGGGTTGGATCTTGGCAGGCTGGAACCGTGCGATGGGCTTTTATATATATATATATATATATATATATAAACAGCACAGCCACTCACCCTAATGTGCTGTCTCCTGCTTTTTCTCCTGGTATTTGAAATACACAGGAAACCCCTGTGTCAAAGCACATCAACAAATTTTAAAAGTGGAAATTGTTCACTTTTAAGATGCAATATTTTTATAAATGAGTTTCATACTGCTTGTGGTTATTTATCTCTGTACACTGCCTGTTCTGTTCCTCTGCAGTACACTCCGCTTGCCAAACTGATGCTATTTTCAGGGCGTTTTCAATGGGAGGCTAGTGTATGCACTCCCACCCACATCTGAATCTGCTTTAATACCTTTGCTCATCTTTTATCCTCCATCCCTTCTCTTTTCCTCCTCTGTGCTCCCATGAAACAAAGAGCAATGTAGGACAAAGTCTCTGCAGGCTGCTCCTAAAGGGATGCCCTTGTTCCTGCTCCACTTCAGTTTCTATTTCTCTCCCCTCTCGATCTTACGTTGCCGCACATGCAGACTCATGTGTGTGCACGCTCTTGCACAGTCACGTTAAATGGGAGGAGTAGTTGTGTAATTTCTTTTAATGCATCCAAGATGTGTCAAAGGCGGCCTCTTGTAGCTGTAACTCTACCAGTAGTGAGATCAATGACGGGCCTGAAAAAAGCAACAGCGCTTAATGACTAATTAATGGAGTAAGGTGAGAAATATGGCAGAGGAGCAAGGCATGCTTGGTAGGCTTTGTGACGACAAATGGTAGCCATAAACAGGATCTTCCGTGTTGGGTGCTAACAGGACTTTGATGTTGTATGGGAGATATTTCAGTCTTTAAAAGAATCACAGAAGTACATAAAATTTACACAAGGGGATATTTTGGTGTTTTTTCTGAAAGTCAGTTTGTTCCCTAAAAGGTATTTTCTCACTTTAGCTACATAACTTAGCTACTGATTAGATCTCAACAACAAATATTTACAAATAATAAGCTGTTTAATTAGTGAAAAATCACAGTTTGCCTTTTTCTTTAAGAGCCTCTGCCAATCCCAAAGAGATGGATGTTTTGCCAGATGTTTTCAAAGAATACTTGGCAGGTGATGAAATTTGTTGTCACAGGGGGGCACGGAGGCGCAGCTGGTAGCATGGCTCACCTCACAGCTAGAACGTCCCGGGTTCGATTACTGCCGGGGACGCTGTGGGTGCTGAGGGTGTGTTTGGTACCCCGCATCATCAGCACCCACACCCTGGGAGGCGTTGGCGAAAGGGCCTTTCTGTGTGGAGTTTACATGTTCTCCCCATGTTCCCTAATGTGAGATACTCCCACAAAAACCTGCACTAGCTATATACTGCCTCCTCCTGGCCAGCCGGGGCGCCTGAAGGGTTGGGGAGGATCTGGCTGGAATAATGTGATCCTTCCATGAACTACGTCCAGCCAGGCAAACCCCACCCCGTCAGGTGAAAGAAGGGCCTGCTCACTTCCCAAGCATGAAGGAGGCTTGGGTTTCAGTGCAGGGCCCTCCTGGGTCACGCAGAGGGAGCGCGGAACCACAGGGCTATGACTAAGGTAGGAGCACTGAGTGATGAATAATGTGAAAAAAACGTGGGATAAAAAAAAAATGTTGTCACAGTCAATTCCTTGCAAACAAGCTAAAACTTGTGTTTACTAGGCCTGGGGCGGTAACCGGATTACCACCATACTGCAGTCACGTGACGCCGCGGGTCTGAGCGCCTCACCGTCATCACAGCCCCAATAAACAAAAAAAGTCCTGCGGCGGGTATATATATATATATATATATATATATATATATATATATATATATATATGTTTAAGGGTATATCGCATAACCGCAGGAATTTGTTGATTAGCGACCGCGGTAAGAAATTTTTTTATGCCGATCACTTCATTCCCCTAAACTTTTCTGGGCTTGAAGTGATTCCTTCCAGCATGACAGGTAATAGGAATCCTTTAGCAGTATCTGAACAGCAGCGGTGGTCAAGATATGTTTTACCCAGTAAATGTACCGTCCTGCATCGACATAGCATTTTATTATCAAGATAACCTTATGGTACATAAAAGTGCACCTTGTACAAGAAACTATATATATTGAATACATCTAAAATAATCAGGTATTAATCGACACTTCATTAACTTTTGTTTTTGTTTTTTTATGAATAAAATACCAAACCAAAACTTCTGGACTGTTCACTTTTTAAAATGCTATAGAAAATACACTGCCTGGCCAAAACAAAAGTCGCCACCCAAAAAAAAGGTCACACATAAATATTTCGTTGGACCACCTTTAGCTTTGATCACAGCACACATTCTATGTGGCATTGTTTCAATAAGCTTCCAGTGTTGCATTAATTTTTCACCAAGATCTTGCAATGATGATGATAGAGTCTGACCACTGAGCAAAACCTTCACCAGCACATCCCAAAGATTCTCAGTTTGGTTAAAGTCTGGACTCTGTGATGGCCAATCCATGTGTGAACATTATGTCTCATGCTCCCAGAACCGCCCTTTCACAATTTGAGCCTGATAAATCCTGGCATTGTCATTTTGGAATATGCCCTTGTCATCATGGAAGAAAAAACCAATTGATGGAATAAGCAGGTCATTCAGAATATTCAGGTAGTCAGCTGACCTCATTCTTGGAGCACATACTGTTGCTGAACCTAGACCTGACCAACTGCAGCAACCCCAGATCATGGTACTGCCCCCCAGACTTGTATACTAGGCACTAGGCATGATGGGTGCATCACTTCATCTGCCTCTCTTCTTACCCTGATGCGCCCATCACTCTGGTCCAATCTTTATGCTCCCTAGGAAATTGAAGCTTTTTTTTCCTTGCTTGCCTCATTAGTGGTTTTCTTATGGCTACACAGCTTTTCAGTCCCAATCCCTTCAGTTCCCTTCACATTGTGCGTGTGGAAACACCCTTACTTTTACTATTAAAATAGCCCTGTGTTCTACTGTGGTTTTTCTTCGATTTGATTTCCCCAAACGTTTAAGTGATTGCAGATCACAATCATTCAGGATTTTTTTTCGGCCACATTTCTTCCTCGAAGACGATGGGTCCCCACTATCCTTCCATTTTTTAATAATGCGTTGAACAGTTCTTAATTTTCCCAAAACAGTTCCCAATTTTACTAGTTTCTGCAATCTCTTTAAATGTTTTTTCTGCTTGATTCATGCAAATGATTTGACTCTTCTCAAACACCCTAACTTTTTTTCGACCACAAGATGTGTCTTTCGGCATGATTGTTTATGAAATTAGAAGCAGCTCATTGCACCAGTTGGGGTTAAATAATTTGTTGGCAGCTGAAAGATAATAGCCCATGCAGTAATTATCCAATAGGAGGCTTGTACCTATTTGCTTAGTTAAATCCAGGTGGTGACTTTTTTTTGGGCCAGCCATTGTAAAATCAAGTTGTTATCAGAAAACTACAACAAAGTCTAGATTAATAGCTAACGAAGCATATGGTTTAATTGTGGGACAATTCTACAGCCGCATATTTTAATGTTCAATTTTTGAAAATTATAACAATGTCTGTGTAGAAGTCCAGCTGTTGAAATATAACGATGTCAAATAGACCATTCAGTACAATGGACAGCAGCACCCCATAAGATTCAAATGGGCTGGAAGACTGCTGGTAATCACTGTGTTTAATAGAAAGTGTCTATTCTTAGGAACACTTCAAAAAGTCCAATAAAGTCATTATTAAGGAGACATATTGCAATTAACATTAAAAGGAAATCAGCATATCACAAATGTTCAGTGGTATTTATTTTTTCTTACGTTCCTTGCCCTGGTCATTAAAACATTACCAAACCCTGACTACCAACTAAAGAACAAAACAACATAAACAGCTGTAATAGTTTTCTTATCTGTGCATAGCGCTATCGATCTTAACATTTGCTTCCACAAAGGTTTAGGTTAAGAGTGTTGACACTTTCTAAAAAATATTTTTGTAATAGTGAAGCATTTATAAAGTGGGTGCTGCAGAAGTTGCTGAAGCTTTGGTCAGATTTGATCATTTGACAAAACCTATGTACTGAATATTAATACATTCAAAACGGTCAAGGATATTGTTTACCTGCTCAGTAAGACATGGGTAACATTCATCCATTCATTTTCTGTTCCCGTTCATCCTAATGCAGGGTTGCGGGGGTTGCTGGTGACTATCTCCAGCGGTCAAGGAGCGAGAGGCGGGGTACACCCTGGACAGGTCGCCAGTCCATCCCAGGGCAACACAGACATACAGGACAAACAACCACACACACACACACACACACACACACACACACACACACACACACTCATACCAAAGGGCAATTTTAGAGTGACCTGTGCACTGTGGGAGAAAGCCAGAGTACCCGAAGAAAACCCACGCATGCGCAGGAAGAACATGCAAACTCCATGCAGAAAGACCCCAGGTTGGGATTTGAACCCAGGACCTTCTTTCTGCAAGGCAACATTGCTACCAACTCTGCCACAGTGCAGCCCATGGGTAACATTTCATAGAAAAAAATATTTAGATGGTTATTTTAGTATAGACCCTCTCGCATATGACTTGCCTTGAATGCATCATAGAGTAAAAGTCTGTGTAGAAGTCAAGCTGGAAGAGTATTGCTTGTTGTGTCCAACAAGCGCATCAGCAACTGATGGGCCCAGCCCATTTTAACATGTCAAGTGGTCCCTGCATTGCTGATATATTGCTGAGATTTTGCTCAGTAACAATATTCAAGCTGAGGAATATTGTTTTCTGCCTGACGTGTTTTACTCAGTATGGTGTGTTTACTTATCAGAGAGAGATTTTGGATCTCTTGCCAGGGCAATCAATCTGGAAATCATTGATTTAGATCATTTCTTCAAGCATCTCGAATTGACTTAAGCTATTTTTTTTCTTATTCTATCTGAGAAACTGAATGTTGACTTTTTTGCTGCAGTTAATACGTATAAAATTAATAGAAATGATCACTTATATAAATATATCACTTTGTGTATAATGATTCTGTATAATATCTGAATTTCACTTTTTAATTGAATTGAATTTAACAATATTCTAATCTGAATTAGTATAGACGCATCTGCATTATTGACAGACTGCAACTGTTTTAAGTGAAGTCATTTTTGCTTTGATAAAATTACAATAGGTCAATGATCTTCACGTATGCATTGGGTTTACATGTTTAGCAATCCACATCGTAATTTGTGCTTTGGAAACGTTTAGCTGTTATTTTTGCAAATTCTTTTTTGTTTTTAGCCACACTGTATCATGTCTGTTTTAGTTTTGGTGATGTGCTATTTTCATTCATAGAGTGCTCTAAATGACTCGATAGGAGAAATGTCTGTAGTGGGATACAAGCCATTTCGGTTTACATAAAAATGGAGTCATCTATTTTTAGCATCCTTGGAAGACTTTTTTTGTCCTCTATCCTTGCAGACACTTAACTGTTTCTTAGTTTAGTAATAGTGCCTTGACCTAAATCAGTCATTTAGGTACAAATCTGATCTTCTCTCAGCTTCACCAACCCCCTCCTCTCTGTGTGTCTTACATGTACAAACTTCATTGTTTTCAGAACACCACATGAAAGACAAACCTACAAACCTAAATATAATCCTATTTAAAGTACTTTTTCCTGCATGTTTTCAGTTTGAAAGAATCAAATTCAGCCATTGATTTAGTATTTCAAAATGTGGGCAAGATTAGTGAAGCAGGAAGACATTTGTGTGGCATAAAAATGAGTCTCATTCCATGTGTGTTGTACCATGGTTGTGAGCATTAGTCAAGTGGGCAGCAGTCCATTGTTATTGTTTGCTCAGGGGACGGCCTTTCTGTCGCTCCTGCAGTTATCCAAGGTCATGTGCGGGCTCACGAAGGACTGGCTCCCCCTGACTGACAGAAGGTGTTTTGTCCAATTTTTGGAACATCATCATCACACTCGGTTGCCCTTGAGAATAATGGGTTTTACCTTTCCGGTTGTGTTTTCTGGTGTTCTAGATCAGAAGATGCTGTGATGGGGGAGAATTATGTGTCCTAAAATAGACTTTTAGGCTCTAGACAAAACAATGTGGGTGTCTGGAAAGGTTGTTAACAATAATGTCTATTAGTACATATCTGTTAGGCCTTTTTTTAAATCAGCTTTAAATGTCCTGTTCTTAAGTCTTTTTCCTTTAACATGTTCCTTCTCTTCTCTGGTGTCCTCCTCCTGTCAGACAGAGTGGTGTAACCCCAGGCAGTGCCAGCACTTAAAGGGTAATAAGAACTGTGGCAGATCTATTTTCTGTAGGACACTGGCAACATGTTGCCAGAGATCCCTTGCGATTGCAGAGTGTAAAATGACATATAAGTCACAAGTCGGCAACATATCTTACCTGTTCCCGCTGTGATGAGGGGACTCACGTGAGGGAATTTAGTAACAGAAACATCTGGTTAGTATGATGCAACTTTAGTCAAGTAAATAAAGTTGGTTTTTGCATGCAGTTGATTTGTGTGCATCATGTTTCTAATGTAGGGTGGAAGTTGTTGCTTGATTCATTTATATTGCACATTGCTACAGATCAATGCCACACACATCTTACTTTGAGGGATAATATATTTTTTACTGAGTTTTTGTCAGTGTTTTTTCAGCCCTGTTTAAACAGTGTGTAAAATT
Source organism: Valencia hispanica (assembly GCA_963556495.2). Lineage (NCBI taxonomy): Eukaryota > Metazoa > Chordata > Actinopteri > Cyprinodontiformes > Valenciidae > Valencia > Valencia hispanica. The sequence continues at coordinate 28,896,346 of OY747711.1, forward strand.
TACTGACATCTAGTGGCAGACACACAGATTGCAACATTTCTTTAAGGTACGTACACCATGTTGGCAGTTAAAGCTATGAATAATTAAAAACTTCAAACAGACCCTAAACAGTATTATTAAAACAACTTTGTATAAGACTCTCCCTCCCCTTTTGCCAGCTGGACAGCACTTAGACTTCTCTTTAAACAGAGAAGGACCTTTTAATTTTCCTCTTGGTGCTGTGCCTGTAATTCATTCAGAGTTCTAGGTCCTCACTTATACACATTCACTATATGTTTTGTATCATTATCCTGTTTGAAGATGAAATAACGACCCATTTTAGTTTTTTTCTGGCAGAGCCCTAAAGATCTTTATTCAAAGTACCCTGATAGTTCAATGTTTGATGATAGCATGCACCGTAACAAAGTTTAGTTGTCCAAACCTAGCCCACATCGTAAGAGATTCCCTGCCATACTTGAGAATTAGGATGAATTTCTTTTCTGGATGTTCATCCTTTGTTTTGCACCAGAATTACCAGTGTGTGAATGTGAGAGTGAATGAATAAAGGAGTTGTAAAGTGCTTTGAGGGTCTTGATAAGCGCTAAATAAATGAAATGCATTATTATCATCATTAATATTCATGACCTTGTCTGTTTTTTGCCAAAAATCTTAGTCTCATTCTCATATAACCAATCCACACGGATCTAGTTAAAATCCCTGTAGAATCTTGCAAACCTCACAGGTGTACATTTGTAACATTAGTAAGTAAAAAGATATTTTTTCTTCATGCCTCCCAAAAAACAAATGCATATACAAAGCAACAACACAATTAATGCCTTTGTTTCTGTTAATTATGGGAATTCTTTGCTTACAACTAACGAGATTATTACATTTAAGATGAGAATATTACACCTGATCAAAAAACCCCACAGGGCTAAACAAAGTATGGTTGAGCTGAATATCTCCAAGAGCCATTAAACAAATATTTGAGGGGCAGTTTGTATATATTTAAGCCTATTTGGATAACTTCTGTGAATTACTGAAAATACACAAAAACTCAAACTTGTGCAACAATTCTTACCTCCCAATATCTGTGAAGTTTTATGTATGAAAAAAGAACAATCAAATGCATTCTTAAAAGCCCCTAATTATTTTGACATTTATGTCGATGAGTGAATGTAAACATCTGACTGGAAAGTGTTCATTCCGTGTGGAGTTGTAGGTGTTGTATTAAAAATTGGGTCAGTTGTTCTTTTATTCTTGGCTTGCATTGCACATTTCTGTGGTTTGAAACACACTCAGCTGCTCTGAAATAATAAGCAGTAAAACACTCCCACATGCTGAACTGATAAGGTTGTCATTTCCCATTGAGATCTTAATATAACAGAGAAACCACTGTGTACTTTTCCAAGTACTTTAGTTAATGAAAAGGCTTAATGCAACATCAAACCATGTTTACATAAATGACTAAAATTAAATGTAGGTGCTTGTTTTCACTAAAAACGCATTACAAAATGTAATTCCCTGAATCTCAGGGACCCCTCTGTGTTCTACCATGATTTATATGCTACCAAGAGTACTTTGGGTCACATGACTTAAGATTAGCGGTTATTCAGAATCAGGCCAGACCTTGGCCTGAGGGGGGGCGCTGCAGTGACCACTCCAAATGCTATCTTCAGTTTCTACCATCTGTGTGTTTGTGTAGACATCGGAGTTTCTGCATGAAAGTATGTGTGTGTGTGTGTGTGTGTGTGCTTGTGTATGCTTGTGTGTATGTGAATGAAATACAGTAACTTACAGAAAAGTCTGATTTTATCTATAGTTTATTAGGAAGGAGACATGGGCGAAGCGTGTACATTGATGTGAGGCGTGTTTGAACCTGAAAAATAATGAGTTTTTAGATATTGTGTCTTAATACATTTTAAGGAAAACAACTCTTTATTGCTATTAATGAACTTTAAGACCTGTTGTTCAAATTAATTACAAAATTGAGTTTTTAAAATGATTATTTTTGCCCTTCTTGTTTTTTATTGTCTATTGGTCATTTTGTCCTTCAAGATTAAATACTTTTGAAGTGTTGGTCGACAAAATAAAGCTACCTGTCTCGGGATATCCCCTATTTGAAGTAATTTGGCATATTGTACTCATAGTCTAATGTAAGGAAACAATAAAAATATAACTACTGGACATTGTTTCGGGTGCAATGTGGGATGGGCAGTAGCCGAATGCGGGGACCTTGGCGGTCCAATCCTCGGCTGCAGAGGCTGCCTCTTGGGACATGAAATGTCACCTCTCTGTGGGGAAAGAGCCTGGCTCTGGGACCCGTCTCCTCGAGGGAAGTTGGACTCTTTTCCACTCTGGAGTTGCCCCCACTGAGAGGCGCCGAGCAGGGGTGGCCATACTTGTTGCCCCCCATCTTGGCGCCTGTATGGGTGGGGGGACCCATCCTTTTTTTTAGAGTCCTTGGAGGGGGTGCTGGAGAGGGCTCCTCGCGGGGAGTCCCTTGTTCCACTGGGGGACTTCAACACTCACATGGACAATCACAGTAATACCTAAAGAGGTGTGGTTGGGAGGAATGCCCCCCCCTGATATGAACCCGAGCTGTGTTCTGTTATTGAGCTTCTGCGTTCGTCATGGATTGTCCATAACTAATTCCATGTTCAAACATAAAGATGTCCATAGGTGCTCTTGGGACCAGGACACCTTTGCCTGCAGCTTGGTGATCGACTTTGTTGTTGTTTCATCTGATCTGCGGCCCCATGTTTTGGACAGTTGGGTGAATAGAGGGGCAGAGCTGTCCACTGACCACTACCTGGTGGTGAGTTGGCTCCGATGGTGGGGGAGGATGCCAGTCAGACCTGTCAGACCCAAACGTGTTGTGAGGGTCTGCTAGGAATGTCTGGCGGAGTGTCCTGTCAGAAGGAGCTTCAACTATCACCTCCGGCAGAACTTCAAACATTTCCCGGGGGAGGTGGGGGACACTGAGCCCGAGTGGATCATGTTCCGTGCCTCCATTGTCAAGGCGGCTGACCGGTGCTGTGGCTGCAAGGTGGTTGGTGCAACCCAGCAGCAACCCTCGCACCCGCTGTTGGACACCAGCAGTGAGGGATGCTGTCAAGCTGAAGAAGGAGTCCTATCGGGTCTTTTTGTGGGACCCTGGAAGCAACTGATAGGTACCGGCAGGCCAAGCGGAGGGAGGCTCTGACGGTCACTGAGGCAAAAACCCTGGCATGGGAAGGGTTCGAGGGAGCCACGGAGAACGAATTCCGTACGGCTTTGAGCCAATTCTGTTGCACCATCCGGTGTCTCGGGAGGGCGAAGCAGTGCACCACCAACACCGTTTATAGTGGGGGATGGTGTGCCGCTGTCCTCGACTCGGGATGTCGTGGGTTGGTGGGCGGAGTACTCTGAAGACCTCCTCAATCCCACTGGTACGCCTTGCAATCTGAATGCAGGGTCTGAGGACTTTGGGTTGGACTCTCCGATCTCTGGTGCTGAGGTGACCGAGGTGGTTAAAAAGCTCCTCGGTGGCAGGGCACCGGGGGTGGATGAGATTTGCTGGGAGTTACTTAAAGTGTAACTGAACCCCCTGAAAAATCATAACCCCGCCCCCAGACAACATTTGAAAATTCTACAAAGTGGGCGGTGCCAGGAAGAACAGAAGGGTATGTCTGTGAGACCATGCCTGTGACACAGTCAATGCCTGTGACACAGTCAATGCCTGTGACACAGTCAATGCCTGTGACGTAAAGATGTACCGCTCTCCACAAATCACAAAATTCAAATGCACTAGCCACCCTTCAACCCTAAGGGGGCAGCACTAAGACGTTTTTAGACCAAAAAGTGTAGAATTAAACAAGTTTACACCAAAATGTTAAAAAAAAATCCCAGAAACTGAAAGATTGCATTGGTAAATACCCATTTATACAGTTAAGACGCAAAAAAAAGTTGTTTTGGGGTTTAGTTACTCTTTAAGGCTGAAGATGTAGTGGGGCTGTGTTGTTTAATGCGGCTCTGCAATATCGCGTAGACATCGCGGATTGCCTTACCTTGGATAGGCAAACCGGGGTGGTGGTTCCCCTATTTAAAAAGGAGGACCACAGAGTGTGTTCCAATTACAGGAGGATCACACTTCCGAGCCTCCCTTGTAACTGGTTTTGGAGAGGTGGGTCTGGCGGATAGTCAAACCTTTTATCGAGGAGGAAGAATGCGTTTTTCATCCACCCTGGAGCAGGAGATCAGGAGAGCAGGAGATGATTAGGTGTCTGCAGTGATGCGGGCGCTGTACCGGTCTGTCGTGGTGAAGAAAGAGCTGAGCAGAAAGGCGAGGCTTTCGATTTACCAGTCGATCTATGTTCCTAACCTCATCTATGGTCACGAGCTTTGGGTAGTGACCGAAAGAATGAGATCACAGATACAAACGGCTGAAATGAGCTTTCTCCAGAGGGTGTCTGGGTTCTCCCTTAGAGATAGGGTCAGAACCTCGGTCATCTGGGAGGGGCTCACTGTAGAGCCGCTACTCCTCCACATTGAGAGGATTAAGTTGAGGTGGCTCGAGCATCTGGTCAGGATGCCTCCTGGACGCCTCCCTGAAGAGGTGTTCCAGGCACATCCCACCAGAAGAGACCCAGAGAAAGACCCAGGATATGCTGAAGAGATCATGTTTCTCGGCTGGCCTGGGAACGCCTTGGGATTCCTCCCGAGGAGCTGGTCCAAGTGGCTGGGGAGAGGGAAGTCTGGGCCTCTCTGCTTAAGCTGCTGCCCCTGCGACCCCGGATAAGAAAATGGATAGATGGTTGGACATCGTTTTGAGGTATTTCATATTTATACAAAGTTTTGATAACCTTATTGGGTTTGTTATTGGGATTTTATATATTTAATGTTTACAAATATAACTTTGGTAACATCACAACCTCAGCACTGACAATACTGTACAAAATTGTAAATAAAGATCGACCCATTGATTGATTGATTAGGCTGTAAGGCTGTCTCAATTCAAATATTTTATGATTCAATATCATTTTAGATACGTCAACAAATTTTTTTAAGGCAGAGTTTTTTCTAGTTAATAGCAAAATATATGATCATTACAATTACAATATTTCAACTTCCTTAATTAGGGAAAAACCAATAAGTAAAGGACAGTTCAGCCCTCATTTAGAAAAATATATAATTTAAAAGTAACCCTCTCCTGTTTGGCAAAACAATAAACAAGATAACACTTAGTAGAAATGTTAATATCCTTTATGGAAGTGTGTACATTTGATTCAGTCATGCAATTATTATATGTCATTATAATTGCTTATCTTTAGTGTGCCACTCCGTGTTTTTTTTTTGTCTGTCAATTTGTTGATGAAAAAAGGTTTCTAGAGTTTCAACAGAGGGACATATTTAAGGACCATTCTGTGATAAAATAAATTGTGTTTTCAATATAATTCATTGTGTGGATTTGGCAAACTCATTTTACCGTATAAACTAGGATCTCGTACATCCAGAAGTGTTAAGCAGAAGTATTAAGCAGCAGCAGCAGCCTGCTTCTCGAAAAGATTTAGTTGAGATGGTTCTGGCATCCAACCAGGATCGGGAGGTTTCCTAGGCACGCTCCAGTTGGAGGAGACCCTGGGGAAGATCCTTAACTTCCTGGAGGGACTATGTATGCCATCTAGCCTGGGAACGCCTTGGGAACCAGCAGAATGAGCTGAAGGATGTTGCTGCAGAGAGGGATGTCTGAGGTTCCCTCCTGAGCTTGTTGCCCCTGCAACCTGATCAAGGATGGATGAAAATGAAAATTCTGCTAAACTTTAAACTAACTCTGTTGCTAAGATAGATTTAATTTATCTAAAGGTCACATTAGTTAGTAGGATATGCTTAAGTCAGGCCCCTCAGTCATAGATTAGTTAGTTTTTCATTCTCTTCAGGAGATATTCTTCTGCCCAATGAATTCAACTTCTTTATGTCATGTCATTTATGTCATGTCATTGAATGTGATGCTAAATGGAAGATAAAGCCTCTTTTCTCTACCTCTGCGAGGAACTTGATCCTGTGTCTTAGTCTTGTTAAAATCAATTGTATATTAAAGTTTCATTTAAACATACTCGACTTTTAAGTATTTTCTCTACACATCTCTCAGTTGTTGGCAATAGTCAGCCAAAGCATTATGCAGATTGCTGCTCTTGTAAGAAGCGGTATTTCCCCATTACTCTGAAGCCAAATGCAATGAGCCCACACCCAATGGAACAATGGGGTGAGTTGATTACTTCTTTTGTGTTAAGACACTCACTTCCTTATGGGTAATCATCACTCTGTTTATACCAAGGCGAATTTTTCGACAGAACGAACAGATTACAACTCAGTCATCTCCAGCGGCCTTTTTTAAAAGGCGAACTCCTGGATTCTCCTTAACTGAGGAAATATCCTTTATAATATTTGGGTTTGACAGGCACTAAATAATTCATCAATGCTGCAAGTACTGCTGCATCAAAGCAGCTAGCAGTTTCAGTTCTTTTTCAGCTGTTTTATCTGTGTGTGATTGGCACTCCAATGGAGGCTTTCATGTGACTCCCAGTCCTCGTCTGGCGAACTGGATCGAATACAAGGAACCATTAAAACTGTAACTGTTAAAGGGTGATGCTGAAACTTGGAGTTGAATTATGAAGTTTTAAATCAGCATCTTGAATAAATTAGTTGTATAATACAGGAGGAGCAACAGGAGGTTGCTAACTGTAGTTAGTAATTTGTAAAACTGTGATGCCTTTTTTAAACAGCATTTGATGAATGACATTTGACAATGTAAGCGTCATTTCATTAAAGCTTCTCTCACTTTGGGTTTACAATAAAATACATATGCCACCAGGTCATGAGCATTTGACCTTTGCCATAATTTCCTTCTGTTTCCCTTTCTGCTTCTGTGTTTCAGTCCCATAGAATCCTGCCAGAACTTCTACAAAGATTTGACACTACAAATCGATATGGCCTTCAACGTCTTCTTCCTTCTGTACTTCGGCTTGCGGGTAAGCTGACACACGTGCATGCATACATAGACCTTCATATACAGTATACACAAACATACTTTGCCTTTCAATAACATTCACGCAAAGTAATTTTTTGTGTCACTGCTACCACAAACCAGTATTTATTTCATTGGGATTGTGTGTGATTGACAACAAAGTGCATGATTTTTGGGTCAAAATCTGAAAAGTGTGGGGTGCATTTGTATTAATTCCCCCTCAGCTATAAAACGTCTTTTGCTGCAATTACAGCTGCAAGTTTGTTTCTGTCTCTACCAGGTTTGAACATCTAAAGACTGAAATCTCTGCCCTTCCTTTGAACACATGCTTTGATCTAAACCATTTAATTGTTAGTCTGGCTGTATGTCTAGGGTCACTGTCCTGCTAGAAGACGAACCCCTGTCTTAAGTCTTTTGCAGCCTTTAATGGGTTTTCTTCCAGGATTGCACTTTATTTAGCTCAATCCATCTTCCCATCAACTCTGTCCGGCTTCCCTGTCCCTGCTGAAAAACACCATCCCCACAGCATGATGCTGCCATCAGCATGTTTCACTGTGTGAATATCTTAAAGTTTATATGCAGAGTCAGTTTATCTCTAAATATGAATAAAGTTTAATTTTGGTGTCCTCTGATCAATTCACATTCTTCCACATATTTTGCTGTATCCCTTACATGGCTATGGCAAACAATAAAACTGTACTTTTTATACAATTATTTCAACAATAGCTTATTTATTCTCTAAGACCTGATTTGTGGTGTGCATCACTAATAGTAAAGCTGCTGATAGATGCCCCCACCTGAGCTGTGGATCTCTGCAGTTCCTCCAGAGTTATCATGGGCCTTTTGACTGCTTTTCTGGTAAATGTTCCTCGTCCTATATTCTTTGCCATTTCATGTGATGGGATTAAAGGTAAGCTTTAAGATGTTCAAAGTTTGGGATATTGTTTTTATAAACCACAGTGACTTTATCCCTGACCTAGCTACCGTGTTCCTTGGTCTTTATGATGCTGTTGTTTCTCTAGTCTTTGCTTTACAGAACATCTGTGTTTATTTGTTAGATGAATGTACAGGATTTGATTTAAGGCCATCACAGTAAAGGGGGCTGAATATACACGAATGGCTTATTTTTCAGAATTTTATTTTTTAGATATTTTGAAAACCATTTTGAAAATCCTTTGTGTCAGTCTATCACATAAATGATGAAGAAAGACATTCAAGAAGCATGAATGTTGAATTCAAGGAACTGTACACTATGCTGCATTCAAGGCACTGTACACTATATACTGGTGCTTATAACAGGTGAAACAGTAATACGGACATTGTTTTACATAAAATCTTTAGTATCCTGCAAAAACTTGTTTTGTTATTATTCTCATTGATACATAATTATTAAGTCTAAATCTTTTTTATCTAATATCACACATTTAACTTCAATAAATCATGTACAATTAGTGGTAAAATCACTATTTTATTGGAAATCCACACTGAATCATCAATAATGTCTCAACAGTTTAAACCCCTGTTGTAATAACCACAACTCCGATCCAGTTTTACAAACACACACTTGACATCCTGAATGAATGAATAAATAAATTCATAAGCTGCTTATACCGCCATCAGTTTGCACGATTCAGCAAATCTGATAAGGCTTTTGTCATTAAAATAGCTCAGTATAATTATTTAAGAGACACAGAGGTTTAAAACAACTGGTGGTTTATGGTAGCTTTATGTATGAAATTACGTCAGTTGCCATGCTGAGCAGCATTGATGTCCCTTTTCTTTTCTGGCAGTTTATAGCAGCCAACGACAAGCTGTGGTTCTGGCTGGAGGTCAACTCGGTGGTTGACTTCTTCACTGTTCCTCCTGTGTTCGTCTCTGTCTACCTAAACAGAAGCTGGCTTGGTAAGTTTAAGTATCTAAGGTAATATTTAGCAAATCCTGTTTTCCCATTCCATTTTTGCTTTCTATCCTTGCTCTGCCTCCGCCTCACGGGCTCCCGTCTGTCTCCCCTTTGGTGGGGGCATGTCTCTGAGGCCCTGTTGCTTGAGGCTTCAGTCAACTTTCCCTCATCATTTGAACTGACAGGGCTAGGTTCCTCTGATTTTTCAGCTAACACAGACGCAGCATAGTGAATGGACTGATGTGAGTGAAAAAATGGGGCTGTGGTTTCCTTGTATGCATGTGTGCGTGTGGCTGTAGCTTTTAGATTAGTAATTGTTGTGTTAAAGAGTTGCACCTGTAATACCTCACAGCAGTCAATAACTGCCCTCTAATAGGCTCATTCACACCCACACAAAAATATACACTGCTGCACTCAGTCGTGCATGAGCAGACTGGAAAACACCCTAACCTGCATTACATAACGACCTACTTTTCCCACTGTGTTCAGAGAATTGTGTCCTAAATTATTCTGCAGAGAAAAGAGTTTCTTTCCAAGTCTGGTCTTTTTTTTGGTCTGCTTAGATTTTGTCATTGAAAAAACTAACAATTATTGATGCTCTTGCTCTAATCCAGGATTTTCTTTTTTTTTTTAATCCCAGTTTCGTCATTTAAATGTCTACCAACACTGATTTTGTAATGGCTAGTGACACGGACTGGACCCAAAATGACACAGCTTAAGGAGTAAGGTAGGCAGAGGTTTATTCAAATAATTAGGGAGTGAAGTTCTCAGGGAAGAGGTCCAAAGCGCCGAGTCACTCTCCTTTTAGGGGTCATAAAGTCCAACAGAAATCCAGTATCCAAATAGGAGTCCAGAATCCAAAGTCCAGAATACGAGTGACTGATCAGAGAGAGACAGAGAGAGAGAGCGAGCGAGCAGAGGTAATGCACCAAATGATCCAAACAGGAACCCAAGTTACAAATCCAGTAGGGGGGAGAGGCTGAGACAGGGTCAGAACAGTCCAGGTCAATCACAAATCGGTAGGCAAATACAATGGAAATAGGAAGGCTGGAAAGCTGAGGCAGGGCTGCAGATAATCTGGCAGGGAACTGGAGAACAAAGGTGAGTTTTATCGGCAGCAGCACATGTGCATGCAATTAAGACCAGACAAGGGGAAAACGATGTGTTCAAGGCAGGCAGAAAAAACAGAGCAAACAGCTCAAACTGTTACATATTTTGGGTGATCTAGGGTGCTTTTACCTTACGTTTAGTAATGTTTTGGGTTATATTGTTGCATATGCAAGTAAGAATTGACCATTGTATACTGCCAGCAATGCTGCTGCAGTGTGGGCCCATAATTTTGTAGGCTGTTTCAGTTAGCTATATCAGTTCACAAGATTGATACATATTACTTTAGCATATTATTTCATGCCTATATTCATATGTTTGCAGCTACAAAGATGATAAATATGGCAGCAAACAGCAAAGTGTTGGGGTAAGGGGGAAAAACACCAAAAAACCCCTACATTCAGCAACAAAATCACTTCTAAACACTTGAAGGCTAAACACTCGAATCTTATTTATTCTTAACTAAAAGGACACAAGACCACACAATAATCTAGGAGTATATTATTTCTGTGAAATTAATTTAAGAACAAGTGAATGTGAGGTTTTTATTTTATTCTACTGTTTTTAACAATTTTTATTTCTTTATTTAGTTTTTAACATAAGGAAGTGGTTCCTAAAGTGGGGTTGCACCCACTCGGAGGGAGGCGCAGAGTGATTGCAGGGGGGATGCAGTACGAGTTGATAAAGTAAATGCTTTGACAGTGCTATCATAATGGACAAGTTTTTGATGAGGCTCCCACATAAACGCAAATACATAAAACACCACCAAACATGGGTCTAAACAAACTTCCTTCCAAACCAAAGGGTAAATATGACGAAACATATCTTGCCTTTGCTTTAGTTTCACCAAACACTTGCAAATGTTCAACTGAGCTCAAACATTTTTCCAAACTGAGTGGCAAAGTGTAAAAAGCCTCACACAATTATGGAGGATTTAATACTGTACTGTGGACAATTTCAACAATCACAATAGCCAGCACACTACCAGTTATTCCTCTGTCCAGTAATACCAGAGGTCACACTAGATACCAAGTCATTTTTCTAAATTACAACATATTCAATAGTATTTTTTTCCATTTTAAATAATATTCACTCCGAACAAGCTGAAATGAGAACTACATATAAACACTGAAATAAAAAGATTGCACTTAAAATATGAGCAGTTCACCTGTGGCTTGAAGGGACAGTCTCACATCCTCCTCCCGGTCTGCATGGAACTGAAATGCACAAGGGCTCTGCACAGACAGGGTGCAGAGGGGTGCAGAGGGCTGCATCAAGCGCGTTTCTCCTCCCATATCTGGGTCTAAACAGCCGAGTCCAGAGCGACATGATGTAGGCAAGGCACTAGGCAAGATTATAGCAGCCAATAACATTAGCTACCATAACTATGCAGATGATACTCAGCTCTACATTACAATGTCACCAGGTGACTCTGAACCCATTCAAACCCTAAATCGATGCATTTACCAGATAAATGGATGGATGTGCCATAACTTTCTCCAGCTGAATAGAAACAAAACTGAAGTTATTATTTTTGGACCCAAGGAGGAACGATCAAGAGTCAGCACACAGCTTCAGTTAATACAGCTAGAAACTACTGATCGGGCTCGAAACCTAGGTGTAGTAATGGTCTCAGACCTGAACCTCCAGGGTCACATAAAGGCAATAACAAGGTCAGCCTTCTATCACCTGAAGAACATTTCTAGGATTAAACGACTGATGTCGCAACAGGACCTAGAAAAACTCATCCATACGTTTATCTTTAGTCGGATTGATTACTGCAACAGCATCTTCACAGGTCTGCCTAAAAAGTCAATTAGACAGCTGCAGCTGATCCAGAACGCTGCTGCTCGTGTCCTCACTAGAACCAGGAAAGTAGAGCACATCACCTCAGTTCTAAAGTTCTTACACTGGCTCCCTGTAGCTCAGAGAATAGACTTCAAAATACTCCTACTAGTTTATAAATCATTACATGGCTTAGCACCAAAATATGTTGAAGACCTGTTGTCACAGTACCAACCACCAAGACCACTCAGGTCCTCCAAATCTAGCCTACTAAACATCCCTAGACTCAGAACTAAACATGGAGAAGCAGCTTTCAGTTTCTATGCTCCCCTTATCTGGAACAGACTTCCTGACGAGTGTAGAGCTGCTAAAACTCTGAACTGCTTTAAATCGAGACTAAAAACCCATTTGTTTAGAATTGCCTTCGAGTAAATGCTTGATGTCATATGTATGAAATGTGTTCACACTTTTTTGATTTATGTATCATGTGTAATGTGAGTTTTTTTTTTTACTTTTAATTTCCAATGTTATATTCCACTTTTTTTTTAAATCACCAAATCATGTAAAGCACCTTGAATTACCCTGCTGTTGAAAGTGTGCTATACAAATAAAATTGCCTTGCCTTGCCTTCCCTAATGATTGATATCTTTGGCACAGTCACTTACTTTAAAACGTGATCTGTCAAAGGATTTTTGCGGTACTGTGCTAGTAAATGGGATCCAAAAGACAGCCGTTCTGTGTCGCAGCGAGTCCTGATGACTGTCAGGTGGGAAGGTCCCGTCCAGGATCTTTGAACTGCGAGATGATATCCACATCTTTTTGAAAAGGTATGATGATTGAAGGTCTCAGTTTTGCAAAACAACCCTTTACATTAGTTATTTCTTTCCTCTTATAGGTCTTTACATTTTAAAGCACTTGTGCACAGATATAAAAAAAATAAAAATTGAAAAGCAATGAAAGCAATGTTGGATACTATGTTGCTCAGTAACAAAAATAAGGTATACTTATATGATTACACTGCAAGGTAAGGGGAGAAGGTGAACATTTTCTCATAAACCATAGGGGGGCCCTGTAGAAAAAGTTTGGGAACCACTGAGTAAAGGGATATGTAGCATGTAAGCAAAAATACAAACAAAAATAGTTAGACACTTTTCATACAGAAAAAAACTGAGGAACTTCTACCAGCATCAATTTGTGTTTTTAGCGCATTTTGATACTGATACTGGATCAAAATTTTCCCATCTCTCCTGATAATACTAATGCTATTTTAATCTGGTATTGAACCCTGTGATGACTTTAGTTCTGAATTATTCTTCTGTGTGTATGTGCTAGAATGACAAACATACAAATCATATTAGAATAGCTAAACATCTTATTTCAGAAACAGATTATGTTTTTTTGGAACTGGTCCAACATTTTTCCAGAGAAGATAAACAGCATAATAAATGAGGAGAGTTAGCGTCTTCTTTCTGCTACTTATGATGTAATGTGTCCTCATCTCAGCCAAAGGAATCTGTGGGCGCCAGGGTCTTGATGAGGGTGATGAAAGCTTTTGAAACATCGGTGTGGCCGCTGGGTAATAGTTTTTAGTGAGGAATTACCTGTGAATATTAAAAATCCTTATACTGGGATTGTTGCATGAGGTAAAATTATTTTGGGGAAGTAATACTGCTGCATATGATTTTTTTTCAGATAAAAGCATCTAATTCCTGAGAGAAAAAGAATATTATTGACCTTTTTAGCCCCTTTGGGTTAAAATCTGTTCGGCTTTTTTTATCACCTATTCAAAATATATTTTACACAGCAGAAATATTAATAAAGTTTAAGTTAATCAAGACAATATAAAATAAAAACAAACAAAAAAGTAAATTAACAACAGTTTACCCCAAATGGAGATTTCTGATTAAATAAAGATTGTTAGGTCTAAAACGCTTATAAACTGAAAAGATTTTCTTGGAAAAATGTGTCTGAATTCTTATCAACGATTAGTCTCTCAAAACTGTACTCTCATATGGGGAAAATATGGCTTTATTATTGGTATAGTTTAAGTTGCTTTGGCAAAACAGGTCTTATGGAGAAAGTAGCTTTTAAAAGGGGCACTGAGAGTGATCATGCAATCGGTTTAGTTGCAATGTAAAAGAATATGTTGAAATAGTTTGTGTATTTCCTAAGTTAAGACATTTTTGTTTAGGATTGTAATTAGCTAAAGATCAAGAAACATTTAGGTAAATAATTTAAAGGTAATAGTGATTTAAGTAGGTTGTGCATGTATAAAGTGACCTATCTTTTAAACTTTATTTCATTTATTTAATTGGACATACAGAATCCCCCTCAATTATTATTATCCCTTGTAAAGATGAGTAAAAAAAAACTTTAACCTTTATTGCAATAGATTGATATCATTTAGAAAAAACATAGCAAGAATTCACAAATTGTTGTTACAAAATCACTCGTGTTGCATTTATTAGAATGCTGGACAAGTCCTAAGATCTAAAGGTACCTAAAGTGTTAATCTGCAATTTTCTTTAAGTTTGTTTCTAAAATTTCTCTATCCAGTATCTACAGTCAGTGACTCTGACAACCAATGAAAGAAACAATAAAAACAGAGAAACAGGTTTTTTATTGCCACTATGCTCATTCAGGGGGATGGTAGGGGAAGTAAAAGAAATCTTCAGCTGTTACACAACTGCAGCAAAAAGTGAAAGGTTAATCAGTTGTGTGTGGGACACTCGAAAAAAAACATCTCATACTATTAAAAAAGTAAGCACAAAGTTTTTTTATAGTATTACTGAATGATGAGACTTCTTGAACTTTTCAGCTACAAACACTCCAGGAGAGCATCCATGTCCACTGTTAAGTATGGTGAAGGGTCTGTGATGCTGCAAGCTGGATTCTCTTCTAAAGGCACTTATAAACTTGTTAAAGTAAATAGTATCATAGACTCATAGACAGAAAAAGAATTGTTAGTCTATGCCAGAAAACAGAAAACGGGTCGCCAAAACGTGAATATTCACCAATGAAATGTCCCCAGACTTAAATCTTACTGAAAACCAATGAGGGGAGTTTAAGAGGAATAGCATAAGTGCACACCCAGGACTCTGGAGGGTTGAAAGATGTTGAAAAATCAAAGATCCCATTGTATGCATCAGTAGGATCTTCTTGTAAAAATTATCAACAGCATGGGTGCCATTAAGGAAGGCTCTCTTGATTTTCTAAAATAAATATTGATTTTATATGCGATTATTTTCCACTGAATAAATCACCTCAAATTAAAGGTTGGATTTTCCAAAATTTCATCCGGGACATTATACTACTGCAATAAAAAAATACATTTATTTTAAGAGTTTTTACACATTATTTCTTCCAGTAGTAATGCTGCCTGTTCATGTTCTTGCACATGTGTAAAATGCTGTATAAACTGCTGAAAAACAACAGTTTTTAAATTAACTGTGTAGCTCTGCAGTGGGATCTGGTGTACCCGACCAGGTTGTTGATAGCTTGCAGAATACCGATGGTGTGCTTAAAGTATCTGTTGGTATTCAGACTAAGTCAAGGACGGCATTTATAATATACCTTGGGTACTCTGAAATAGCAAGGGAATGAGGTAATGTTATGAATGGAAAATAAAGACAATTGTTTTGGCTAAGAGTCAGAATAATGTGTGTCTTTATTAAGAATATGTTTGAGATGAAAACTTTGAGGATTTATTGTTTAGGATATTAGATCACTTAACTTTCTGTGCTTTTTATTAGACACATGATTGGCCTCCTCTGCAATAATCAGTAACTGGTACTGCTTTAATTTAGTCAAGTACATAATTTCTATACATCCTTTTTTCAGGTAAGGCAAAGTGGTTGCTAGGAAGGGGTAATTCCCCAATGATCATTTTCCATACACCATTAGTGAACACACAGTCTCTCTAATACATCACAATTATACCACCCCTCTTTACACTCTGTCAACTGAATGTGAAGTCAGCTGAAAGTGTGCTTGTCAAAAGACCCCTACCAGTGGTCCTGCCCTGCACCCCTGGCATAGAGTATCTGCACACTCTGCCCCCTATGAATATAGGATCTTTTGCAATTTAAATCGTGTTCCTTTCTGGTCCTGCAAATTAGAGGTTGATTAAAAGAATAATGATGTGTCTCTAATGTTAGAAGAGCATGTCGAGTTCTGCTTCTACAGGAAGAGGCATTAATCTGCTCTAATAACTTTAACCCACGTTTTCTCAAGGGTAAGACTGGGTGGGATAAGCATGTGAATGTTTGAAAGCTGCTCATAGATCTCGTGCCAACTGAGCCTTTGCTTTCACACTCCCCTCCATCTGCAACAGGAAATTACTAAAACAATAAATTACTCAAACACATTAATACATTTTTTTGACAGTGCAAATCTGTCTGCTGTGTACTGCTGGGCAAAAAAGCAGTGTTGAAGGTTTAGTGTTGTAGCTTTGAGGCAGTAATTTTAATTCCAACTTTCTACTGCCTCCTAGTGGAGAATTAGTAGACCATTCTCTTATCCCTTATATTGAGGTGTTGAAAGAGGCTTTAGTGCATGACAGGGGCATGAGTGCAACTGCTTTATATATCCTATAAGCTACTGGCAGTAAGCATATTCAGGGCAAGCAAGTGAGTTATAACTAGTATCTTCGCCCAAAAATGTTGATATGTGTTGACCTTCTGTCCCTCATGAATGAAAGTAGAACTAGTTGCCATAGTGTTTGCTTAGTAAGAGCATTGCAACATCATGTAATCTAAGCCTGGCTTAGTTGACTGTCAGCATTACCCCAGATGAAACATCTCTGACTGCTAATTGATAAAACATTCATGCCAAAACATGTGACTAAGAGGCTGTACCATGCCTCATAAAGCATCAATGAAGTAAGCCTTCGCACAGGCCTTAAAAACCTTCTTGAATGAGAGCTGTGTGTGTGTGTGTGTGTGTGTGTGTGTGTGTGTACATGATAGTTGCCAGTGCAATAGGCTTTAGTATGTGTGAACACATTCAAAATCATGTGTTCAATGGCAGAGGATTTCATTGAGATGTTTTTTTAAACACATGGATGCTACCACTAAAGCGACAGAGAGGGCCTCAAGATGGGTGTGGCTGAAGAGAGGAGAAATGTGCAGTAATGGTCAGCATGGTAGCTTGTTAGCCATCTGAACAGAAGTTGGTTAATATGGATGCGGATTTATTATGTTGTGGTGGAACTAATTTAGAGGAGTCTCAATCCAAGTTAGGAGGCAAACTCAATTGTATTACTTAAAAAAGATGTAAATTAACCAGGTTTTTGGATATCAGAAATTTCACACAGAAATATGAACGTGACTGTAATCATTACAGCCCATTCATAAGGTTGAATGAACATAAGTTATTATTTAATTAAAAAATAATGGGACGGTGCATAGTGTAGCGATAGAATGGGCAGCCCATATACAGAGTTTGTTAGACTTCGATGGAGCTGTCTGGGTTCGATTACCGACCCTGGGACCTTTGCTGAATGTCTCATTTCCTGTCCTAAATTCTGCAGATAAAGGCCACTACTTTTTTGTGAGATGTTTCTGATCTCTTTAGCCAATTAGCCAATTCTGATAAGTTTTTAACAACAAATATAAAAAAACTTTAGCAATTTTCTACTTTCTTTAAAAACTCCAGACAGATTAACATCTTTTTTGCACACCTATGAAATGTAGAAATACCCCATGAGATTTGTTTTCTGCAAGATCCATTCAGAATAAATACCAGTTGTGTCCAGTCTGATAGTTGGTGAAAAAAGCTAAGATTTAATCTTGTATTAAATGTATCTATTTCACATATCGTCACCTTCCTAAAATAATGGCCTAAGTCACATACAGTAGGCATGTAAAAAAAAATTGCCTAAGTCATTTATTCCTCTCATGTTGCATAACTGAGAGACAATATTTTTAATGTGTCAATAGTCATTATTATCACAATCTTTTTGAGTGAAATTGTTAATAAATGTTATATATTCAATATTTGGTTCAGTTTTTTGTGTTTTGTTAAAAAACAGAAAGAATGATTCAGGCTATTATTTTAAGAGGCTAACGATATTTATTAGCCTTAAGCAACTTTTCTTACATGAAGGATTATTAATTATTTATATTGGGATTAGATGTTAAATCAAACTATTTGTTTTACAGAACAGTCAGTGTTGCACATGTCCACAAGGGAACAGGTTTTAACTAATATTTAGAACAAAGATAAGATGATCACAGTGTTTAAACTTCAAACTGTCTTTAGCATCTCATTGTATCAATATTCATGGAGTTTGTTACCTTACCTTGACCGAGGAATTTCAAAAGACTGTCAACATTTTTAAATCCAGCAAGATCTCACCCCTGCTTTCTATCGGTCACGTAAGTGGCACGTCACGTTACTCGTGAGCTCAGCAGCGTGTCCCTTACCACCAGTATCACACTCGACTGCGTTCCACCCACCTGGTCCCATGAGATCACAAAATCACAAGACAACTGAAATTGCATAACTGAATGGGTAGTGTGCAGAAAAAAATTCTGTTAATACAGTACGTATCATGAACTCAACATCCACTCCCAAAACTTCCGATATTACTGTCCATGCCTTCTCTTTTTTCACTTCGTCCTTCAAAAGATGATCACTGGAATCATATAAACTGGGTGATTCTCCACCAAAATAGAACTCTTTGGTATAAATCCCACTTGCCGTGTTTGGAGGGGGAAGAACGTTGAGTTGCATCTCAAGAACACCAAATCCACTGTGAAGCATGGGGGTGCAAACATTATGCTTTGGGGCTCCTTTTCTGCAAAGGGGACAACACAACTTATCCATATTAATAAAAGGATGAATGGGGCCATGTATCGTGAGATATTGGGGAAAAACCTCCTTCCATCAGTGAGAGCATTGAAGATGAAAGGTGGCTGGATCTTCCAGCCTGACAATGATCCCAAACACACCGCCCAGGCAACAAAGGAGTAGCTACGTAAAAGGCATTTTGTCTCTCACAGTTAAAGTGAACCTGTAATGAAAATTTTTAAGTAAGAAAACTTGCACAATCAGTGACTGCCAAATAGTTTTTGGCCCACTGTATCTCTCTTTGTTTCCTTGTTTCTCTCCCTTTCTTCGCATGTATCTCTCTTTTTATCCATATTTCCCACCTATATCCTTCTCTCCGCCTGTATCTCTCCCTTTCTCTGCCTGTATCTCTCCCTTTCTCTGCCTGTTTCTCTCCCTTTCTCTGCCTGTTTCTCTCCCCTTCTCTTTCTCAACTATCTGTTTTTCCTATTTTCTGTTTTGCGCCCTTGTTTTTCTTTTTTTCGCTGCCTGTTTCTCTCCCTTTCGCTGTCTCACTAGTCGGTGTCTCTCCATTTATTTATGCTATGTGTTGCTATATATTCTATGTTTTATTTTTGTCTTTTCTTAAATAACATCTCCCACACTTCCATCCCTAAATATTGATTGGAGTTTGAATAATAGTTCATTGAAAAATAAGCTGCAGTCTATAGCTGACATTTGCAACCTGTCACAAGTGGTTACAAATCCAACAAGAATTTTTTATAATGCTGATAGGACAAAAACGGAAACATGCATAGATTTACTTTTTACCAATGCAACAGTTTTGTGTTCAAAAGCAATTTAAATTTGTGTTGGCTTTAGAGATCATAATTTAATCATATTTAACAGAAAAAACAAAGTCCCCAAACCAGGCCAGAAGATAATAATCAAACGGATTTTTAAATATTTCAATGAGGCTACTTTTTATACTGATATAAGAAATATTGACTGGTCACAAGTATTCCAGGAAGTAGAACCTGATCTAGCCTTGGAGGTTTTTATAAATGTATTAATGACAATTGTTGACAAGCATACCCCATTAAGATGAATGACAGTGAGAAATATTGCTTCTCCATGGTTAGATGCTGAACTTAAAGAATACATGAGGGAAAGAGATAAATTAAAGTCAGAAGCAATTCCCTTTAGGGGATAATACATTATGGGAAAGGTACAAGCAATTAAGAAATCTTGTTACCAAATTAAACAGAACAAAAAAGATAATCTACTATGAATATAAATTTGAGAACATAAAATCAGACAGGTATAAATTATGGAATACATTAAACCAATTAACAGGGTGGAGAGATAAATCTGTACCAACATTTTTAGATGTAGGTGATACTATTTTGACTAAACCTGCAGATATAGCTAACTATTTAGGAGATTATTTTATAAAGAAAGTTCAGGATTTACAAAAATACATGATTTCAAAGTCAAATCCTGATTTATCTTTCAAGACAATTAAAGACACAATTATGCTTATGAAATCCTGTTCATTTAAATTTGATAGAGTAAGCCTGACCACAGTAGAAAACATATTAGAGTCAATGAAAGAAAAACTGCCTGGTTCTGATGAGCTTGATGTCAAGTTATTAAAGATGGTTGCTGATGTGATTACTATGCCTATATGCTATATTATTAATTTAAATCTAGAAATGTGTTTTTCCTGGGAAAAATAGCAGACCTATAAGTATTCTGCCAATTCTGAGTAAGATTACGGAGAAAATAGTTTACGATCAAATCAATCTATATTTCAGTAAAAATGGTTTGAATTCACCCTATCAACATGCTTATAAGAAAAGGCACTCCACAGCCTTAGTTCAGATGACGGATGAGTCGTTGCAGGAAATTGATAATAGAAAATTAGTTGGTGCTGTAATGCTAGATCTGAGCGCAACATTTGATTTAATTGATTATGATTTATTATTGGGAATACTAAGTTGTTATGGATTTGAAAAGTCTGCAATACAATGGACCTATAGCTACCTTACTAACAGTTTAATGTACTGTTTAATGGTAGTTATTCTGAGACAAAGGTGCTATGTTGTGGGGTGCCTCAAGGGAGTTGCCTTGGACCACTGTTATTTTCTATTTTGTGTGCCACTATTGCCCTATATGTAGATGACTTGACTATTTATGTGTCTGATTACGACTCTACCAGACTTAATATTATATTAAATCATGAAATAAAATTAATTGAAAATTAGATCAAGGAAAATAATTTAATGATTAATGTATGGTGCGAAGAGCAAATGTATGATGTTGTGATCTAATCATCTTTTAAAGGAGACCCCTGCTCTGAATTTGTTTGTTGGTGGTTCGATCATTGAACAAGTGGCTGAGGCCAAACTACTTGGCATGACTGTGGACAACAGGCTGAACTGGAATGCTCAGATAAAACAAGTATTGAATAAAATGGGCAGAAGTATGGCCGCAGTTCGGCATTGCAGAAAATGTATACCGATTCGTAGACGAAAACTTTGGTGGAATCTATAGTTTTGTGTCACCTGGAATACTGTTCCATCATTTGGGCAACAACTACAGAGTATAATTTAAACAGATTACAGATTGCACAAAATAAAGCAGCTCGGCTTGTTCTAAACTGCTCTTTTAGAACAAGTATTAGGGACATGCACAATCAGTTAGCATGGCTTCATGTAAAAACTAGAATAAATTATTGTCTTATTAAATTCCTAAAAAATTTAATTATTACAAAAGCACCTGAAATTATTTATAATAGACTGACCTTCTTCACGGATGTTCATACTTATTCCACTTGCCAATCAAGTGAAGGGTGTTTTTTATTACCTGCCTGTCAAACAAATCAACTTCAGAGAACATTGTGTTATAGAGCAATGGTGGCATGGAACTCGCTCCCACAATTCCTCGTTTCAGAGATTCACAATGTTAGTTCTTTCCAAAGACTTAGACTGTATGCATTTGGTTTGGAGTTACTGGAACATCTATGTAATAACTTTATAATGAGTCATGGTAACTGAAATGTAATTGACATATTTTATGATACCCATAGATTGTGATCGATAGACTGTGTAATGTTCAGTGTATATATGTTGTGTTTTGGTTGTGTGTGTGTGGTGTGCACTTCTGTATTTGTTTTCATTGTTGCACAGCCTTGATGTTAATACTTGTTTAAAATTGTTAAGACCCCTGGCAGAATAGCTGCTTAATTGAGTAGCTAATGGGGATCGAAATAAATAAACAAAACAAACAAACAAACATCCGTCTGCACTCTAATCTTTCAAAGTTTTCTGGCTGGTATCACGCGGTATGGCTAAATGTGCACGCAATTGGTCTGTAATTGTCTCTGCAATGTTATTAAGCTAGTTACGTTTTTGGTGTGCACAGTGACACAGTTGGTACCACTCTTGCCCTCCAGCAAGAAGGTCTTGGGTTCGAATCTCCGCCTGGGGTACGTTCTCCCGTTGCATCTGTGGGTTCCCTCCGAGTCCAGGGAGGATCCTCTTGTCCAATTAGAGAGTGCTAATAAAATATTATAAATCAGACTTCTGACAAAGTGTTATTTATTACCATCGTAGCTGTATTGTGTAACGTCAACTCTCACAGGGATTTTATTTTTATTCATTTATGTTTTCCAAATCATTTTTAAACTGTGCCCAGAACATAACTGTGAGGGAACATTTTAACCTGCAGATGTTCTCGTAAGCTGCAACAATGCCTGAGCATCTCCATTTTTATATTTGAGCATCAGAATTTTGTGTCTTGCATTGCCATGAAGCAGCAAACATTGTGAGGACTAGGACATTTGTATAATATAAATTAACTGAGACACTAATATTTTGTCATTTAGAATGCTATAATTGTGAAAATGTGTTCTTGTGTTGCTGTTGTTCATAGATATTAGCTTTGATTCACAATGAACATTTAATAAGGCAGGCTTAATCCATCGATCCATTGTTTATACCATCTTATCCTAGTAGGGAATAATAATAATAATAATAATAATAATAATAATAATAACAACAATAATAATAATAATAATAATAATAATAATAATAATAATAATAATAATAATAATAATAATAATAATAATAAAAATAATAATAATAATAATAATAATAATAATGATAATAATATTGATAACGAAAATATGGTGCATCTATAGATTTCTCCGACATTAGAGTTGATTTGAAATACAATAATAAAAGCGGAACACCCCCCTTTCGAATAAGGATTATAGTTTTTTTTTTCCTGAATTATTTTCATATCTGCTAATCCTTGGCAGGATGCAGACCTTTTTGAAAATTAGGTGCAACACAGCTGTGTGCTGATGGAGGGAGAGGGAAAGCCCTGCAGGAGTTAGCATTAATGCTCTGTCAGGGGCCAGGAGAAAGGTAAATCGGTTTGTGTAGTGGGGATTAAGGGCACTGTAACACAACTGAGAGAGAAAAAAACACTCTTATTAGAACTGACAATTTGATCACATAGACATTCCGTGACAGGACTGTCAGGATAACGCTTATACTTTTAGCTTTGTTTTAGAGCTTTTCTGTTTGAAGCCCTTGATTTTTGTTGGGGAAATTGCGTCATCTTACCAGGAACTGAGACAAGATTTATCTCAAATAATTTTGACTTCGTGGGTGTATTTGAAACAATGATTCCTCCTAAACTGCTTGTTTACCGCCGTACACACTGCGATGTAAACTTAGAGAACCTCCAGGAGACCTGGAGGCGAAAGAAGTCTTGTGGAGATCTCTTTCAGAATGGATATAGGGTGAGGCAGAGCCATCATGGGCAGAATGACAAGAGAGGGCAAACTGGATTTTACCATACACTTTGGTCCTGTATGCACATTCTCTCTAACTGGGGTAAGAGCTTTAGCGTTAAAGTATGCATAATCTGGAGTTGTGGTTTTATTTGGTAATCTGAATAACATTTTATAAAATGATCAGACATCTCTGATTGTGCAGATTATATTAGTGGAAATGCTTATCACAGCAACTCATATTGGCACAAAAGGGACACATACATTTTTCATTGGATCAGACATGTTACATAAAACAACAGTGACAATCTGTTGTTCCTGGATTCATGCTGAGTCTCGATACACATAACATTCCTACTAACTGTTATCATTGTATGAATATTTTCACAGCCATGACAAAATCTCTCGTTTTGCACCATTTGTGTGTTCCAAAGTACTCCATTGTGAAGTTTTATTGTATCCCTTAATATCCCTTAACACTGCACACTGTATTCTCACCCCTCTTGGTATGTTTGTTTCTCTTTCAAACAGGTTTAAGATTTCTGAGAGCGCTGAGACTGATTCAATTCTCAGAAATTTTACAGTTCCTAAATATTTTGAAAACAAGGTAAGAAAATAAGCTTTTTCTTGTGTTTAAACATGAAACAATTAATTTTTTTTAACCACCTTAATATTTATATCCGGTATTCTTTATCTTAGATTGTATAAACCTTTATACATATTTAAGGACTAATTGTCATAATTTATTTGTATGAACATATAATAATAAAGTTACAAACCACATATGTATTTAAAAGGTTGTGCTATATATTTTACTTACATTGAGAATTTATTGACAAATTATGTCATTATTTATCTTATTAAATCTTATTTTAATTGCCAAGTTAGAAGTTGGGCCAGTTGTTGCTGTCATGTGTTTCTTTCTAATCTTTCTGATTGTTTGTCTCTTAACCAGCAATTCCATCAAGCTGGTGAACTTGTGTTCCATCTTTATAAGCACATGGCTTACTGCTGCTGGATTTATACATTTGGTAGGTAAACTTTTCCATAGTGAACTCCAATTCCTACTTATGTTCACTAAAATGAAGAGTGACCTGGGTTAAGAATGGCTTGAGAGAAAAGATGTAAAAAAAAACAACAATCTTTTTACTTTTTTAAAAGAAATATATTCTTATCGCAGGTGGTTTAGTGCTGGTCAGAAGGTTGCTTAGAATCATGAATGCATGAAGTTTTAGCCTTTTAAATATTTATTTCAACCCCTCTTTTTTGAGAATTTCATTATTCTTCACATAAAGAATTTGGCGTTCAAGATTAAATATATTGTGTATTTTCTTATTCACAAGGCGTCAAATGTAATGGTTGGTGCACCTGTCTCACACACTTTTTTGTAACCAACAGCATGGTTTTGGCCTAATTCTGCCCAGATATTGACCACTGTCTTGGCTGAATTAAGAACATTGATTAAAAATGGTTGGTTTAGTCAGTGCCACAGACCTTACATTTAAACATAGTCCATATTTTCTTACTGGGGTTGAGGTTGGACCATAGGGAAGGTTAGTCCAAAAGTAATGTTAGCCTGCTTTATCCATTCCAAAACCAGTTTATGTGCTTAAGATCATTACCCTATCAGAATACCCAATCTCTTCAAGTTTTAACCATCTAGTTGCTGATTTGTGGTGAGGTGGAAGAATTTGGAGGTAGTCCTTTATTTTCCATATTTTTTACTCTGTGCAATGCACCAGTAAGACTGGCAGTAATACAGACCCATAGCCTAATAGTCCCACTACCATGCTTAATAATTAATACAGTGCTCTAAGGTTTGAAGGCCTTATCTTGACTACTACAAAAATATTTTTTGTTAAAATGGCCAAATAGCTCAATTTAATGGCTGTCTGAATAGAATTTTTTAAGGTCATTTAGTCCACCCATATGAACAGCAACATATGTAATTTGGAGAATGTTCTTCTTTCTGTCCTCTCAGTTATTTTAATATATAAAACTATCTAAACTACAGACAGTGGCATTGGTGTTCCAAATGCTTCCAGTTCATGATAGGCTTGACTCTTGGTGATTTCTGGATTTTTCCTAAATATCCCAACCTATTTCCTTTTATCTGAAAGGTACAGTTTAAAACCTCTTCCAGAGCTTTGCAAAAACTTCACACATTGAAATAACCTGCCCATAGGTACCTTTGAACTAATAATCTTAGAATCTGAAGTTCTTTAAAACAATTTTCATTTTTAGATCTTCAGAGATTCCTTAAAACCTTCCCACTGTTCTAAGTATTAGGCAATCCAATAAGTGCGGTCAGACAAACCCATTTTTATGTTGATAAAGAGCATCTGTTGCTCTTTGATCAGCTCTAAATATCCGTTGGAGTTGATCTCTGACAGGAATTTAATAGGCCTTGGACTCATCAAGAACTTTGTAAAGGTTTCAGGAGTAATAGTATTTAGATTTAGGAAAATCTATGTCTATCTTTGAGTGTGTATGTATAATTGTGATGCTGTTTGGATTAGAGAAATTTCCCACACAAATAAATCAGCATTTTGCACTCATCTAATTTGATGTGTATGCTGCATGATCATTCCATCCTGGGATAAGAAATTATCAAAATAAATAACAGACAATTCAGAAAATAATAATAATATGACATTCATGTCCGAAACTATATGAACTTCTGACCAGAACTGTACCTGGAGACAAATCTTTCCTGGAGACTGAAGCAACAGTTAAAGATGGCGGAGTAATCATCTTATTGACTTAATAGAATTTTTTTCTTTTTAGAGAGGTTGATATAAAAACTGTAGAAATTTTCAACGGCCATTGTTATGGGGCCCTGTTTGCTATGTGGTGTTCATTATAACTGAAATAAAATCAATAAATGAGTAATGACAGAGACCAAATAGTGTGTTTCCATGTTTATCATGTTTTTTTTTTCATTAACTAGTGTCAAAAACTAACAAGTAAAGGAAAGAAATTGACATAATTTATTTAATTTCATATAAACTAAATTTCAGCCTTGTTCAGCAACACAACATGCATTACAAAATATCACCACTAGATTGTAGTCAAAGCTTGATATGATGGAAAAACAAAGCCCAACTGGCTGAGTTCATTCAATTCTCAGAAATTAGTTTAGGAAGTGCTGGTGAGTGTCATGTCTAATCATCTTCTGTTCCCATTTCCATTTTAGGTGGAAAACTCAGGGGATCCATGGGAAAACTTCGAAAATTCCCAGTCGCTATCTTATTGGGAATGCGTCTACTTGCTGATGGTGACAATGTCAACAGTGGGATATGGGGATGTCTATGCAAAAACCACCTTGGGCCGCCTGTTTATGGTCTTCTTCATCCTCGGTGGTTTGGTAAAGTCAGACTTTTCTTTACCCCTTCCCTCACTTTTAAATCCTACCTTTGTTCATCAGTACACCATTTAGATCTAATTTAAATCATGACTGAAAATATAGTTAATTGTTGATGATCCATGCAAATTGAATGATATATATGATATGTTAACACAGTGTCTTTTTAAATTATTTAACTTCTGTTGCCTTTACCTGTATATGTTATTTATCTGTCAGTATCCTTGTGTTTAGCCTACTGTATCCTGTCTGCTATAGTTACAGGTCTTGGTGTTTCTTTGTCCACTCCCCTTATGTTTCCCTCCTATATTTGTTGGATTAGAGTATATGCTTTTGTCTCATAATATTGTTATTATATTCTCTTATAAAAGCAGTTGCGGTTTCAGGACACCCCTCCTTCCGTGTCTCCTCCCACATTTCCAACAAACACAGGGGCAGGGAGATGAGGCTCAGGCTGGCCTGACTGGTACCACAGCAACAGCACCCCCCCACTCCCTCCCTCGCCTAGTTATAATTGAGTTTCCTGTTGGGCTGCCACGGGCACATTAACATAAACACAGGCATGCATGAATGCACACACCTGTAAGCAATCATGCACACACAACAGCACACACCTAAAGGGCTCTGGATCAAGGATTTAACCTAATCAATTATTCCTTTCTGAATTTGGACCTGTGGCAGTTTGAGTATTACCTACACATGTTAGTGATATGTAGCTTTGTGCTCATGATGATAGATTGTGTGTTTTTTATGGAGCTAAAAGCTCTGGTAGTTTTTATTTAGCATGCGTTCTGTCAGCTGCATTGGGTGAAAAATTACCCCAGGCTGGGACAGTTTTAAAGACAAATGGTCAAATTAGAATTGACCCCTTATTCTAGATCAGTGTTTTACAACCCTGCTCCTCAAATCACACTGTCCTGCATGTTTTAGATATTCCCCTGCTTCATCACACCTCATTGCAGTTGATGGCTGATTAACAGGCTTTTGCCGAAATGCAATAATCTGAATCCGGCATGTTAAAGCAGGGAAACATCTAAAACATGCAGGGAAGTGTGCCTTGATAATAAAATACTTTTGTCTGAAATATCCAACCTCTGTCGTCGTTCAATTTTGACCTGGTTTCTCTTTAAAAACTATACCTTTACTTTATTTGCAATCTTGTTGCTGTGAGTGGTCATTAATAATGATAGTACTGTGCTTATTCAGAGCATTGATAACTATCTAATGAAAGAGAGTGGTTGCTGCAAAACAGACTTACTAATTTAAAACAGACAATATTATTTGGAATTGAAACTTTAAATGGTTATTATTATCCTTTTTAAGTAATTAGTCAAATTATTGCAGTTTACATTACTAACTGGAAACACCCATCACAGTGTGTATTCTCCAGAGTCGTGGCTCCTATGTGGTACCTGGGCTTTAGTGATACCCAGAAGAAATTTTGACATTGGTTATTTGCAAGGAAACACGACTGTAATCTAGAACTGTCATAAAAGAAAAGTTGTTCAAGCAGTTTTTTTTGCTTTTATAAGTTCTTCTCTAAATAAGAATGCAGTGTAAAAAAGTAAAAAGAACTCCCAGTATTAAACTAAAGCAATAGTCTGTGACTATTTGTGGTGGGAACAAGTTCAAACCCAGTTTAGCTGTCGCTTAACATAAAATCTTTTGGGGTTTTTTCTAACCAGTATGAATAGCGACCAGCCTGACTACTATTAGCAATGCCAGCTAAAGCTTTCAGAGACTGCTACATATTCACTAGCAGTGGACGTCTAGTAGTGTGCTTGAAAAGGATTTGATGAGATACAAATAAAGGTTTTTTATTGATGCAGAGGAGCCTTATTGAATTTGGTGGCCAGTGTTAATGAGAAACATACAGTAGATAGACTATTTTGTTAATTTTTTACATTTCAAACTTAGAAGCTTCTACTTCTGATTTAAACTAGTATGTACAATAAACACACCATCCAACCAACCTAGCAGTGCCAATTCATAAGAACTTTTGAGTTTCTTTTTCTACTGTTTACTGTAGTGTACTACTGTTTCCAAATGCATAATGGAGCTGGAAAACAAAATAAGAGAACCACTTCCCTGCAGATTACAGATCTTTAAGCTTAACTTGGAGATTTCCAAATCAAACTTTGCACAATCTATTGCAAAAACAGATTAAAATTGGCTGTATTATTATTATCAGTTATTTGATTAAGTCTGTTTCTGATCAGTTTGCTTCTTCACCATTTCATCAAATCGTCCCCAAGGAGGGTAAGAAGCTAATGTCCTGTGGCAGATGGCACTTTTTTATAACAGAAAAAGTCAGATAGGTACAAATAGATCAAAACCTTAAGAGTGCAACATGGCGAAGGAGTAAAATGTTTAGTCCCTGCTGAAGTCAAGCTTTCAGCCTGTATGAATAGCTGTCATTCCTCCATCAAAAACCCAGTTTTCTTTTTTTCCTATATGTTTGTGCTTCCTCTGCCTTGAGTCTTCTTGATACAATAACAAACAGTGTTGTGGGTAGTGCGAGCTGGTAGCATTAAGTGTGATGCATTAATTGATCAGAGAAACATGGGATTTTTTTTTACGTTTCCGGCCATCTAATCATTGATCAGGGTCAGTCAAACTTAAAGCCAAATCCTCATGCATATCCACTCCTTATAGTCTATTGATTGATATTTTAGGCTTTTATCGGTAGATGAACAATGACTGACCTAGATACAACATTCCTACTGAATACCACCCTGATCCCATTCAAAGCTGTACAATTTTGCAAAATGCATCCAGCTCATTCTCTAGCCCAACAAATGAGTCTTGATGTGTTTTGCAGCTGTGGACCATCAGGAGGGCCTTTTCAAATCAATCTGCCAAATCATCTGTGTTTGTTGGACAAAACATGGCACATAGGTTTTAGTTTTAAATTTCTGCCACCCAGAAAGGTTTTTGGTGCCAACACAGACTGACAAGTTTTCAGCTGTGATAAAATTTGTGTCCACTTACCAAACTTGATCCTGAATAGTCTTAACATACTGGGGCTTAAAACATTAAATACAATAAAATCTTTACCGACATGAAGACATTTTTCCTGTATATGAAGTTCAGCAGATCTATACAGAAAACAAGAAAGCCAAATATTTCTCATCTAAAATTGGATTCACACTCTCCACCACCCACTCTTTGGCATAGTAGTCTCTTTTTTAGTCTCTTCTTCTGTCTTCTATCTCCTCCTTAGGCCATGTTTGCCAGCTACGTCCCTGAAATCATAGAGTTAATAGGAAACCGCAAGAAATATGGTGGTTCCTATAGTGCGGTTAATGGGAGAAAGTAAGTATTCCAGATGGTTCTGCTGTTTTTATGTGTGCGGTAGAACCCTCTCTGCATGCCTTTTTTTCTTTTTTTTCTGTTCCATGCATGTAGGCCATGTTTGCTCGCTACGTGCCAGAAATTGCTGCTCTCATCCTTAATCGGAAGAAATACGGAGGGAGTTATAACTCAACACGAGGCAGAAAGTAAGTTGAAATCCAGACAAGGTGTGGTTGTGTGACTATAGTGCACCCCCTGTGTTAAGTTTATAGGATATTGGGGGTTGGTTAACTTCACATTTCATGCTAGTAAAGTTTGAGTCCAACAGTAAAATAAAGTTTGATTAAGTCACACTGCGTGACTGGAGACCTTGGCCATTAAGACACACATATTCATGCCCCCTCACTCTTGCTTTCACTCTTTCACTCTTCTTCTGCCTACCGCTTTTTTTCAGAATTTACCTCTATCTTTCCTTCATTCAGTACTTTCCTTAAGTCATCCGTGTGCTGTTTATTTTCTTTTTTTGTCCTCCTCAACACATCTTGTGTGGCGCTATACTTTAATTTGGAAAATAGAGCTTTCATGACTGTTACACTTTTTAGACTTGCAACATGCTGACCTGTTGTGTTTCTATGCAATACAAGTGTCCAAAGGGGTTCAGGATGAAACAAATGAAGCAAAGAGTCATGAAATCCCTACTTATCCACTTTTCAAGGATTTTCCCACGAGAGCATAGAAAGACTGAAACATCTGCAAGTGCATTATTATTGGTGGTCTTTTCAAGCATCATCAATCTCAATGACCATTGCAGGATATAAGTTCTTCTACTTTGTTTTTTTATTTTTATTTTTTGTTTTATTTTGTCTGAGTAAGGTCTGCATGTTTTACATCTCTCCTCAGCTGCATCATATCTGGGATGTTCTTTACTACCTGCTGTCTCGTTGCTTTTTCATTCCCTGCAAACCTGATGAAAAAGCCCTAATTGCCGTCGTTTGTCACTGCTGTAGCACATTGCATCATCCGTGCTTGCCATTACTCTGGCCCTGATCTTCAGTCAGCTCCCACACCCTTGAATGCTGGATGCCTCGCTCCCATTGGAGGCTCTCAATTGCTTTTTGCTTGCTTTTTTGCCTGCTTGGTCCTCGGCTTGTGTATGACTATGTAGTGTCAGTGTTTGTCTCTTGTATTTTGCCATGTGTGTGGATTTGACTGTCAAGTTTGTGTGACTCTTTGGTCAGTTTACTGTTAGTACAAGAGTGCCACAATGCTTATTGTACATTACTCCTCTTCCCACTGGCTCAAACCTTAAGCCCCATCACACTATCTGGTATCCGCCTTTCTTTTCAGTGGCATATGAAAACACTATAAAATAGGAAAATAACCCTGGCATACTGCCTAATGACACATTTGACATTGTAACATGAAAAGTTTGATCACCAGGTCAGAATTTTTAACATGTCCACAACAAATGCTCTGCTGCCCTCATGCGCCATGTATTAAGCATATTTGCATCTCTGCTACAAAAATGTACATGTTAATTCATTCATGGCTTGAATATCTTCTCCAGCCACCATATTCTGTCTGCACCTATGAAGATTCACTCACTTCAGCATGTTAGATTCTTAAAACTGAGAGTGACAGCTTACCATACTTTCTGAATAGTTACTGTAATAATTAGCTGTCCACTGGAGCATTTCATTTTCTGCCCAGGTGGTTGGCTGATGGTGATGTCAAGGCAAAAGTCATTTAGGCAGATGCAACACGTTTTTAGTATGCCTGCATATGTGGCAAAATAGGAAACATTGAGACAGTAGCTTTACTGATGTTCAGCACAAAGGTTAATATTTCAAACCAGATGTGGTGTGTGTTCAGAACAGGCCGACTATTCCTCCTCCTTTTCTCTTTTCTGCTAATCTTCCATCATACAGGCTTGCCTTTTCTCTATCTTTCTTCCACTCTTCTCCATTGTTGCTTCCATCAGTTTCAGTCAGTCTTCTCAGTGGAGGACAATCGGTAGAGTCAGCAGTACAGTTAGGCTTTAAGCGGGGGAAAAAAGCCTTTGTTCTGTAACATCCGCCTGTCGCTGAGAAAAGATTGATGAAATGTTGTGTTTAGCTAGCCACTTCAGCCCTCACTCGTAGAGAGGTGATGAGTGAAGCCCTTGTCAAAACTGAGGATCTTTTCTCCCTCTCACTTTATTTTTCTCCTCTTGCAGCCCTTTCCATCACTCCCTTTGGTTAGACACATGGTAACAATCATAAAATACCCACAAAACAAGCAAACTCTGGAGTTTTGCAGAACTAATTTAGATAAGTTTAGGAACAGACTATTATCAAAATTTGGTTTGTCATGTGGCTTTCTGGTAGTGTCTAGATTTTAGTGCATTACCATATAGTTGCTGTCGACACATGAAAAGCAAAATGGAAATGAGATTTGGAGATTATCGTAATTGACTGATTATGGAGGTTTCAATCGATGAGATCATGATACGTTTTGAATTATTTTAATGCAACCAGGGTTTCACCTCTGCTATCATTTGAAACAAACATTTAAGGTTATTTGGAAGCTTGAGAGACTCATGTTGGATCCATGTTAGATTTATGTTTAATGTTAGCTTTGGTTAAAAATCCTTTTGCAGCATATCGTACACCCATGAGCACAGTGACAGCTCGTAGGTTGATGTAGTAATGACAAGGGTTATGTTCTGTTGGCAAGAACTGTACTTTGGGCTCTGTGGTTTCCATTATGACTCTGTGGTTTCCATTAGCCCCGACTTAAGCCGAGGGCTTGGCACGGAAACTGATTTCAACCCTGGCTGAACCCTGTCAGAGACCTTTGAAAAAAAAAAAAAAAAAAGGGTTAGCTGTTTGAAGTGTGCAGACCCAGACATATTCATGCTGGATGAAAAGAAAAAGACCTTACGTCTTAAAGTACACAGCTTGTGCTCTCGAGAGGGGATCCAGTGCCACCTAATGCTCTCACAGTTTCCTAAAAGTGGGATAAAAACTTAACATGGAGTATAAGTTAAAGATGACACATTTTCACAATCGGTTTTGCAGAAATGTTCATCACTGATTTAAGGATTAAAGCAGTAGCAATTGAGTGACCTCTGTTGCTGATGTTTGAGCTCTTTGTTTGTTCTTTTCATGTTCCTCGTTTCCCCCAAGGACATCCCGGGATGTTGTCTATGTGCATGTTTTGTGTGCACGCGCAATGATACCCTATATCATTTAATATTTTTGTGCTGCTTGTTTTTCTTTTTTGTTATATGTTTCTGGGTTGTTTAAAAAGTTTTATTGTAAAGAACTGTGTTGATATGATATGTTTTTTTCATTTAATTTGGTTTTTTATATGCAGTGCCTTAAAAAGTAGTCAAACTTCTAGAACTTTATTGCATAACAATTTTATTCTTCTGTACATTTTATTCGGATCTTATTTGATTGACCAACATAAAGTAGTCCAAATTAAAACCTGCAAAGAGGGACTTACATTTCTGTATAAGACCCCTAAGCGAATACTTAAGGTTGAGTGTTATGCCTCTCCAAGTCACATGTACAAAAATGTTTACCCTTTCTTCTTCCCAAATAACTTTGAGTTTGAAAAAAACAGTTTTCACAAGTTGTTTGGACATAGATTAAAAAGTATAATTTTGGTCTTATCTGATCAGCACACCTTCTTTCAGATGTTTGCTGTAACATGACTTCTTATAGATTTCTTTTAGCAATGGCTTTTTCTTGTTATTCTTCAATATAGGCTGGATTTTTGAGTGGCTTAGCTAATACTTGTCCTGTCACTAGATTTTTCCTCCTGAATTGTGGATCTCTGCAGCTCCTCCAGAGACACAATCAGCCTCTTGGCTGCTTCTCTGATGGACGGTGGATGGTCAGATTTTGGTATGCTTAGTCATACTCTTTACATTTTTGAATGATGGCTTCAACAGTGCTCTAGGAGATGTTTGATTTATAACATAATCCATGTTTAAACTTCTCTACGGCTTTCTCCCTGACCTGTCTGGTGTTTTTCTTGGTCTTCATGTTGCTGTTTGTTTACTGACGTTTACAAGCCTCTTATACTAAAATTGTGCTTGGATTAAATAAGACACAGGTGGACTCTATTTATTAATTAGGTGACTTCTGAAGGGAATTTATTGCACTGTATTTTGCTTAGAGGTATCAGAATAAAAGGGGACTGAATACAAATGCTTGCTTTTCAGATCTTTAGTAATCTCAATAAAATATATTGAGGTTTATAGAGGTGACAAAATGTAAAAAAGTTCATGAGTAGTTTTGCGTGGCACGTTAGATTCAGATAAATTTCCAATTATATGTGAACTAGATGGGAGTAAAGTTGTTTGTTGATCAAACAATATATTTTACATTCCTACCTTATAGAGAGTATACATTGTATATAAATAAGCCCAGAAATTTTGCATTGTAATGAACCCCACTTTTTGGAGAAAGGATAGTGAAAAATATGACAGTCAATGACTTCTGTAAAATAAATATTTCCATCTTAAGATTCTAAATAGTGGTTTTATTGTGGTGAAAAATATCTTTAAATGTGAAGAAATAATGTCTAATTCATCAATAAATCCTAAACATGGAAAAAGAGCAGCAAATGTTTATGTTTATTTATGAATACATGCTTTTTGTATATGCTCTGTTCAATAATTTAATCTTGACATCTTTTCTTTCAGTGGTGTCTTTGACATTAATAACCTTATGCTCAGCCAAATAATATTCCTGTGTAGTTTGTCTAACCTTATCAAGGCGTATTTGGTTGCTTAAATAGAGGAAACTACTTATTTTTATGTTTTACTTTCTAAGAAATGAGAAAAAACCTTGTGCCAGATAGTACAATCCTCTCACAGACATCTCAGCTCATCAGCTAGTGAGACCACACAGTTGCCTTTTAGCTCTTCTCTGGCCAAGCATTCGATCACTGCTACTCATTAGATTCTGGTAAAGGTCAGAAGTGACATCTGTGAAAAGCATTTTGTCCTGCAGCATCCGAAAATTGTCATTCTCTTAATATGGCTGTCACAATGCTTTGCCAAGTCTGCTTCAATTCAGTCCTGCCAAGGCCATATGGTTTAGGTCAGGAGAGCACTTAGTGATCTTGACTAGGTTTTCACTTAACACCACAAAATATATTTTCCTTTCAACAATCCAGATTGAGTCAGACTTCAGTAATGTTCTGTACAGTTTCAAGTCTTGACTTTGAATGTTAATATCTTCATCCGAGCTTTATTTTTTCTTTAAGAGCATTATGGTCGATACAAAATTGATAAAACTTTACACAGTGTAAAAGTATGGCCACAAAATTATTTTCCTCAATTTTATTTTAGAAGAAAATAAGTTAATACAGATTATGTTATCTTTCCAAGATATACTGCCTACACAGCACTTTAATTCAAGTGGTTCAATTGTCTCATTAAGCAATTGCCACATCAAGTAATGGATACGACCATGGTCAAATTCCACAAGTTTGACTTCAACCAAGTCAGGAAATGCTGCTACCCCCTTTGCCTCCCCCTCCCACTTGTCTGTCTCCAAAAGTCAGGTGAAGAGGCAGCTGGAGAAACTGAACCGGAACAAGGCTGCAGGTCCAGATTGTGTCAGCCCCAGAGTCCTGAAGGCCAGTACAGAGCAGCTCTGTGGGATTCTGCAGCACCTCTTCAACCTTAGCTTAACTCAGGAGAAGGTCCCAGTGTTGTGGAAGACATCCTGCCTTGTTCCAGTACCCAAAAGAACTCACCCATCAGTCATCAATGATTATAGACCCGTTGCCCTGACATCCCACATCATGAAGGTCCTGGAGAGACTCCTGTTGGCACCCCTGAATAAGCAAACAACAACGTATCAGGACCCACTGCAGTTTGCTTATCGCTGTGGATTTGGAGTTGAAGATGCCATCATCCACCTACTTCAACCAACCCACTGTCATCTGGACAAAGCAGGCAGCACTGTGAGGATCATGTTCTTTGATTTCTCTAGTGCATTTAACACAATTCAGCCTGATTTGCTTTGTCAGAAACTCCTGAAGACACAGGTGGAGCCCTCAACAATCGCCTGGATCAATGATTACCTGACCAACAGACCACAATTTGTGAGACTGAAGAATTGTGTGTCAAACCAGGTGGTCAGCAGCACAGGAGCACCACAGGGGACCGTACTCTCGCCATTCCTTTTTACTCTGTACACCTCAGAATTCCAGTACAAATCAGACACCTGTCATCTGCAGAAATACTCAGATGACTCTGCAATTGTCGGGTGTATCAGAGATGGACAAGAAGCTGAATACAGAGAGTTGCTGGACCGCTTTGTGACATGGTGTGGAAACAATCGTCTCACCTTGAATGTGAACAAAACAAAGGAGATGATTGTAGATTTCAGAAGAAACAGGGATAAGTCAAACACTGTTTCCATCATGGGAGAAGAAGTGGAGGTGGTTGAGGAGTATAAATACCTCGGAGTTCACCTTGACAACAGACTGGACTGGAGGCGCAACAGTGAAGCCGTCTACAAGAAGGGACAGAGCAGACTGTACTTCTTGAGGAAGCTTAGGTCCTTCAAGGTTTGCAGCAAGATGCTGCAGATTTTCTACAAGTCTGTTGTGGAGAGTGTAATCTCTTCAGCCGTCATCTGTTGGGGTAGCAGCATCAGAGCCAGGGATTTAAAAAGGCTAAACAACTTGATAAAGAAGGCTGGTTCTGTTCTTGGGACAACTGTGGAAAATCTGGAGATGATAATGCAAAGAAGGATTCTTCATAAAATCAAAAAAATTATGGACAACCCTGAGCATCCTCTTCATGAGACAATCATACAACAACAGAGCGTCTTCAGTCGGAGGCTTCTTCAGTTTCGCTGCAATACATACCGTTACAGGAAATCCTTCCTGCCCACAGCCATCATTATCTACAACAACTCCTTAAAGAATTAATTATATGAGCTATACCAACACTTAAGTTCCCTCTGGGATCAATAAAGTATTTTTGAATTGAATTGAATTGAATTGAAAACACAGGCTGTTGTACAGGTCTCCATAGGATACTTAGTTTCTCCTGCATGTCTAAACTAATCCTCATCAATATAAGGACTGGCCTCAGCAGAATAGTATCTAACAGATTTTACAAAATTATTCTTAAACTTGCAAAATAGCTTATAACAGTAGAGATGAAGTTTACAAAGTGGCTCACATGTCCATTTATGTGATTTGAGACAAATCCTGCCTAATGTGTAGGATTATTGTTTGCTAAATTATTATTGTTGAAATCAAAAATGAGTTTTTAGATAATGGTTGTAAAATAATCTCAGGTGGATTTTTTTATGTATTCCTATTTTGAATACTTGCATGATGTAAAAATTGTAACTCAATGCACACAGTTAAAAAATCATTATAGATTATAGAATATAAAATAACAGGTTTGATTATTTTTACTCTTGTTATTTTTGCACCTGACAAACAACAATCCATAAAGGTCCACATGTTTTATGTTTTTAGAAATTAACTAAAGTAACTGTCACACTGTTTTATTTTATCTTGGTACATTTATTGCTGCATCTAAAACTTAGTTTTATGTGTATATAAATGCGATGAAATACAAGACATTTTGTGAAAAACCAAGCCCTTTCATGTCTATCAATTACGGATATCACTTTTGCAATGAAGTCATTTGTGTTCTGTACCTAATCATCACCCAAACACCTGTGTATCAGTTAAATCAATTATACACAGGCAATGAGTACCCTCAAGTAATTAAGTTATTTAAATATTTTATATGAGGGGATCTTCTCTTTCACAGACAGAGTTTAGCCTAGCATGAGATTCAGTGATGATATTATTGTGTCATTGCTGCAAGATTTGAGTGACGGTTACTTGAATTCCTCAGGAGTGTTGCCTATTGTTGCTCTAGGAGCTATTGACACTAATGTTATAATACCAGTTTTTTTAAAATGTACTTCTATTTAAGTAGCACAATAATAGATTTAAAAATCTATTGGAATCAAATAGAAAAAATAAAAGAACTCCAATGGCTTGGTTCGTGTGTACGCCATTAAACTAATACTTTGATGAACCACTTTGATTCAGTTTCAGCATTCAGTCCTTTTTCTTTTAGCAGCCACATCTTGACTTGAAAGTATTTGCCCACTCCATCTTGCAAAAATTCTCCAAATCTCTCAGATTTAGATTAAATCTGTTGTCCACACCCCTATTCAAGATACACCAATATGGTGTACACTTTAGGACATCCTCAGGTCTTAAGTATACATCTGTCAAACCTCAGAAAAAACTGCCTCAGACATCAGACCTTAGAAAAAAACGCATCAGGTCTCAGGAAAACATTTGTCAGTCTTCAAACAAAACGGCATCAGACCAAACGGACTCAGACAAAACAGACTCAGGAAAAAGTGCTCATAGTGCGTTCTTTTCAGCCCGTTTTTTGAAGGATTTTTTTAAAAACCACAAATGACAAATTGTAGGGTGTAGAGTCCTAAAGAGCAGCAATACACACAGCTTTCTTAAAGACTTTCTGTTTTTTTTCCGAGTTTATATAATTAGAATGTCAAAACGGCTTTTGAGGACATAATTTACTTTCGGTCACTCAGAATTACGAGGTAACCGGAATGCACCATCAGAAGAGCCGGGAGGAAATGTCACTAAATAGCCGACATTGCCTGCGCTATCAAGTTGTGCTCTCCTACTCTCTATGGAGACAAGCTGACTGGCTTTGGCTTACTGTACAACGAGACACGGCCGTACGTCTCACATTTTTATTTATGTTTTCGTCATATTGTCAAGATGTAGGCCATCATAAGGCTCTTTCGGACTATACACTCTACAATTTGTTGTCCCGGGTTTGACTCCCGCCCCATTGACATTTACCAAATGTCTCTCTCCCCCCGTCTGTACTATCCACTGCAAATAAAGGTCACTATGGCCACAAAACCTTTAAAAAAGTAAGTAACCCAAGGAAATGTTGCTGCCATCTTCCTATTTCACAGTGGAAGTTGTATTCTTTTGTATTCAGTGTTGTTTTTTTGGCAAAGTTACATTTTGGAATTCTGACTCAAATTTTGGTTTGATTTCATCAGATTATAACATAGACATAAGCCTATTTTCCTCCTAGCTTTTGAGAGATATTTGCAAAGGATGTTCTGCTTTGGAGGAAATGTCTGCTGTCTTAGAGCCCTGCTCCTCACTCTATTCCTATGGAGAATACAGGAAGATGTTGTCACATGTAGACCACACCCAGTCCTTACTGGAACTTCCTGAAGCTCCTTTAGTGAAACTGTCAGCCTCTTGGCCATCCCCTAACCAATTTCCGTCTTGTCTTTTCAACAATTCTGAAATAAGTCGCAGTTTGTACAACATTACTGCCGTCGCATATTTTCTTAAATGACTTTCCTTATTGTGCCGTAGTGGGATTTTTTGTACCCTGCTCTTGTACAGTTCAATCCTTTTGATCCTTTTTAACCTGTCTGCAAGCTACGAGTTTAAGCTAAGGATGCAAATGTATAAAAAAAAAACAAAAAAAAAAAAAACAGAAATTCCAACTAGGCAGCTGATCTTTATTTCAGGTTAATCAGATTCAGTATAACTGATGGTAGGTGTGAACTCAAGACTGCTAAAAATTTACCCGAAGGTGCTTTAACAAAATATTATTTGAAGGATGTTCCCACTTATGCAAGAAAACGGTGGAACAATATTTGAATTGATTTATGATTGTGTCATTTTTGGCTCAAAAAACAAAATAAAACCATAATATAGGGCATCTTTAAGTTACAGTGCTCTAGCCATAATGTCAAAATCATCTCTGCCAACTATGGCATCAAAACGATGTCAGCTTAAAACGAAACTGAACAGATATATTGGTACTGAAAATTAAAATTGGCATTGAAGAATATAATTGTAACTGAAAATATAAATTTTGAATCTAAAAAGCAGCAGCACTGAAAAATTACAGTAGCATTGAAAAATAGATTGGCATTGTAAAAAAAGATGAAAGTGTGAAAACTTGATTGTGAGTTATTTGTTTAAATATATGTATTTTTAGTTTTAGTTTAAGATGGCATCATTTTGATGCCATAGTCAACCTGGCATAGCTGGATATGAAATTGCTGTATTAGATGTGTACAAATGTGATGCTGCAACTTTAAAACGTGAGTCACATGCTATGTGACAGGAGTATTAAAAGCCTTTTATCTACCAGTATTTATTTACCAGTTGTAGCGTCATTTAAAAGGTAATTAACGTAAGGAGGAAGCACCAAGACTTCCAGAATTGTGTTCAAAATACTTGCATAGTTTCCTTCGTGATAAATATGCAAAACAATTATTGTTGTTAACTTTGTGCAAATTGTTCAGGCAGTGAACACACTAAATATCACTACGAGTCTAAAATATACCTGAGTTCTTTCTTCAGTTACCTTTCTTTTTATTAGTTTCTAATTGAATGGCTGTTTGTGGGAAATTTAAACTGTTTCATTTAGGTAAAAGAAGCTAAGAAAGTTTTCTATTGCAGACTATAACTTTGACTACGGTCATAACCTCTCGATAGAGCCCCACTTAAAAAAAAACTTTTATTTAACTCAAAAATGCATTTTTACTAAGCAAAATAATTTCATTAACAACAACTGATACATGTTGCACAAATTGAAATTACAGTTCTTTGATCTGTGACACAAAAATGTTATTAGCTGAAGCACCACAAGTTCAAACCTCATGACAATGGATATGTAAACTTACCACAATGAGCCTCTTTTGAAAGAAGATAAAATATTTCACTTGAGAACAGGGTGCTCAGAGGAAAAACAGGGACATAACCATAACCTTAAGAACTGATTTAAGCTAACCCCTGTCTCCCTTTTGGTTGTAATCAGCTCTGCACACTTTCTGTCATACTCCACAGCCATAATGTGCTGCTGAATGTTGCCAAGGAGATGTCAAATACTCTGTGGTCCTGTTTAGAGTTTGTGTCAGCCACAGGCCTCTGAATCATTTTGAGAGTTTTAGTAATGCTCTGTATAAAAGCACAAGTTTATTGATGTATATGTCTTTGTCAAGATCATTTCTGCTCAAAAAGGGCTGGTTTGGCTGAAGGGACAGTTTTTATATTGAGAACGGATGACAGTCCAAGCATTGTGGGATGCGTGATTATATCTTAGATTTTCTATAGTGGTGCAGAGTTAAGTGTTTGATTGCACTGAATTTAACCACTTCCATTAAATGAGGGGAAAAAATTCACTCATATGGCAAAAAGATATAATTCAGTTACTGGTTTGCTTTAAAAATGCATTTCTTAACATTTCTATTGAGGTCTTTTTTCACATTCTATTTGAACTAATTTTGTACCGCTTTGGTTTGTCTGATTATCTTTGGGAGACATGCCAGTGTCTGCAGTGATTTATACCACCCACTCAAGTTGTGTTCCCCCCTTTCAGGCACATTGTGGTCTGTGGTCATATTACCCTCGAAAGTGTCTCCAACTTCCTCAAAGACTTCCTACACAAGGACAGGGATGATGTCAATGTAGAAATTGTTTTTCTTCATAAGTAAGTTCATCCTTTCCTTCTTTAAATATGTAGGGTATTGCAGAACATTATGCTTTATTCAAGGTGTTTTCACATTTTCTAACCCTTGTCCTTTTTTTTGCATGATAGTATTTCCCCTAATCTTGAGCTGGAAGCCTTGTTCAAACGCCATTTTACTCAAGTTGAGTTTTACCAGGGATCTGTTCTCAACCCTCATGATTTGGCCAGAGTAAAGGTATTGTTGCTGACTAAAGTTTTCAAAATCAGAACAAGTCTCAGAAAGCCTCAGTTGAAATTATTTGTAAATTGAATTTAGAAAATAAAGCACATTCATTCTGCAGGCCTTCCAAGCATGGAAAAACTATGTTGCAGAAAATAATAACATACTATTAAAAGCATTTGCTTGTTTGGTTCTTTCCACATAGATCGAGTCAGCAGATGCCTGCCTAATTCTGGCCAACAAATATTGTGCAGATCCTGATGCTGAAGATGCCTCTAACATCATGAGGTACAGTATAAGGTCCTGTGGAACCTAAAATCAGTAGGAAGGGACTTGTTGCTGTGTTAGATTTCCATGTTGAATCTCTCTGGTTGTTTTTCAAGGGTCATATCCATCAAGAACTACCATCCCAAGATAAGAATAATAACACAAATGCTACAGTATCACAATAAGGTAAGTGTTAAAACATTTTTTGATAAATTTTCAGCAATGGCCGTTTGAAAATGGTTTGATGAATTTAAACCAGTAGTACCAGAGTAGTGTTTTGAAAACCATATAAGCACTTACTGACATGATGAATGGCTAAGACTAAGGTCTTTTGTGGTACAACACAAAGTTTGTGCTACAACAGAAAATAACATGTTTAAACTAGTGGTGGGAGGCAATAAAATAAATAAATAACTGGAGGCCGTCCTATTAATTAAACTTGATTAATTGTATCAAGTAGTGGTATTTGTTGATTCAAATCAAGTAAATGTGTGATGACAGAATCAATCAAGCGACATGTGTACTGTACTTGTGTACTGCAACAGTCCACATTTTCTTTGTGCCTTGCAAACAAAACTTAGGAGCATCACGGCCACCTACTGGGCTGGAGTTTGTGTGAATCTTTTTACTATTCTGTTTGTTATCAATGCTCATTGATGTTTTTTTGAAAAGCGGACATTTATTTGCACAGACAGATAACCTTGGGGTTCTATTGCTCTACACTCACTGGGAATGTTAACTTTGAAATGCAACCATGTTAACAATCTGTTGCCACTTACTGTATTTGAGATATTAAAAAATTTTGTTAGTAACTTAATGTTGTCATGAAATATATATATATTTTTGTACATTTGTACAAATATATATATATATATATATATATTTGTGTTTAATCTATCATATTTATATTAAAATTATGAATTTGATTGGTTTAATGTACTTTGTTTGTTTAATAAGAACAATTTATAGATTTAATAAATCTTTTTGTATTGTATTGTATTACACAATGCTGTAATAGTAATGGAATTGTGCTGTTGTGAGCTGGCTAACCAGTTGCTGGTTGTCCCAT
Organism: Valencia hispanica; assembly: GCA_963556495.2. NCBI lineage: Eukaryota > Metazoa > Chordata > Actinopteri > Cyprinodontiformes > Valenciidae > Valencia > Valencia hispanica. The sequence continues at coordinate 28,939,445 of OY747711.1, forward strand.
GTGTGCTTTGTATTTTCATATACGTAAGAAGTTAATACATGGTGAGAGAGTTTAGCCAGCTAAATCATCTATGTTTTAATAAAATTTCAGTTTTCTAGCTGTCAGTTGAGTCAAAAATTAAATTGAACGTATAAATGGGCAGATTATATCAGCTATTTACCAATATGAACTATTGCTTTAACAGAGTCTACACCAAAGATTTCTATAGTCTCCTTTGTTTCATGACCTTTCTGCCTGTCCTGCTCTGAAGGCCCATCTGCTGAACATTCCCAGCTGGAACTGGAAGGAAGGTGATGATGCTATATGCCTGGCTGAGCTGAAGGCTGGCTTCATTGCCCAGAGCTGTCTGGCCCAAGGCCTGTCGACCATGCTGGCCAATCTCTTCTCTATGAGGTCCTTCATTGAGGTAACTCAGAGGAACAGATTTACTCGCCTTGTCTGTCCATCTGAACAGACCGAAGTGTTACAGATGAGGGGATTCTCAGCATTCTGGAGATTATTTTTGGGCACGATTAAGGCTGAGGTTAACACAAGCACTGTTTCGTATCTTATCTGGTGACAGATGGGCTAGATCTGTGGGAATTTCACCATCCTTGTGCAGAGAAAGACATTCATTGCTGTGTTTACAGTCATTTTGGCACGTTTTTTGTGACAACTCATCTGGAATCTGTTCAGTGTTTCTTTGGCCTAACACTAAGATAGTTGCTTCTATCAAAGACCTGTTTTCCTGTCATAAAGATGATGGATCATCTAATAATGACCTGGCTGATGCTTTGCAAGAGAACATCTGCAGCCCACATTGGACAGATGTTGGAGAGGAAACAGTGCTGCTTTTTTTCTTATAAAAAATAAAATGCGCACATGAGATTTCCATGTTTTTTTTTCTCAGATTGAGGAGGACACATGGCAAAAGTATTACCTTGAAGGAGTGGCTAATGAGATGTACACAGAGTATTTGTCCAGTGCCTTTGTAGGCCTCTCCTTCCCCGCTGTGTGCGAGTAAGTATCTAGTAGGTTTCTTTCATCTAAATGAAGACAGACTAATGATTGAAAACATCAGTCATCTGCTTTTGTAGATTTCTTCTCTAATATAGTGTTTTTGTTTTCCAGACTGTGCTATGTGAAGTTGAAGCTGTTGCTTATTGCCATTGAATTCAAGTCTGAGCAGAGAGAAAGCAGGTTTGTGAACTGAATCTTCTTGTCACATTTGTGTGTTAACAGTGAACTTCAGAGGGGTTTGTTTCTGGTAGTAATCACTGGATTTTGTTAGATGATCGGTCTTCAGACTTAATGCAAACCCATAAGGGTTCATCTATTAAAGCAAACAGTTCAGTATATTACAAAACACTTGGGTAAAGTGATAAGAACTCAACAAGAAAGCACTTAATTTATGTGCATACTTCATTGGAAAAATATTCATACCCCTTGAACCTTCTCACATTTTGTCCCACTGCAACCACAAACTCAATTGTATTTTATTACGATTTCATGTGGAAGACTAACTTAAAGTTATGTTGAAATGATAGGAAACAAAAATAAAAGAGTGGTGTATATTTAATTTGCTCCATTTAGATTGTTTTTCTAACCCTACTTTAAACTTTACTCAACAATGAATGTTAAGTTAGACAACCATATCCTAAGCTTTGAACATTTCATAGATGTTAGTTCAATCTATGTTCAATCTGACATCTTAAAATTGAAAGAAACACAGTTGCAAATTTATCAAGACATGGCCATCCACCTCATTTCAGCTAATCGTGTACGTACAGAGAAGTGGCATTAACAAAGCCATTGTTGAAAACCATGCAGGTTTCTTTTGCTGTATGCCACAAGCAATGGTAGTGACAGACCAATGGAAGATAAGGCTCTGGCCAGATGTGATCAAAACAAAAATGTTTTGGCTAACATGTAAAATGCTGTGTTTGAAAAACCAACACTCCACACACCCTCCTCAACCTGGGACAGTGGTGGCTGCATGATGCTGTGGGAGGCTTGTCTTCAGCAAGGACAGGGAAGACGATCAAAGTGGATGGAAAAATGGATGAAGCCAAATAAAGGGCTAAATATTGAAAAAGACTTGGATGAAAGTTCACCTTTCAGGACCACAACTCTAAACATATCACCAAAGCTACAGTACACTTTAATGATTTAGATCTAAGCATCTTTGTTTGTTAGTTTCCCAGTCAAAGTCTGGACCTAAATCCAGTTGAGAATCTGTGGCAAAAACTGATGTTCCTCGAATGCTCTTCATACAAACTGACTGAGCTTGAATTATTTTGCAAAGATGAATGGGCCAAAGTGCTACTGTGTAGACCTGCAAGTTTGACATATTTTAAAGACTAGTTGGTGTAATTAAAGTGAAAGGTGATTCTACAAAATATTTACTCAGGGTGGCTAAATATCAACTCTCAAACTGGCTGAATACCAACTCTCAAACTTTCACACCAACTTTTCACACCAACTTTCCCCATGGTGTGAAAAACAATTGTCTTACCTTGAATGTGAACAAAACAAAGGAGATGATTGTAGATTTCAAAAGAAACAGGGATAAGTCAAACACTGTTTCCATCATGGGAGAAGAAGTGGAGGTGGTTGAGGAGTATAAATACCTCGGAGTTCACCTTGAACAGTGAAACCAGGGGTGGACTGGGACAAAAATTCAGCCCTGGCATTTTCTGCCCAGACCAGCCAACTACATTATTAGCCGACACTACATAAAAGTCCACAAATCTCGCAGCATCTCCTCTCATGCATACCACAGTACAAATGAGAATCATATTCCTTGATAGCAGTTAACAAATAAGGCACAGAACTGTGAACTCAAGGACTAAAACTGACACCTATGGCAATCAATCACTTAGTATTTATTCATTAAAGTCTCAACAGAACAAATCAAGTATTAATTCATAAAACATTTTAAGACACATGATATACTCAAATCAGAGACGTCTCAGTAGTAGCCAAAATGTGAAGTGGAGGCAATGAGAGAACAAGCCCCCAAAAAAGAAAAAATTTCCAAAAATGGTATGGGGATTCAAGGGTCATTTGAACTTCACATTGCATTGAGTTATCTAATGCAAATCTTTAATTGGGTTTTTCTCAAAATGAGTTTTTTCCAATATTCTTGAAATCAGTTATACCTATGTTCACCAAACTTTCCACCATTGTTCTATGTTATGAGCTGAAAAAAATTGCAGAGCGATTTGTCAATACATTCTTCTAAAAAATATATATATTTGCTATTTTGTTAAAGAAAAATTCAATCTGTCTCTCACCAATTTTGAGATACGTTAAAAAATATATGCAAATCAGCACTTTTTTAACCAGATTACACCTCATTTGCATATCTAAACAACATTTATATCAAAACTTCTAATACAAAATATGTTTGTTTTAATACTAGGATTAAGTTTGTCAAGTTTCATCAAGGTATCTTGAAGGTAACTTTTTTCCCTATTCACCTGTAGTGTCTCCCTTTAATGTTTACTGTTGCTATGGCAACCAGAGACCGCTGCCATTAGTAAGTGTCACAATTTGGTATATTTAACAAAATCAACCGCAACTACCAACAGTCAGCCCTTCAACTCTGGGCTAATATGTTGTCACAAGTATTCAGTTATTCAGGTCACATCGCGGTCAATGTAAAACCGTTTTGAGCATCTGAGCATCCTCTTCACTAGACTGTCTTACAACAACAGAGAGTGGGTGTTTCTCAATGCCAAGGAACCTCGCCTTGATACCTTGGTCCCGCCCCGGTTGCCTAGGAGATACGTCATCAGGGACCGTCAAGCCGTGTTCCAATGTTCATGTGCTACCGAGGCGTCTGTCCTCCGTTTGTCTGCCGTTTAGCTAACTGACCAAGGATACATGAGAGGTGCCTTGATGCCTTCCCCCCGTCAAAAATTTCCCAGAATACAGTGCGGTATTTTCAAAAAGATTGCGGATCAGCTACTTTGGGGGCAAATTTCTAGATTAAATGTAAGTCAACTAATTTGTAGCTATCGGGCTTATATCTAAAATTTTTTTTAGATCCAAAGCATTTATCTATGGTTGGTTAGTTGCTTAGTTGTTGCAGCTTCAATGGCTAGCAGGTACTAAGTCCCTTACACATTTGATTTAACCAATATATACACAATTAAAAAGTAAAATGCTCGTTATACATCTATATTGAAACTTATATGTATTAAATGGGCGGGACGTAGACAGAGCGAGTAAGCAAAAGGCAGGCTCTGGGCAGCCGCGGTCACGTGATGTAAGTCTGTTCTGTTTAACCGTTTTCTTTGACCAAGGAAGGACAGTGTCCTCGTAAGCAAGGCACCTTGTCTACCAAGGCATTGCCCGGGTAGGCTAGGTTCCTTGACATTGAGAAACACCTAGTGTCTTCAGTTGGAGGCTTCTTCAGTTTCGCTGCAATACAGACCACTACAGGAAATCCTTCCTGCCCACAGCCATCATCATTTACAACAACTCTTTAAAGAATTAATTATATGAGCTACAACAACACTTAATTTTCCTCTGCGATCAATAAAGTACTTTTGAATATGAATTGAAACCTTTTCGGATTGGTATTTGTAAAATATTTTGAAACGTATCCATCATTTTCTTTCCACTTCACAACTATGCACTACTTTGTGTTGGTTTCTCGCATACTGTGAAATCCCAATGAAATACATTGTAGTTTGTGGTTGCAACGTGATAGAATGTGAAAAAGTTTATGGGGTATGTATAATTTTGCAAGGCACTGTATGCGTATGCTGTACAGTAATCACGCTTGTCCTTATTTTTAATGGATATAGGTAAAATATTCCTCATTTCATTTTGATTATTTTTTTGCCATATTTAAATTTTAGTAACACATAAAAATAAGTTGTTAGTGTTTGTTAGTTGTTTTGTTTCAGTTCTTTGAAACATAAAAATATTAATTAAATTCTACCTTCCTAATCCTATAATCTTTCTATATACCACAATCCGCAGTATTTATTGTTAAATCCAAAATTATGTATACCCATGGCAGATTTCTATTTAGAATTACTTTTATATAACAAATTATTTTTTTTCTTTTGAAAATGAGGCAGAAATCTCTAAAAAGACAATAAAATGATGTAAAAGAGTTCTAATTTTGAAATACATTTACTAGTTTTGATTTATGTTATTAAAAAAATACGCTCAAAACTACGTAATACTCCACTTAATAATCAGTGGAAAGATCTTAATTGACATTACAGCAACTGGACCCTCATTGAAGAGCTTTTTGTCTATTTCTACTGGCATTTTGATAATTTATGTTAGTTCCAAGTCTTTATGGTAAGGCTTCGTTGCCATTATCCTAATATTTAACTTCCTCTGAAGACTTTATATCAGATTCAAGTGAAGACTGTCTAGGCTACTCCAAAGATTACTTTAAACTTAAAACTGTCAGACATATGAAAACCTTTGAGCTTAATTATATTTTTTGATATGAGTATTATCTTAAGCAACACATTTGAGAAATGGTTTCAGACAACTAAGTGGTGACTGCACTAAAATATTCTTATTCTTATCAATACCATCTGGAGATTTACATTACAAGTATGCTGCACATTCTAATTTCACATTGTTTTTCCTGAAGTTGACTGTGTAGTGTTTCCATTTAAGTCTGTTTGATTATAACTAACTCTGCCTTACTGTTTACTCCATGACAACAAAGTGTTTTTCTCTGTTTTCTCAATTGCCAAATCATTCCCACCCCTCCCCATTTTGCCTTTATGAAATGTTTTTTTTGTGTGTATGTGTGTGTGTGTTCTGACAAACCTGCATGACAATGTGCATTTACAGAAATGCTCATTTTGACATTAGTACTTCATCCAATATTAGCATTTTAACATGATTTTGTTTGCTCATATTTCTTTCAATTTATTTTACCTAAGAGAATTCCCTTACAGTGGTTTTCAAAGAACACACTCCTCTGTTAATGCCCAGGTTTCGTGATGCTAAAAGCCTTTGACCACGATTAATTAATCCAGATCATTTTCTTCTTCAGTTTGAGAAACAAACAAAAAAATCAACTAAAAGACAAACAAACCTGTTAGAGGTAAAAAACGTAAAAGAATAAAAGAAAAAAGAAAAAGGTCATAATAACCTGCATTAGTGTGCACTTGTTTGATAGAAGTCCATCAACATCCCCCATTGCTACCTTTAAAATATTTGTTCTATAGCCTTGCATCTTATGAAGTCACTCTTTTGTTGATTTGGATGAATGCTTGGACTCACTGTAATGTTAAAATCAACAATTTCATTTATTATAATCTGCAACTGTCTAGCATAATCATTTTATTTTTGGTGAAATCTGACAGTTATTAAGAGCTGTCTATAATTTCCACAACCTTGACTTGAATGTCTGTTTCATCTGAAAACCAGTAATCACCATGTTCCTCTGTGGTGATTCTCAGTGTTGTTTGGAATTGTGACCCAGTTTGATTTTATCAGGTCATGACACCTCATCCTTCAAGTTAGTGGTAGATTTCACCTAGGTGTGGATATTTTCTTTGGAAGAAAATACTTCTGTCTTAAAGCCTTACTCTCTAGTTTAGACAAATAGAGAATACAGGAGATTGCTGTGCAAAAACAGTACTTGTCAGACATTTCTGCTGCTCCTTTAGTGCTACTACCAGGCACTCCTCAGCCTGACTGACCAGATTTGGATCATATTTGTATCTGCTTTGGGGTACTCTGTTTTTGTGATGTCACTCTTATCCAATATCTTCTCAAATTGTCAATGGTTGTCTTTACTGTATTATGGCATATATACAGTATAATCTTGATTTGTAAATTCTTTTGATCTACTTTTACCTATCTGCAAATTGTGGCATTAGCTAAAAGATGCAAATGAGCAAATGGCAGAAAGATCAACTTATTATAGATTAGACATATTGAATATAATACTATGCGAGCCGTGAACTCAAAAAGACTAAAAGATTAAATTATTTTAAAATGTACTTTAAAGATGTGTTGCACTTATTTGACCAGGGTAATGGAGCCTTTCATTTTTTTATATTTTCCCTCTCACAGATTTGTTTGTTTTCATTTGAATTACAGGAGTTATGTATGATATTAAAAGTGAAAAAAAGTAATGAGTTAATTTATTATGGTCTTTTATTTAATCCTAAAAGTTTGGCTGCTTAACATCATTGTACACGTTTGATAACCACTGCATATACAGTTTAATGACTTCATGATCTTCTTTTCCTATTTTTTCCTTTATATTCTCAGGCCTTTTCATGACTACCAACAAAATTTGTGCCAGTCAAAGGCAATCGATTTTTACAGATTAATATATATGTGTGTATATATATATATATATATATATATATATATATATATATATATATATATATATATGTGTGTATATATATATATATATATATATATATAGACATTTTTCCCCCTAAAGTAATCATAGTCATCTCTAGGTGCAAAGACTTCAGCATTGGACTTGCATCAAGTGCTGCCAATAAGACCTATTTAGTGAATATGCAGAGAATTATGTAGCAACAGTTACATTATCCTCTTCTTTTTATGTCAATGAAAACTGTTTGATTTGAGATTTTTTCTTGTTGTTTGCAGAAGCCGAAAGCGGTATGCCCTCTACCCTATCTTACTTCCAAAGTTCCACCCAATCTCCACCACTTTAAAGCTTCTGACTTTGGGAGTTTCCCCCAAGGATATTTTTCCAAACACTATCTCACGGCCTCTTTTTTTCTGACTTTTTATGGTGTCCCTTGTGCTGAATGCACTAACTTCTTTGCAGGCAGAGACAGAGAGGAGAGATAAATTTGACATGTTTGTAGAAGTGCTGTTTCTTTGTCTTTGCTGTTGTCAGTGTACCAAGGCCAAACTCTCACCCTCTTCATATCTACTTCTATTTTGGTCTTTTTTCAGTTTTGTCCTTAAACTTTTTAATTGATTTCTTTTTTTCTTCACTTTCAGTTCTTTTTTCAGTGTTTCTCATTTAAGACCCTTTTTATGTCTGTTATATCTGAGAAGATCAGCATTCCACCCATTGGTGTTTTTATATCAGTGTCAGAGCAGTACTTTGTGGTTTTTGTCTCAGAATAAATTAGCTTATGTGCAAACATGTTGGATCAGATGTGGTGTTGAAAAGCACTGATCTGTTTATATTGATCTAGGTTGATTGACAAAGTACTTTACATTGCTATCAGCAGTGGCTGACACAGCAGCATGTTTTTGCCTTCATGGATTTTAATATCAACCTCACATCAACCCTTTTTACTGATAATGGCGCACTCTAGAAGAAGCATGGAGCTGTTGAATTTGGATAAATTAGATTCATCCAAACAAAACTTTTTAATTCACAAGCACAACGATTCACTTTTGCATTCCATGACCCTTTCTTATTCTGTGCTACATGTGTATCCATATGTGCATGTTTGTGTGTCTAAGTATGTGTGACTACCTTGAGAGGGAGATTTTTGTGGGTGAATGTGCATTTCGTTTTTCGTCTCAGCCACCATGTACAGTCATGCTCATGCGTCTCTCGAGTAGATGTTCCTAAGTGAGGTCACTTCCTGTCAGTTTGGTGTTTGAGAAAAAATCCAACTGCACAGAAGTTACTGCAACCGTCTGCATCTACGTACCTGTCCCTATACCTGTACTGCGGTGGCTATGCGTTTCTGTTTGATTACTGTCCTCTTCATACTGTTTGGTAACTGCATGCTCCAACAAAGTCACATAAGATGTTTGATGCTTGCCTTGTTGCTCACAATATGAGGTTTTGAAACTTTGATTTTTACCAATTTGCACCTGATTTAACAAAGATATTATGGAGTGATACACCTGTAACATCTCAGATTTGGGCAGCAATGTTTGTGGAACTGTTTTAGTTGAATTAGTTGGTGTTCCTTATACTAAATAGCATGCCAGGCAATAATGTCTGTCAACTCCTTATGGAGCCATTCCATATGAGGACATGCAATTTATAGACATATGAAAAATAACAATCTGATCTGCATGACTGGTGCAATACGATCATTCAGGATATATATATATATATATATATATATATATATATATATATATATATATATATATATATATATATATATATATATATATATATATATGTATATATATCTGCCATAGAGTTATGATTACCTGAGGGTGAAGTGAGTGACACCGTTCATTTGAGACTGTATGGTTGTTTTGACGCGGCGCTCCCTCATATGAACACTGTTTTGAGGACAGAAATTGAAATTGTTAATTATCAAAAGAAACGAAACAGGGTCTTCGAAGTTTTCAGATATATTACTAGAATACATGAGGACATGCGGACACATACAAATTTGTTGGCACCTTCTGGTAAGGATGTTTAAAAAGGTTGTAATTAAATTCATGTTTTATTGTACTACCATAATCTCTAACTGAGCATTTTTGAAAATGAAAAAAATTTATTTGAGCACATCCCACTGTAACCTCACTTTCAATGCTAAGTACAAGTCCTAGGACCTTGTCTTCTCCTGTGTCATTTCACAAAGTTTACAGAGAGGGAGTTTTTAGTATTCCTCTTTGCACAGTCTCTCTAGATGATCTAGACTGCATGGTCCTCTTTATTTTCTGCCATATTTAGCTTTTCCTACATATTTAAGATGAAATTGATATTACCATAGAAATGACAATGGAAGAAGGTTTACGCATTTCTTTATTGATTTGTCCACATGTTTTGGATCATTATTCTTCGAAAAGACCCAGTAACAGCACATTTTTGGTTGCAGGTAGAGTTAATGAGATTTATTTTTTAAACCTCACGTCCACCATATTTGTAATGGGCAATAGGTGGTTTTCCACATTTTTATTCTTGGTTTCACACCATACCCAGATCAGGTTTTTGATGCTAAGGAGCTGAGCAAGACACATTTTCAATTTTAAGTCCCAGGGGTGTTTTCTAAAGTCCATGTGTATCTTTATGATTGTAGGACATCTTGTGCTTGTTATTTACAACTGAACCACGATGTGCCACTATGTCATCATTTGGTTAGATTTTTCTTTTACTCCCAGTGTAAGATAATGCTACTGCAGTAATCATATCATATAAATAGTATCACAATATGTGAATGTAAAATGTGTGTGCATATTTCCACTATGGTGGACAATAAAGTTCTATTCTATTCTATTCTATTCTATTCTATTCTATTCTAAAAGTTGCATTTATTTTAAGGCTTTTTACACATCCTTACCAGGGAGGCCAAAAATGTGTCCACATCTACAAATAAGAAACAAACAAAACAATCAAAAACCTTGCCACATGATGCACAGGGACTAGAATTTTGGTACTAGACACCTCCAAATGTCTCTTGTCCATGACCTGAATGTCTAGAAGTAACAGTCATGATTTGTTGGCAAAGATGAATCTCTTCAACACTACTGTTTCCAGAGCTCAGAGGAAAGATTGTTTTGTAATCAATTTTCAAATAAATCAACTTTGTCATTTCTATGATGTCTATAATGGGAACTCCTAAAATGCTACTAAATAGATGTTTATTATGCATTAATATAACTCAAGTCAAAAAGAAACCATCTCCACTTTCTCAGTTATTAAAAAAACATATATAAGAAGGAAAAACAAAAACAAAATCATCTATCATCTGAGCTTTTAATTTGAAGAAGTGTAATTTTTTTCAAAAGGTTGTTGGTTGAGTGTTTTAAAACCTTAGTCCACACCCGCATCATTGATGATTGTTGCCCTCAGGTAACCATTAATGACCAGTGTGTTGGGGTGTCCGTGTGTGTGTGTACGTGTGCGTGAATGTGTGTATGTGTTTACAGTATATATGTGTGTATTCTGTGTTGTAGTCTAATTAATGGGGAATGATACAGCCAATCACTGTAAGAGTTTTGAATTGAGTCCACTCATAAAAATACTCTCATATATCTTTTAATACAACATTATTGTAGTGAAAAATAGATATATATTAAATTAAATAAGTATTAATTTAACATTTTTCCTGAATTATCTTAATTTAAATGGTACTACTATTTTTATGGGGACCTATTTTACTTTTCTTATCTTTTAATTTTATACGATAATATATATCTTTCAAAGCACTCTAATATATCTTTATAGAGTCACAAGAGTTGACAGAAAGAGCTGTTCATTCCCTTGCATCCCAATGTCAATTACTAACTGAAACAAGTACTATAACTGTACATTCTCTATACTGCAGCCGTGTCTCAGTGGCCATCATAACATATGTTTTGCCAAGATGACTGTATTTGAGTGTTGAGACTAAAACCACTCCATGGCCATGATTTTAATTATTTCTGCCCCCGTCCCTTTTACTCGTACCTCTCTTTCCCTCTTCTCACCCCCTGACCAGTCCAGTACCATTTTGTGAGAAAGAAAAGAATTAAAATTCAGTGTCTGATCATACTGTTGAACATTTTGTCCATCTGTGTGAATATCACATACACAAACTAAACAAAAGCAAAGGGACCATATCTTTTCATACTAACCTGACACACATAAAGTAACTAAATTAGAGTGGAGAACACTGAAACATAAAATTCATTCATATCAATGCAGTCCCAGCTAGATTAAAAGCCTTAGCAAGTGTGTGTACCATTCCTCTTGATTAGCATGTTGTGGGCATGATCTGAGAGATGTCTGGACATTAATAAGCCTTTTTTCTGTCTGTATGTCTTTGATTACCCAGCATCCTCATCAATCCAGGCAATCACCTTAAACTGCAGGAGGGAACGCTGGGATTCTTTATTGCTAGCGATGCCAAAGAAGTAAAGCGGTAACTACCACCCTGATGGAAAGAAAAACAGCCCAAAACAAAACTCGCCACCGGTCATTGAGTAAATGAAGTGCTTAATATTTTCCCTGTCATTTTTAGAGCATTTTTCTACTGCAAAGCTTGTCACGATGACATCACAGACCCCAAAAGGATCAAAAAGTGCGGCTGCAAACGACGTAAGTATCTGTCCTGTTACTGGGCACCACTGGCACCTTTCCTTCCCTTCCTCTCATTCCTAAACCAACTTGTGGGTTTATTTGTCTCTTTTTAACACATCAGGTCAGATTCTACGCAAATCTAAAAGCCTCTCATTGTGCCATTGTTGTTCTGTTCTGTACTAATGTGTTTTATGTCATCACACCATTATACTCATAGGAAAGTGTTTGATATGGGTCCCATTTGAACTGCCATATCATTCATTATGGTAGGCTTAATTTGTTCAGAGTTCTTTTGTCTTCTAGTAAATATTTAAATATTGTCATCACAATGTATACGAAACAAATGAGTGTAAGCAACAAATAGCTACTTTACACAAAGAATATGGTAAAAATTGAGCTAAAGTAATAAAAAAAACTATATATCAAACTGCAAATCCACTTAAAGTGCAATTACTGACAGACTTAAGACATGGGTTTTTCCCTTAGTGTTTACAACATTTAATAGCAGACTATTCAACAATTTGTACTCTTCTAGCTCTACATTGGTTTTAATATCTGCAAATACAACATAATTTAATCAATTCCTTATACATAAATCCTGGAGTAGTTATTATTGAGCTCAGTTACTCTGCTGAAGGACTTCATATGCAGCACCCTCCACACCTAAAGGTGTGTTAAAAGTCAGAAAATCATCTGCATCATAATTAGTGGCACCTCTAACATTTCCAATAAAATAAATGTAACTAAAGCCTTTATATATAGTTTTTGGTTTGATCAGTGTCTAGAGGCTTGCGTAATCTATGAATTCCTGTTTACCTAGGGATGTAAATATGACATTGCATCAATAGACGCTCTTCAATATGGGAAAGACAAAAGAATATGCTTTTTAAGTAAGCCAGAGAATAGCGATAATCCATGCACATTTACTCAGAGGAAAATGTTGCAGACAGAGAGCTTTCAGCAAATAACACGACTTACTGGGATTTTATTTTCCATAGGCTTATTATTAACTCCTGTAGTGTCATATATTGTACTCAGACGCTCATGCTGCAAGCTTGTTCTGCAGTGTTGAATTAAGAAAATCAAACTTCCCATTAATGGTCTCCTTAGTACTCCAATACTTTAAATAATTTCAAACTTTTGAAAACTTGAACAATCATATAACTTCGTTCATCACTATGGCAGCCACTTTATTTGCCATGATTGTCTTTAAACAAACATGGAGGAAGTTGGTCAATTACAGACACACACGCACACATACACAAGACCCCTGAGGTTTCTCCTCACACAGTAAAATTTGAATGTTTTTAAAGATTCTTACACATCTTTACAAGAGATGGTAATAAATGTGGAGGGTGCTGTACATGGTGGTAATAGACACCATAAGGTACTGTCTCTAAATGTCCAGAAATTTGAGATGTAAACATGCAGATATTCCATAATTGGAGCAAAAACATCACTTAATTGTAGCATGCCATTTAACAGATGTCAGTTGTCAGGTAATATTAGCCAATTGGTAAAAAGTTCAGGTAGAAGTTGTATATTTTCAAATAAGTTCACAGGCAGATACAGTAAATAGATAAAATAAAATAAAAACATTTATTTATTCAAACATTTTGTTTTTAATCTGCCTCCTAGATTTCAAGTAAATTAAATTTAGGACTCATAATATGATGTTGAACACAACAATAAATTTAATGTTGTTATGTAAGTTGCCCCTAAAAAGTTTCATTTATAGAAAAATCAGTTCCTGTGCTGTCGTGGAACACTGTCCGGCAGTATGTTCTGGTATATCATGTTCTGTTGTCCTTTATTGTTTTTTGTTTCCACGTTTCTTTATGACCAGTGACAAACTTTTGATGTATTTCCTTCCCTGCTGCCATTGGAATACACCTCTTTATTTTAACTACTCATTGGTAGTGATTTATTGTGAGTAAAGAAAATGGGTGTCCTAATACCCAGAGTGCAGTGTGTTTTATATTTTCCTCTTTAGCCAATAGTATATTGTATCGATGTTGCATGTACCAGTGTAGCTTCTGCATCCCTTTCCTCGCCTCTCATTTCTTACACTGTGCTCAGACCAGAACAGACCAAACCAAACCGAAAGAGATCTAAAACTAGCATCAGGGCTTCTCCTTTTTTTACTGACACACAGACTAGCAGGAAGAAAGAAATTAAATGTGACCTAATCTAATGGCCTTTGCAGTTTTTGGCAACAATTTGAGAATCAATCTAATCTCATATTTTTATGCAGAAGCCAATCTGCTCTGCCAGTTTTGTCACTATCCCCTAATAAACTAATAAAAAAAAGTGATGCTAAAGTGTAACCATATACAGGCAAGAGCTGCTGACATTTAAATTGACCTGCTTTCTGTCAAAGGAACATTTGTGCGGCTGTGTTTTTTTCTCCCAGAGAGCAGAAATTGTCCTTGTGGGAAGTTCTGTTAAATCCTAACAAGCAAAGTTGCCAAATCACAATCAAAACAATCTGGTCTACTTCTTGTCCTACTTTTTTTCTGTGATCTAAGCTCTCATATTTCCTAAACTCTGGCTGAGGTTTCAGAGATAATCTTCTCCCGTCAGACTTGAAATGCCACTACAGCAGTGTTGAGCATTTCAAATCTGGACAGTCGTCGGGCCCTGTATATTTTCAACTCGCTGCCCTGGGTGATAAGTCTATTAGAAATATTCAGAAACAATAAGTGCCATAGCATTCAGTTCCCACTAGATGGTGATACTCTTCCAGTCATGTGCAATAGTGAATATTTATGTCTGTGGAAGAAACTCAAATCCCCTGAAAGCTGTTCAGCAAAAATACAAGGATAGATTTGTGGATTTGTCAAATAAATGTGATGAAAAATTTAACACATCTTATACAAATTTAACCCTGCCTAAATTGTTGTGTCATTTTGTACTCTTTGATTTTTTATGTTTACATGATACACACATTGCTCAAAAGATTTGGGAAACTGTATCACTTTCCTTGCACTCTTGCTGAATAATTTCAAAAACAAAGCTTTCAGAGGGGATTTACATCAGAACGCTGCTCTCTTAGGTACATCCTTTATATTCAACATAGCACCCCCAATTGCATGTGTTTGAGTGTGATGTCCTCTGGTGAATTATAGGAGGGAGGGACTTATCAAACCAAACACCCATGCAGACAGTTTACCAGGGTAGCTGTTATGTTGAATCATCAATCAGGGATGCCCTATAATGAACAGCTCATAGTCCTTGACCAGAATCTGGATATCTGTGAAGTCAGAAGTAAAGGGCATTGTCAGAGTGTGTGTGAGTGAGTTTGTGTATGCGTGCCTTTTGTTTCTCATTCCTCCCCTTCCATTTTGTTAGAAATTCTCATTGTTACTTATATATACTGTGTACCAAGTGGCCATGCAAAAACTATGAGTTTAAGCAATTTCAGCATGATCTTACAGCCTTACTACACCTGTTTGCCCATGCCTCCCTCCAGAACTTGTTCATTTCTGTGAACAGTTATCTCCTTTCCCTGTTGCTCACAGCAAAACTGCACTTTTTGCATGCTGTTCCTATGCTCATGAAGCATAAGTGCATGCTACTAGATAAAACAGTCCCTGACACCTGCTAGGAAATAGTTTAAACCGATTACTTCATTCAAGATCTGGTTTTCCAATCTGAGTTATGGGTCATAGATGTTGAAAATGTCTCTGCATGGGTGCCAGACTGTATTACTGGGCTGTCTGTTTGCACCTTGCCATTGAAAGAATGGGGATCAGGGACTGTTTCTGCCCAGAGTCACAGCAATCTACAAATGTAGCTTTGGGAATTTTCACTCCTGCTCCCCCTTGGGTTCAAGGTT
Organism: Valencia hispanica; assembly: GCA_963556495.2. Classification (NCBI taxonomy): domain Eukaryota; kingdom Metazoa; phylum Chordata; class Actinopteri; order Cyprinodontiformes; family Valenciidae; genus Valencia; species Valencia hispanica. Next base: position 28,955,233 of record OY747711.1, read on the forward strand.
TCATACAATGCAGACCAACACACATGTGCCTGACTAGCCATTAATATGTTCCAGGCATTGTAATATTAACTTTGTATTTACCTAAATAAAGTAAATTATAGACTGCTCTCAATTTGCCTAGAAAGTCAGAACTCTAACTTAATTCCTACTTTAAGGGATGTTTTATAAGAGTTTTCTGAGTTGAAACTCAGAAATTCTGGTTTTTGAGTACAAATTGATTGGACCATTACAATAAAAACTGTTAGATCATATTTAAAAGATGGCAAGAAAATACATTTTTCAAGAAGATGATAATGATACAATCATAGGTAAGCTGATCAGTGGTCTTGAGAGATTTAGCAAACCTTCTAATACCATGTGATTTAAATGATAAATTGAAATATCATTATAGCAGTTTAAAAGAGAGCAATACCAGGATTTAAGAAAATAAAATCATGTCCTGTCAAAACCAGAGATGCACTGATCAGAGTTTTGTGGCAATTTAACCGTTTTGTTGTTGTTGTTTCTTTGTTTTTCACATTTTGTCCTGCCGATACCAATTTTACTGTTGTATCAGAATATATAACAACATCATTCAAAATATTTATTTGTAGCCCTCAGGTTGTGAGCAGTCATTGTTAATTTATACTGGAAGCAGAGGTGATGTCACACTGTGTGTGAGAGTACAAATGCTATAGTCTTACTTAAATTTTACACCAAAGACAAAATCTTTATAGAATTTAGCATCACATTTTCTTTTTTATATCCTAGAGAATGTGGGTCCTACCTGTTACCCTACGTTTTCTTTATTCAACATAATCTATGACAAATCTTGAAAGTTCAAATGCATAAAACAGATTCACTTTGCTGTACTAAGTTCAGCCTTCCTGTTCTCTACTCTCTATCTCTCTCGCAGCCAAAATGATTGCCAGACATTTGGGAAATATTGTGAAAAATGCAGCTTTCTTTTAAATCACTTCCTTTGAGTTCATTTTTAAACTTCTTTCTTACATAGCTAACAAGGAGTTTTTGCTACTATGTGGCAGTGCTTCCATTTACCAGAAAAAGATCAGATTTCTCAGTTTCTGACTAGATGGCCTCTGGTGAGGCCCTAAAATCAGACACTTTAAGCATATTACTTCGTACAACACTAATCAAAAGTGATATTTAAAAGGACACAAACAAGCCCTCGAGTGTTTTAGCACAGAGGATGAATATGTTTAGACTTGAGTAAAACCACACAGTAATTGTTAATTCATGCTACAATTCATAACAAAGCAAAGCTGCAAAATGCAATATGATTAGTTAAAGTGGTGAACTTTATTTATTGTTGACTGTTACTTCTATTAGGAATAAAATATATTTTTCCTCTTCAGAGTTGACAAAGTCTCATTAAAACAGCATAATAACTCAAAATTAAACCTTAAAATGTTTTTACAGTAGATTTCCCATAAATCAAAAAAGCATATTAGACTGAACACCCTTTGGGGAGTGGAGCAGTGAAACTGCAGGTACTGGAAAAAGCATGAACTGACCAGTCTTGCTAAGTAGAGTAGTGTGATGCCATGGACAGAGCCTCCGGCTGCATGATGGGATACAGGTACGTGATTCACTCCTGAAGGCAAACAGATAGAAGATGTACAGATTTATGAAAGAATGTACATATGAAGTTTGCTGCTGAAGATATTGCTTGTCCCTCTTTTTCCCTGAATGCCTTCCCCCCTCCCTCTTCCCATGTTCTGTGCCTCTCTTTTCCATGGTTACAGTTTGTCTTTTGAACCTATTTCCGCCTTAGCACACAGCTTGACCTCTTTAAAAATCAGGAGCTGTCAATAACCCATCTGATTCTTACAATATGAAGCATTTTCAACTCTATCAAACAATAAAACTAAATGAAATTTGATTGTTTAATTTGTAAATTGTAATTGACATTTTTGTAATTGAAAGTGAATTTTGATGTAAATTGGGCCTCAAGTCTGTGGAGCAGGTGGCTAAGGCTTGCACTTTCTGATACAGTTTCAACTTCCCCTTTAATGAGTATTTCTCCTTTTGCCATTAACCTGCTGCTTTTCCTCTCCTCTCATCCCAAAAACATGACTGTAGCCAAGATGTCCGTCTACAAACGAATGAAACTGGCATGTTGTATTGATTGCGGCCGTTCAGAGCGAGACTGCTCTTGCATGTCAGGCAGTGTACATAGTAACATGGACACCCTTCAGAGGGCCTACCCACTTTCCTCTGTCTCTGTTCATGATTGCCCAACCACTTTACGTGCCTGTAAGTTACACCGCTCAACACATGCTGTTACATGTCTGTGATGTGTAGTTTTATTTCTCATGCGGAGATGCTGTATGTGTCAGTGTGTGTCCATATGTTGTCTACGTGGTGTGACCTGTTTCTTGTGACACCATAGTTTGTGAAGCTGTGGCCGATGTGATTTTGTTTTATGACTATATTATATTGAGCTATTTTTGTTGTTCTACATTGCGGTATAATATTTCAAATTATAATTTTCAGTGATTATAATGTAAGTGGTGGTGTGGCTCTGTGGTGGTACTGTACAGTACTGTAGGTGTTAGATACGTGGCTACCGCATGCTGCATCAGTCATGCAGTTGTGTGAAAATGTCAGATCTCTAGCGTGATGTTAAATGTTTTTTAACTGTTCAAGGTAAGGCGTCTCCACAATAAGCAATAATTTGATCGGTGTAATTTGCTGATTTTTGTACATTTGTGTCCGATTCTTTAACACCCTTACAAACTTTTAAGTCCGTAAACTTTTTACTTAAGATTTTTTTCATTCTGTTTAACATTTCTATGTATCTTTGATTAATCTGTTCGAAGATTTGATTTATCTTTTAAATAACAAAGAGGGCCGAAATTTTTGAGACTCTGGTCCAGGAATGTAAAATATATGTATCGTGTGTATATTTTGCTTTTTCAAACTTCTTTTTCTGCTTTATACCATACAGTTTTTTTTCATATATTTAATAGTTCTAGAAAGTTAAAAAGTGCAAAGCCCACTTTTAAGAAAGTTATTTCCTCCCACACACTCTGCTGCTCCTGAACTCCTTGAAGGCGTCGTTAACAGTTCAGGCTTTTCTTCTCTTCCCATATTCACCAAAATATATTCCTTGCCTTGTGGCTAGCTTGGCACGTTTCAAAGAAAAAGAAAAATTCTCACACATGACCCGATTTTGACCAGTAAGTTAACTAATTAAATCAGACCTGAATACTTTTTTAAAAAACTGTCAAAATTGAGCATTTCAGACAAAAGGCAAAAAAAAGTTTTTCAGGAGCTTTTTATATGATTTGATAAAGGAATGTCCATTTTTAATGCAAATATATGTGATTTTCTTATCTTCTATGACAATTTATGAGATTGTACTTAAAAGGCCCCATTCAGGTTGTATTTTGAGTACTCTTTTTACAAATGACTTGTCTATGGTTCATCACAATCAACACGTTTCACATTAGGACATAGGGTGAATAAGAGAAAAAAAAAGTGATGGTAAGAAAAAAAGAGGTTTTGTATTGAAAGAGAGAAAATAGTAGAAAAAGCAAAGCTGTAAGCGATAAGTGATGTTGGTTTTATTGAGAAAAGGTGAGAGGACTCCAGCTCATGGATGAGCCCTTCCTTTCTGTTTTGATTGTGATTGGATAGGGAAATACTAAATTGCCTGTCAATTGGACATGGCAGGAGTAAGACTTGCTATCAAAGCCTTTGCTTCAGACATACAGATCTGATTTCCTTTTCAACATTCTCCCACCGTCTGCCGACTCAGCCTAGATTAGTGTCAAATACAGCATGATGAGTTTGGCTTGGCCTCTTGTAGTTGGGCCTATGCTGATATCCCTCGGTACCAATTACTGGCCATTACATGGTTACTGATCTCACTTTTGCTTCAAACTCCTGTAGGATTTAAGGAAAGCCTCCTCTGTCTTAGATTTCTTTCCCTTTTTAAATCTGAACGAAGAAAGACTTTAGTGATGGAGAGTACTGGGCTTTGTTAGACAGGGGTGGTTGGATTTCCTCTACCTACCCGATAGATGGACTTATAATATATGCAGCCTTGTACATCACAAGTTGATTTGACACTTTTCTTTAGGTTGAATAATTGGATAGAACTTCTTTTATAAAGTACAAACTGTGCTTCAATTCAAGGCAGGTATACCGCATTTACACAGACCAGTTTATAATAGGATCATAGACATAAATCTTTGTGTTGATATATAAACTCACAGATTCAGTTCAGTAGATCTTTCACCACTGTTGAAGAAAGTCAGTGAGTAAAGTGCTGGATTTAGTATGGTGTAATCATTTTGCTGCTTAGTTGGAAAATATTGGTACCATCGATTAACAATGGGCTAACATTATACTTTTAAGTACTTTTTATGTGGGGCACAATTGTAATAACCTGTCCAATAAAGGAGACATCATGCATCACTTGGTATATTTTACATTATATAACATGTTGCTCAAAAAAAAAATTCTACATATTTTTGTAGATTCATTCAGCTGTGAGAATTACTTTTTGTGTCTTACATTTTATAAGGTGGAACAATAGAGTATGTAACATAAAGACTGAAGGATGGAGTAGTTATGTTGAATTTGACATATTTTTGTCAGGTTTATTGAGGTCTATCATTCAATTCAATTCAGTTTATTTATATAGCGCCAATTCACAGCAGATGTCATCTCAAGGCACTTAACAAGAAGTCATTTCAATACATTTATACAAACATTCCAATCAGTTAAAAAGTTTCCTATTTAAGGAATCCCAGCAGATTGCGTCAGTCATTGGCGTGAGGTTGGGCAGACTTTCCAACCACAGCAATCCCTCAGCAATCCCTCATACTAAGCAAGCATGTAGCGTCGGTGGAGAGGAAAAACTCCCCTTTAACAGGAAGAAACCTCCAACAGAACCAGGCTCAGTAGGAGCGGCCATCTGCCACGACCGTCTGGGGGTTTGAGAAGACAGAGCAGAAACATTCTTGTTTGCTTTGTGCCATGAGCAATATTTTTGTAGTTTTAGTGTAATTTTTTGTCAAAATAGACATTACAATGGAGGAATGTATGTAGAGGGTCATACGATAAGAAGAGTTGACTTTGGGAGGGATGAGATGTGTATAGAGACAAGAGATGAAAAAGTGAAGAACTTTTTTTTACTCTAAATAATATTAGAAAATATGTATGTATATGTAGTTAGTTTCTGTTGTTTTATAATTCTCTCTCAACATAGTTTAATTTTTTGGTTTGGCTAAAAGCTTGTTCATACCTGAGTGGATATATAAAAAGTGTTTTATAAACTGTGTTTAAAAAATAATGTACATTTTTATATACAGTATATAAAGACGATTGAAAGCAATTTTATAAATAACCAGTTGAGAAAATGTTATGAATGATAGGGATAAAGATATGACCTAAATAATCAGATTTATTTTGTCTAATTGTTTCCCTCTTAATTGTTAACACATTGTTTGCGCTTGTAACCACATCATCACCACATTAAAAGAAATCTCCTGTAAAATGATTCCAACAGTGATTGTTTTAAAAAAGAGGCCCATATGTTGCAAAGGGATGGACATGCAGTGTGGAATTTGGGCTATGAAGATGCTTTCAGGCTTTTCTACAGCCCTCAGGACCATGTGGGAGAGCACAATATGAGTGCATTTACTTTTATCTTTGTGTCTAAGCATGTGTGGGAATCTACATCTCATTCCAAAGGATTTTTATCTGTTTTGACAGAGAAATTATGTTTGCATTTTTATTTTCCCAGCCTTGCTGGTTTGTCACCAAACTTGCCTTGACAGCTGCTGTCCACCAGGCAGGCTTACCCCCCCCCCTCTCTCTTTCCCCAAACCCCCCAACCCTTCATCCTATGATGCTGTAGTATGCCTTAGATGCTAGCCAGTTATTCTGCCGCCTTTGTGATGCAGGCAGATTGCTGGAGACAGATGCCAGGGCCACTGTGGGTCCCTATTTTGAAGATCTGTGTCATAGGCCAGCCCTGGGCCCTCACTCTGACCTTTATTGATGGAGGATATTTTGGAAAAAAAGAGCAGGGATCTTCAGCAGCTCTGAGCTCAGTTAAAGTGCCCACTGCATTAGCAGTTACCGAAGTCTTTACTATCTTGTCGGTCAAGGTCAAAAGCGGTAATTCCTGTAGAATTGACTGCACAGACATAAACGGAGAATGTTTTTCATCCTTCTGAAGATTTGAAGTGCAGCATTAAATTCACATTTGGAAAGATCCCAGTTTTTAAAATCTCTGTTTGTGCCAACCGTCTGGAGTGCACATGTGCAGAAGTCAGCGCTCTGTCAGTTTTGATGTAGCATATGCTCTGTCCACTACAGTATGCCTCCTCTAGTGTATTTGTTTGTCTTAAATACAAACCATACTGTACAACGCCTGTCAAATGTAAACAGACAACTAACAGTATTTTTACAAATACATACATAAAAGAAATTTAATCTCTGCAACATATGCATAAAATTAAATTAATTTATTCAGAAATCCTTATAAATTTACAATTAGACTTTCATTTCATCTTTCTACAAGTTTAATACACTTTCCTAAAGGCATGGCTCACAATGAATGTACAGTTTGTTTATTACATTTTCCATTTTTGTATTGCCATCATCCCTTGACTTAAGCAGCACCACCATCTGAATTTTGTCATTATTCTGTATCTCCTTTTTACTTTTAGTTTTTTTCTCCTCCTCTTAAATCATAACACATCTGATATCCCTTTGGTTTAATCATTTCCACCACTCTTACATTGATGTGTCCCTCTGTGTGACCTGCTACTTGTCTTTGCAGTCTCCTCAGCTAAATATAAGTATAATGGATTTGTCAGATCACGTAAGTGTGTTCTCTGCCCTTCTCCACTCTGCTCTAGCTTTGTGTTTAGACTGTAGCCACCCTCATCACGTCAGATAGTGTTTGCTTTGTTGTCCCAAGTTCCTTTAGAATGTAATTCTGTTGTCTTTGTGTCATACAAGGAGCCAAGCTGTAGACATAAACTGAAATTAAACAATGTAATGTTAAATATTTTATGAAACAAGTAAAAATAACCATAACTATTTTACTTAAGCATATATCTACAATAACTTAATGCATTCCTGGTGTTCATACATAGTAAAAATAAGTATTTTTGTGTTTTTTTGAATGGAAGGGAATGTAGTTCCATGAAAAATTATTTTTGTATTCTATTTTGTATTGTGCTGCATGTAGCAGCAGATGGCGCTACAACACCACGGAACAGTGGAAGCCAAAAAGAGGCTGGCGTTCGATTCAAAGCTGATTGCAATCTAGGTAAATCTGTAGAATAAAGCTGCTACGGTAATTACTTGTCATTGTATAGGATAAGAATAAGTTTTATTTTTAAAAGTTAGTTGTCATGTTTAACATTTTATGTTTTTTTAATTTTGTTATTAGCCGTATTGATAAATAAAACATTGTTTTGTTTCCTTTTTAAAAATATAATAGCTACATTTTTAGCAGAATTAAAAAAAATTTCAGCCATATGAGTTTTATTTCTAACTGCATTATCACAAAATTGCATGGCTTAAAGAGCAATCCTCATGTTGTGGCAACGCAGTAAAAGAACAAAGCTTGTTCATGCGGCTAACACTTAAAGCAAAGCCAGCTTAGCTCACATGGAACAGTAAACATTTTCAACGGATATACCCCCCACCTCATCATCCAGTTTACATTGGGACACAGCGATCTGATAAGGTTTGCATACAGGACAGTACTATCATGCGATTAGCATTTCAAGAAGGGACAGTTGCCGTCTGGGTTGTGCAGGATGCACAGTGGACCTGCCAGGGCCGGTAAGCACCGTGTAACGCTGCACGTGTTTGACAAGGGCCAGATGAATCCAGGAGCTATCGTTGGCGCCCCGTAAATCAAGGCGGCAGCTGACGGCTGGGATAAACGTCTGTTTATTGCCCGGGGCCACCCAAGCATGCTCCCTCATCCAAACAACCAACCGCCCAACCATCTTTCTGTACCAAAGAGAGGAAAAGGTCTTTGCAATCAACTCTGCAAGGAGATTTTTTACTGCTATTCCTGTTTTTTTTTTCTTGCAGGGTGTTTTGACCTCTTCAGTACATTCAGATGTACAGGTCAAGGCTGCAGTCAGTCAGATTGTATGTGTGTTTGTGTGTGTGTCTTGTGATATTGCTTGATGAACATTAGCTGTATATATAAAAACTATATGATCATGATAAATATGTCACTTTGTCACCGGACTCTGTGTGACTATAGTTTTCAAAATCTAAATTGTTTGAGAATAGAACAAATATTTTTTTTAATTTTTATTAATCTTTATACATAATCCAAAAGGAAAGCTTTAAATGTTTAATAGCTAAAAGGTTTTGCATTAGTAATATTTATAAATTATTAGTTACAGTTTCGTATTTCTCGAAGTGAAAGCACTGTTTTACACATTATGCTTGAAATGACAACGCCTGATTGGATTTGACTGGATTGAGCCGAGCTGTGTCTCTGCTTTGTGTTAGCAGAAAGAGAAGCACAAATGAGAAATAGAACTGAGAAGCTTCTAATTAATTCATGTTCGCCACTAAATGCAAAGTAAATGTCACTGGGAACATTTCTGTTAGAGTTTCAGCACCAGTTTCAGTGAAAAAAAAAAAGTGATCACTGCTTTTATCTCATGAGCTCGGTGCTTATGCTTTACTTAGTTAAAAATGAAAAAAAAAACCTGCAGACTTTCATTATTTCAGCTATTTTTCTTGTTACATATGTTTTTGAATAATCACAACATCGTGTCCATATAAATTGTAACAATTTATATTAATAGGTAAAATCATAAAAATCATAATTGGTAGAGATTCACAGCAAGCCACTGATCCAGGCTCGCAGTCTGCTGGTGTAATTCCGCTACCAACACACTAATGCTATGCTGCTCAGTCACATCAGGCATTATAGGTTGTCCTGCTTTAGCAGGATGCATCTTTGTGTATTTCCACCTCTTTTGTCAATGCTGCTGTTGTTGCCCATGCCGTTTTGCACGGATTTGCCTCCCAGTGTAGTAGTTTCAACTTGCCACTCTGGATGACTTACATACTAATATAAAAAATCCCTTTCAATTTAACACAAAACATTTACTTTCAATATTTATTTTCAGAAATGTTGCAGACATTGTGATCTCTGTGGATACAGACCTTATGGAAGACCTTTAGGATTTGATTTAAAGTTTATAGCAATTAATATGCCAATGTATTGTTTATGCATAGTTGGAAAACATTGCATGAAATCTTTATGGATTAAAAGTATAAAGTGTAATATTTTTACTTAAAATACAATCAAAGAGGAGAAATGATGGGGGAAAGGTTGCATTTTTCTAAAGCATTATATTTAAGGGGAAATAATTATTGGCAAAGTGAAAACAGCTTACATTGTTAGATTTTGTGACAGCCCTGATGCATAAACAAAATGTCAAGGAATTACGTTTCATTAGAAGGCAATGCCATTTGTCTTGTATTAGAAGAATTAAGTGACAAACAAGATTGGGTGTTCAAACAGTAATACAATTCTACATTCTCAGAACAGTTGCAGCTTGCAGCGTGCACATTGATTTGCACTAATATCATGCTGTGTTATTGATATCTAACCAAAGGACCAATGGGGTTTTGAAGTGATGGTTCACTTGGCATTTGTGCGTAGAGCGTAGATTGAGGAATATCTGGGTGCCTGTCTTAAAGCTCTTGAAAACTACGAGGCGACAGTAGTGAAGATCAGACTCCTGTAGCGTGACTGAAATGTTCAGAGGGCTGGTCTAGGCCAAACTCTGGCTCTGACACCCAATAAGAGTAAAACAATTACTTTTTCATTTTTTAACAAAGCTAAAAATAGCTGACAAGAAACTGTGTGAAAGAAGTGAATATGGAACAGCGTCCTGCAAATGCATCAAAGCTTTACACACCTATTGAATTTTAACAGAAATCATGTAACACCAGTCATGACTCTCTTATGCTCAACACTGATGTGCATTTACACGTTGCTTTCAGAATTTATAGAACACTAATCCAATGCTTGTTAATGTTCCCTCACCTTATTATGTGAACTGAATGCTAAATGTTCTTTTGGCTTGGAAAGGGACCCGTGAAAGAGTAGTGGTGCTCTGGAAATATGTTTAAAAAATAAAATTAACATATCCATAATGCAATTATCTCATTGTTGATGTCTTTCCCCATGCCCCCTGACAGTGACAGTATTTGTCTTTCAATGGCTATTTATTTGTTGGTTCAGTGCCTTGGAAAAGTAAGAAAATCTTTGCATTTTCTCAAACTACAAACTTGAATGCACCTTATTAGAAGTTTATGTGGTGGACCAACATGATGTAGAGCATAATTGCAAAAAATAACGAAAAAACATTGGATTGTAATTGTAATTGTTTAATTGGATATCAGTGTAAATCCAGCTGTTCTGTGAAGGTATCAGAGGTTTATTAGAGAACATCATTGAACAATCTACATGTTGAAACCAAGCTACATAGCAGACAGGAGAGGGAGAAAGCAGAGAAGGTTAAAGAAAGATTAGGTTATAAAAGAATATCTTGAACTTTTAATATTTCACATAGCTCTGTTCAATCTTTTATTTGTGGATTAATGGAAAGTTTGTGGCATGAATGCAAACTTGTCAAGTTGCAAGGAAAGAATTCATCAAAGAAGCACCCAATGGTAACTCTGGAGGTGTTGCACAGATCCAAAGCTCAGGTGGGAGAACATGTTAACTGGACAACTGTTAGTTGTACAGTCCACAAATATTGCCTCTTTGGAGGAGTGGCAAGATGAAAACCATTGTTCAAAGAAAACCATGGGGAGTCTTCTTTATAATTTGACACAAGTGACGTAGGGGACACAGCAAACGTGATAGAAGGTGCTTTGGTCAGAGTAGATCTAAACCAACTCTTTGGCTTAAATGTAAAATGCTATCTTCTGCAGAAATGTAACACTGTACATCAAGTTGAACACATCATCCCCGTAGTAAAGCATAGACGTGGCAGCATCATTTTATGGGGATACTTCTCTTGAGCATAAAGCTCAATAAAGCTTTTGAAAACCATGTATCTTTTTTGTTCCGATTTAGTTGTGCACTATTTTGTTAGTCTTTCATATAAAACCCAATCAAATACAATGTCATTTATGGTTGTAAAGAGACATGTTTTGCCAGAAACCGTAAGCAAAGTGTTAGAGGTCCACTTAGACATATGTTTGTCTTTCACCGGAGGCCCTTAAGAAAAAGTACCCTGAGAGAAACGTAAACATAGGCGTGCTAAAGATGTTAACCTTTAACAATAACACTTTCAAGGTATACATACTTTCTTATTCATAGTATACCCTGGCTTTTATCAGATTTACCACTATCTGTTGCAAATACTTCTTCTTTACATCTTCAGTTTGACACCGACTCCTTAAGTTTCCTTTTCTTCTGTTAAGCTTTATAATTTGTGTAATAATTTATTTTATTTCAATATTTTGTGTTGTTTGCAACTACAGATTGTTAGCTGGATATTTGTTTCCAATGTCAGGTCCATCACACACTTTTCCAGCCGCCTGTTTCTATTCTGACACTCTGCCCGTGTATTTGCAGTTGAGGACGAGCATCCGTCAACTCTTTCGCCCAAAAAAAAGCAGCGCAATGGGGGGATGCGAAACTCACCTAACTGCTCGCCCAAAATGATGAGGTAAGAGACGGCGATCTTATTCTCCTTGCAGCCTTCAAAGAGAAAAGGGGAGGGAAGAAGGATAGATAGAAGTGAAGAAGGGTGGGTGAGATGTGTGTCTGAGAGAGATGCTGCTGATGGTGGGAGTTTTGATAGATGGGAGGGGGCAAATTAGGAGTGGCAGAAGAGCGAGGTAAGAAACTCAGCAAAAGAAAAAAAGATAGGAGAAACGTGCTGTTAAGCTCTGACTGTTTAGGGTGGCAGGCTGTCAGCTGTTAATGACAGAGCTGAAATAATATTTCTGTCATGAAAAGCAGCCGTGAGGAGCCTTTTGAAAACTCCTCTGGCTTTAAAGTCCCAGCTGTCACCTCCTCCAGTCTGGTCGGCATGTACTACTTAAACAATGCTGGCACTAATGACATCAGCAACCAATCAGAAAGACCTGCATGGTTACTTTGCCCTCAGGCTACTGCTCTATTGTGGGAACCCCTGCGAGTACTGTTTCTGGTACTTAAGGCCATATGCAAGATGTATCCTCACAATCAAATATGAATTTAGATATTACCTTCCTTTTATCCTGTCCCATGGAATTAAACTGCTGTTAATTGATTTTGAAAGTTAAAAGGGGGAGTGTTTTTTTAAAAACATTTTGTGCACCTCTCAGAGGCTGCGCTAGACACAGCAGTGAGTCCGAGCTTACACCAATAATATGTATATATATTACAATTTAACCAATAAAATATGTGTACCAATTAGGTCTGGATGATATAGAAAAAGAGCATATCAATGAAAAGAAAAGGTATATTGATCGATTTCGATAATTATTGATAACTATCATGGTCATTTTATGCTATTTTTTAATGAACTAATTTTAATAAAGTACACACAAAAACAAAATTTTATTCAGCCCTTTATTAAAACACAATTTTTACCATAACTGAAAGTTTGTAAGAAATAAAAACAAATCAAGAAAGATTTGTTTTTATTTATTATTTATTTTAGATTTAAAAGACCTGAGTTACATCAGTAAATACTGACAAAATGTTTTAATTATGTTATTGATTTAAATTGTAGGCTTACTTTGAAGCTTTTTATTTTTTTTACGTTTTATAACACTTTATTATATTAATGGTTCAGACCTTTGGTTTAGCTTGTGAGCAAAAGCTGCTTCTATTTCAGTTCACCTATTGAAGTCAAATCTAACAAGCTACTCACCAATGGTGATAGGTCCCGCTACGACAACATTGCTGACCGTAGTATTTCCTGTGTTTTATTTTGCTCATTATTGTTACATTCAGTGTTGATGTGCTCGTATGACTGTAAGTAATGACTTTAGCATTAAGCTACCTGATTGGCTATAATAAAAAGGAAGGAAGAAAAAAAATTTTTAATCTAACTTTTATCTACTCTTTTTTTTTGTATTGCACCACACATCTATCTATTGATATATATTGTTATTGAATCGCTCAGCCCTATTACCAATTTTCTTGCATGTTATAGAATGGAAAATATTTCAAGTGTAACTGAACCCCCTGAAAAATCATAACCCCGCCCCCAGACAACATTAAAAAAATTCTACAAAGTGGGCGGTGCCAGGAAGAACGGAGGGGTATGGCCAAGTTTGGAGGATGAGCGGAGGGGGGAACGAGGGGGTGTGTTCAGGAGGACAGTGACAGGTAGCTTAATCTGACACTGAAACATGGACAGTGACCAAAGCGACGTTGGCAGTTTTGCGACTGATCGATCTGATCAACATTCATCTGTTTTGAACGTTAGCCTATGTTAGCATTACCACTCAGAGACCGTACTCCTCCTGTCTCCCTCTGCCTCAGCAGCACCGAGCTCGGGCGGTGCTGGCTCGGCGCCCTGAACCAGCGGATCTCCTCCGTCTTCACCGGAGATAGAGGAGTAGAGGGAGGCTTTATGGAGCTCAGCGGCCGTGAGCCGAATCAATTCGAGCCGCTGGCTCGGGGCGCTGAGTCAGCGCTGCCTGAGGCTGGCGCTGCTGCTGAGGGAGAGAGAGACAGGAGGAGTCCAGTCTCTGAGTGGTAATGCTAACATAGGCTAACGTTCAAACAGTATGTTAGCTATGCTAACTAAGTGCTAATGTGATAATAATGGTAACCTGAAAAACGCAATCCGACTCCAAACTCGCCACGGGGCTGGTATGTCTGATAGTTTTATACCCAAACCAACGGGGCGTGTCTGTGAGACCATGGCTGCTGTGACATAGTCAATGCCTGTGACGTAGAGATGTACCGCTCTCCACCAATCACAAAATTCAAATGCAGTAGCCACAGTTCAACCCTAAGAGGGCAGCACTAAGACGTTTTTAGACAAAAAAAGTGTAGAATTAAACAAGTTTACACCAAAATGTAAAAAAATCCCCAGAAACTGAAAGCCTGCATTGGTAAAGACCCATTTATACAGTTTAGAAGCAAAAAAAAGTTGTTTTGGGGTTTAGTTACTCTTTAAGTTTAAAAAAAAAAAAAATTCCAAAAAATTTTCAGATAGTTCCCACTCAACAAAATTAAATTCTAAATAAATTTTAAATGTAGTTATTTAGTTATCTAAAGAATTCGGATAACTAAGAATTTAGTTATCTAAAATTTTAAGATAAGTTAAATAAATAAATAAATGTTTCTTTATATATTTTTGAACTAAATAGAAGTACAAATCAAAAGTTTAAACACACTAGATAAATGTATATAAAATTGCTTTATCCAGAATCACCTTTCTTAAAATACATTTAAAACCTACAAGTGCAGACTGATCAATACCAAATACACTTGATAAATAAAAATACAGTTTTACAGCTGTAGTTATCACTGTGCACAAACATATTTGAGGAATATTTGGTCCACCTTGGGATTAAATTCATGTCTAACAAGCATATGTTAGTTTAAGAAACTAGTTTAAGAATTAGCCATGAAATGGCTTAATGGTTACTGAAATGTTGAAAGCTTTTATATCTAATTTAGCTTTTTAATCTAATAAAAAAATGTGGCATGTAAACAGCTAGAATGTGTGATTCACTGGCAATAACTTGGGCTTAAAGAGCACAGCTTGCTAGCATATTTTGACTTTGACATTAGAACTGCATTACAGTCAACGCCGGATGAACCTTTTAAATCTGCTTTAACTAGGTAGCATATAACCCTTCTAAATGACAAGCACAGCCAAGATGTTCTGTTCATTAAAAACGACCTTAGGATCAAGAAGCTCAGTTTGCCAGCTGTCAAACCTGCTAGCAAGGCTGATTTTAGCCCTGTTGTTAAACTTGCTAAACCTGGATTTAAAATTAAATCCTTGCTCCTTCCTCGTTCTTATGACAGTTCTTAACTTTATTGGGTTGAAAAACACTTTCATAGCACTACTGATAAGAACCTTTAAGTTATAACTCCTCCTCTTTGCACACAACAAATAAGATTCAAAATAACATATTTGATTAAATTCTAATATAAACTTTTATGTTGTAAAAAAAACTGTGATATTGTTTGACTTTGCCCAATATTGAAAAATCAATTACGATCAACTTGATGGAAATATTAATGGTTTTAATATCCTTCTTTGATTGCCCTAAATGTTTACTTTTTATAGTGTAACAAACAGCAGAATAAAGTGTCTGCAGGTTTAATAGACAGGACAAAATCCCTTTGCTAGACTTTTTGTCCCTGAATTAAAGTATTTTAGATCTTTTTTTTAAATATTGTAAACTGACTATTGTTATTCTCATCAATTATGCTGATAAACTACAGTTATGTTTTTGATTGTTTGAGCAGAACAACTAATTAAGAACATGTTCATAAAATAAAGATACAAGTGTATATTCTTTTGTTTTATTGTATCCACAGATGACTTATTGTTCTCTGTTGTCTTCATATTCTGCCTTAGTTCTTTGTTTGTTAGTTTTTGCTGGGCTCCCTTAGGCAGCGATCTTCCTTCTGCACTTGTGTGCCTGTGTGATTTTGTCCAGCATAGTTGCCTGCCCGCCTGCCTCCCCCACAGTTCTTCACAAAACAAGGACTTAATAAGCCTTTACACTTGCCAAACCATTAGCTCGACATAGAGTCATACCCCTCAGTCTAGTGTGCAACAGAGTACCATGTTAGGATGCCCTTGCTTAGAGGGTAAAAAAAAACTACAAAAACAAGACACTGGCACATTTCCAGCTAACTGCTTGTTTAAAAGACTGTTTAGTTTGCCTAACTTAAAGCACAAAACCATTTCTTCTCATCCTGCTCTGCTTAAGAGATGGTCCCTGTTTGCCATGTTATATATGCATCTCTCCTTTGATCTCACAGTGATAATAATCCTTGTGAGTTATTTACTCAGTTTCCAAAACACTTCAAAGTGGTGTCAAAGTTTTCTCTGCTTTAGGGGGGCTTCTGTATACTGCTGGCTCTTGGGTACTGGGATGACAGGTCCTCTGTTATATGTGTAGATTTTATTTTCTCCTAGACTTCGCCCATAGCAGAAAATAACATTATCCATCGTAATCCACTGCCCCTGTTAACATATAACACCTTATATATTAAACAGATTAACTTTACGAGGTGGATTTTAATGTACAATGAAGACTGATTGCTTGAGGTAGCCCCAGGGAAACTTTATTCAACAATCAATGCAAGGGGAAAACACAATAGAGAGCTAGCAGGAGAGCCAACATACGTATCAAGTATTTTTTTTTTTAAAAGGACTTGCTGCCTGAAGGTCTTTGTAAATAAATAATGATCAACAGATTGGCTGTGGGCTTTTGAAAAATATGCCTTTGTCAGTTTGCATGATGGGGAAAATTTTCAAAGCAAGAGGCTGCCTTCGTAGTTTGGCAGGGAGGGATTGGGGGAGCACGCCCATCCCCTGCCTGTGACTGCAGACTGATGCACTGTAATAACTCAACTCTGTTTGAAATGTATACAGCGGGAAAGAGTTGGAAAGAAAGGGAGAAGGGGGCATAAGGTACTGGAGGGAGAATTGATATAGGGGAATTGGTGCTTAGGCTTCCTAAAAGTGCCGTTCAAAAATATTAAAGGTTCCTACACAGTTTAGAAAAGTATGGAATTTGATTTGAGTATGTTTTTAGGTCTAGATATGTTTTGAAAAAGTTATCGTATGTCCAGACATTACGCCTGCTCCCACTGTCTAAATCCATCCGTCTTGGATGAATTGTGTGGTGATATAGTGACGTACAGTGACGTATGGTGGTTCTGGTCACACAGTGAATATAGCAGGCAGTTGGCGCATGCTCAGTTCTTTCTCTTTATATTACCAATATACATGTTTGATTTCACATGTACAACACATGTTGACATTCTACAGTCTGTCTTATATATTTAACAAATGTGTGTGACATATTTAGTCTTACTGATTGGCCTTAAATTCCCAGTCAAAATGTGCAGGGTGAGGCAGAAAATACAGTGCCTCAATGATAGGGGGCAGTGCTGAGCCCAATAGGCACAATGTGAAACAGATGCTCTTCTTCTACACATTGAAAAAACTAAACAGTCGGAAAAATATATTGGAGTAGAAGCAATCCAGGACAACTTTCCTCCTTATGGATCATTTACTGTGAACCAGCCACTTTTTAAAAAATGAAGGCAAACAAGGGGATTTTTACATGTGAGTGATGTATTTGTGGAGCAGGATAGATGCATGCACTTCATACACAAAGGTAAGTTCATACACTATTTTTAATTTTACTTTAAAAAAATAACTATTCTTACAGAATATTAAATGTTATACTATTTTTCATGCTATCATATTGGCATGGAATTGATTAAAGCATAAGTAAAAGTTGTTAAATGACACAAATGTTCCAATTAATCAAAAAACTTGAAATACACACTTCTAATTTGGGTTTAATAATTCTGATTCAATAGGAAAGCTTGACTTGCACGGTAATATCACTAAATTTATAAAACAAAACCTTTGTAATAACACTTCAAAAATAGTTTAAAATGGATAAAGAACTATGCTAATTGGAGTCTGGAAAGGTATGGAATTTGGTAATGAAAATGTGTACCCTAAATATGACAAAATGGGAAAATATGTGGTTTGCAAACTGATATCAGTGTTAAGTTTTGTTACTGAACAAACATATTCTTGGGGGGGGGGGATAAGAATCACAAATTTGCATGAGTTGTGCTTTATTTCTTAATTCAATATTATTCTACAATCCCATTCTAATAAACTACTTATGACTTTAGCAACTAAACATTTGAGATGGGACATGACTGACAACACGCATCCACTATCAGAGGTTGTCACAGGATCCTCAGCGGCTGATATCCCTTGGGCGTGGCCCTGTAGCACAGACGTGGTGTCTGCTTTCCTGGAGCCTTGTGGTAGGTTCAGCCTGAGGCACGGAGGAGGAAGAGGAAGGAGGAGGCGGAGGAGGTGCGCAGGGCCTGTGACAGGCTGCCAGTCACACTGCTGACAGCTCTGTGAAAGATAGCTGTCTTGGCAGAGAGAGGTGGAACGGCAGCCCGCCTGCATGCGCTAGTCAGCCTGTGTGAGGAGGCGAGCTGAGCCGAGCAGATTGAAGTGACGGAGGGAGAGAAGGGGTGCTCGGTGGAGTTGATTGGCGCAACACGCAGCTCTGGATGAAAGATTCAGGCTGAGTGTAAAAACACTAAATGCTGTCAGTGTTATTATCACCTGCTGTAACTGATGGAGGGTAGAAGGGGGAAAGAGAGCTGGAAAGAGAGGGTGGCTAATTGACAGCTTTTTTTTATTATTTAACTCCTTTCTCTCCAATCGGTTGGGAGAAAAGAAGAGATGACATCAAAGCCTTGTCATTGAATGGCAGTGTTGATAGAGGATACAGAAAGTGATAGTGAGAGAGATGTATGTCAAACTCTTGAGACGTTTTCTCCCATAATATTCACGCCTGTCTCTCGGCGGTTCTGTGTTTTAGGAGTTTGCTCTTGCTGCTCCCTTATTTGGGTTAAACAGTAAATACAATAACTTCTGCATCTTGGTTGTGAAAAAGTGAAAACATGTCTTGTATAATAAGTGAAAGGACAGTAAACTGTAACTGTTGCCTCTTCATGGTCAGTGTTACACTGGATAAAACTCAACAGCCCACTGGTGTGGATTAAGCTTGTTTGGCTGTGACATGATGCTAAAACATTTATGGTCATCATTTCAGAGAGCAAAATGTGATTAGGCAAATTCTTAAAATATTTAAAATCTGAGTCTGTCTGAGCATTTACAGTACCACTTCCTCGACATGGCAGCAGGAACTGGAAAGGAGGGTAAAAGCCAGTAATTGGCCTTGCATTGTCATGCTATTTAGCCTGTACCTCTCAAGCCTTTGTTTTTCTTTTCCAGTGCGAGCAAAGAGGGCTTTGATAGCTCTGATCTCCTGACAGCAAGGAGAAGAAGGGATGGTTTAATGGTTCTGCGTCATTGAGGCCTATGCGATTTGGAACTAAAGATGCATCGATATGTTGTTGTTTTTAGCAGATACTCATATTAGCTGTTTCCAACTTCTTTTTAAAATAACAAAACACTGTTTCTCCATAAATTTTAAATATACCCATATTTACACAATAACATCTTTATGGTAAAATAATGCAACGATTTCTCAAAAACAGCCCAAAATTACAGAGCTTTCCCTCTTTGCATCACTACAAATACAATAAAGTCCTCTAGGTTCTGATAAAGACCAGCTAAAGACAATTATGTTATACATCATTTGCTCCTTTGTAAGACACATTATAGGCCCCAACTTTCTTTATTTAGTTGTGCATCTCAAAATGAACCAGTCAAAATATGTTTAATTGTTGTTTGCAAAATCCTTTTTAAATGAACAATCGTGTCAACATATGTGATGATTTGTTTTTATTATTGTACCTATATAGGAGCATAAGAAAGTCACAAGTTGTATATCAGAGAGAGCAGGAGATGTTATACAATTCTGCAATTAAACAGGGGTTCAGTATTATTTCAAAACAGAGAAAACTCAGATTTAAAATGTTAAACTATATTTAGCAATCTTATATTAGGAATTGGTATGATAAGCATGATTTCTATGGTTAGCAATAGTCCCAAAAATCTCAGTGTGTGTTCTCTGTAGAGTAAGTAGACCCCTAACTACCTTTTCTTACGTTGCACCTTGGTGCTGGAATAATTTGCAAAAATCAATAAAACGCCAACAGCTTATTCCAATGAATGAATTTAAAACTCTTCTTAAAATCCGTTTAACTGAAGACTGTAATTTCTATTCTTATTTCATTTAAATTATATATTAACATATTGATCTTATGCCCTATTCCTGTATGTTTTTTTTAACTTCGTTTTTACTTAAGTGAATTTTATGTTTTAATTGTCTGTATCTCTTAATAATTTGTTTTGCATACTTGACTGCTACACCGGTGTGCCTTTTGGTCTGGTCTCCCTGATTTTATCTCAAAGGATTTCCTGGTAAAATAATGGTTTTAAGTTAAAACAAAAAACAAAAATAAAAACTGCAATTTCCAAAAGACTAAAATGTCCAAATCCAGCATGGTTCATAGTATGTAGACCTGGACTCTTGAAAGGGATGAGGCAAATAAATCTGTCATACAGTCAACTCCTGTCAGCCTCTGACATCTAACTCTCTTGCACCCTGAAAGAATGCCGCCATGAAAAATACAGTTTCCTTTCCTAGAGCTTCTCACATCTTTTATGCTTCCTTTGATTTCTTTTTGAACACCTTACTGATCAAAATAGCTTAGTCTTCTTCCCAGAGTAACAACTTCCACACTAAATGTTGTCAGTGTGACCTGGTGACACTTATTTTTGGGCACATTCTCCATAATACCATACCTATTTTTATATATATATATATATATATATATATATATATATATATATATAGCACTTTCAGACACAACAAAAAAGTTGCACAAAGTGTTGAACAGATATCACGGCAAAAATAGACGAAAGAAAATAGGAATATGTACATATATAAATATCTAAATAAGAATCAGTTACAATAAAAAAACACAGGGGGACATTGAGACACCAATAGAGTAACATCAATAAAATTAGTTGGGAAAATAAGAAGGTTAAAGGGACTAAGAATCAAATCTCCATAAAAACTAATTTCTATAGTGTCCAACTAGATTCAACTGATAAAGGCTGGTCAATTAAATTTGGCCAATTCATGCCACCCGCTGGTTTTATATGCATCTCTGTTTAGATCAGTAGGTTTAACCCTTGTTGTGCTAATCCATAGGCTTAAAGAAATCTTGGAAATTAATCTTCTTCATGTTAATCAACTGTATATTCTGTTTTTCAGTCGACATGACCCCCTCCTAATTCCTGGAAATGAACAAATGGAAAACATGGACATGAATGTGAAGAGGTACGATTCGACGGGGATGTTTCACTGGTGCCCATCCAAAGAAATCGAGAAAGTCATCCTGGTAAGTAGGACCACAGTTTTGCAGCTACAGTCCTGTAATATGTAGATATTTAAATAATTTTGCTTGGGAGCAAACATATCCGATCAATACTGCAGTAACAGAAAAACATTCTAACTTGTACTGAAATTTCTTTCACTGCCTCTCTGTTGTTTCAAGGTGAGTTTGTTTATTTCAATTTTTCTGTGAACAAGTCTGCTCTCCAACTTTTCACACCTTTCCAAAAATAGTTATTTTTACACTTCGTTCATATTCAATTGAGTATGTTGAATGTGAAAAAACATAATTTACTTATTCCATATAGTTGATATAATTTGTTTTTCTTTTGTGTGACTTACACATGAGCAGCACTGCTGGTTTTGAAAGATTTTCTTCAATGGTGTCAGATCAAAGTTTGCATGAGCTAAAGCTGGTTCCTAAAAACTTTTATAAATACAATAATTTTTGCATACTAATTCCTTAGCATTTTAAAACCTCAGACACTTGGATTGGACCACACCAGTCATCGTTTCTTTCATATATCAATGATCTTAAGTCACCTATGACCCTGTTCCCATTTCACCACTGTTCCTTCCTTAGACCCATTTTGATACATACTGACTGCAGATTAGGGAACACCCAGAGGTGTAAGAGTACTTAAGATTTGTAATAAAGTACAAGTACTGTTACATTGTTTAAATTGTACTCAATTACAAGTAAAAGTACTGGTGTTGAAAAAATACTTAAGTAAAAATACAAAGTACCCTTCTCAAAAACTACTCAGAGTATCAATTATATTTTTAATTGTTGGATGTTTTATTGCGTCGTCAATAGCAGACATTTGATTCAGTTCACCTGTATAAAATATCTAGGTACAAAACACATTTCTCAGATGAAAAACTTATAGAGAAATTGCACGAATTAAATTGTTTTGTAAAGAAATGCAGACAATTAGCAGAAATTCTGTGTGTTAAAAGAATGACTAAAACGTTTTTGAACCTGCAGTTTGAAATTTTTCCCAATACACAGCAAACAACAGGCAGGTAAATGTCTACTAGCCTATATTTAGAAAACATTTATAAAAATTATAATTAAATGATGCTCTCACCCACGAGCACATGTTAGCCAGCTCCCAGGCTAACCATAGCAGCGACAATATGTTTCCAGACTTATCTTAGCCAAACTAACAAAATTAATACACTTAAAAAAAGAAAGCAATATCATACAAGTACAGTTTTATAACATCTTACTGCGATGTGTTTTTTTCAGATTAGACACTGAAGTTTTATAAGCTGATACGATCGTGGAGGTCAAACAAAGTTTGCAGTGCAACTGAACGCTGTCTCCTTTTTTTACTCTGTACATGAAAAAAATCCTCCAGGTACAGCCATGGGCACTCGGACTCGTCCGCTATCTTTTCTTCATCATTTTCACTGTTTACAGTGTTGTCTTCTGTCTCCATTTTGGCTTCTCTACTCCGCTTCTTTGCTCTGTTTTATCTGCTCCTCTTCTCTGCTCCACTTCTCCGCTTCTCTGCCCCGCTTCTTTGCTGCGACTGGGCTGTCTAAGTATGTCACCTCCAGAAACCTGTAACTGCTGCTGCCGCGGAGTTGACTTTTCATTACGTCTTACATTAATTGGCGCCAATCAATTGTGATCGGATGGCCTTATTGGCTACAAAGATGTGGATTAAAGTATGGTCACCTGGAGGTGTAAATTGTTGCTGTACTCAGTAGCGATTTATGATTTTAAAAGTAGCAAAGCAAACAAAAAAATCTACTTAATTACAGTAACGTGAGTATTTGTAATCCGTTACTTCCACCTCTGGGAACACCCCATAAGAACACTGCGGTTTTTGAGATACTCTAATCTAGTCGTCAAAATGTTGCCATTAAAAAACTGATGAAAACTTTACTTTTGTCCATATTTCATGATTCTAACACATCAACTTAAAATTTTCACCTCTATATATCCCACCTACTAACAAGGGGCATAGTGATGAGGTAATCATTGTTCATTTCGCCTGTCAGAGGTCATAATGTCATGTCTGATTGGTGTTAAAGCTATTCTCTGTTGGCAAACTAAACCAAAGTTGTGATTTACAATCAACTTTAAATTAAATTAAAATATGGTTTGAAAAGCACATAAAACTTGTGTGACAGGTTATTGTATTATTTTAGTTAAGTCTTTTGTGTTATTATCTTTACGTGGTGTGAGACTGAAATTGATTTTTTTAGCCTGACTGAACATGTCCTGTAAAGATAAAACTCTATCCTTTATTCTAAGGCTACTCTATTTCTGAGTGGAATAGTTGCAAGCTAAACATCGTCTTACGTCAATGCTAAACTTTGGAGATCAAGCAGAATTTCAGGGTTTGGACTCAGATCTTCTTTTGCGAGTGAGAGTAACTTTCATGCACAACTGCATTGTCTCATCCTTTTTTCTCTGCAACACTTTTTTCCCCTGTTCCTTTCTGCGCTCCTCTCCCCTTATCCACCCATGCCCTTCTGTTCCCTGCAGACTCGGAGTGAAGCCTCCATGACTGTGTTGAGCGGCCATGTAGTGGTCTGTATATTTGGGGATTTCACGTCCGCTTTGGTGGGGCTGCGAAACCTGGTGATGCCTTTAAGAGCCAGCAACTTTCACTACCATGAATTAAAGCCTATAGTTTTTGTGGGCTCGCTGGATTATCTTCGGAGAGAGTGGGAGACTTTACACAACTTCCCCAAGGTCTCCATCTTACCTGTGAGTGCTCAGTTTGAACATTTTGAGTTAGACACATATCAAAATCTTAAAGGGGCCCTGTCATTTTGATTCCATCACACACATCCCTCGATTGAAAGATCACTCCATGAGAGCTCAGTAAACCTCCTTCATCTTGAGCAGAGACACATCCTCTATATCCAAAGTGGAGTTTATGAGTGCTGTAGCTGCAGTGCCCATCACAGATGGCATGGCTTGGTGCCTTGGAGCTTGTTAGGTCTGGCTTGACTGATGAACAGAGGAGAATCCTAAACACAGCCCTCAGCGCAGGCTAGCCTTTATATTAGTCCATGTCTATGAATCTCTAATGCCTGGTTAGATCAGTGGAATGTCATTGCCTCAAAACAAAAATACTTGTTAACTAATTTCCCAAAGCTCCACTCTGCTCACTTCTTAAATTTGTTTTTTCTCTCCCCCATGTCTTTCTTTCCCTGTCCCCCCCCCCCCCCCCCCCCCTCTCTCTCTCTCTCTCTCTCTCTCTCTCTCTCTCTCTCTCTCTCTCTCTCTCTTGCTGTCTCACTCTTTTTCTCTGTGTTCTCCTCACCCTGAAGGGCACACCATTAAGTCGGGCAGATTTAAGGGCTGTCAACATCAACCTCTGTGACATGTGCGTAATACTGTCAGCCAATCAGAACAATATCGAAGATGCCTCTCTGCAGGATAAGGAATGCATCTTGGCATCACTCAACATCAAGTCTATGCAGTTTGATGACAGCATTGGGGTCTTACAGGCTAATTCCCAAGGTAAGGAGCGTCCTATCAGACTCCATGTACACTGCTGCCCAAAGGGGACAGGTTGTGGCAGGGAGAGAAGATGGCAGTCGATGATGGAAAAAGAGGAGAGGAAAAGACTGGGAGGAGATGAAACAGCCACGTAGGAGGAATAGAGAGTGCTAAATGTTCTTAATCAAAATTCTCTGCAAGTCTACTGTATCATCCATAGGCAGACTTGAGTGCCGCTCATGAGGATGTGATGTGCACACTGTGTTGATTTTTTTGCCAATTCTTTAAAGTTTAAGTCTTGCAATTTTCTGATGATTTCAGTGTTGTCTCTGGTAATTAAATGCTCCTAAACCTCTCTGATAATACTTTTTAATGATGTAATCAACATGACTGTGCCATTTGATGTTGTTCCCCCTGATACGGAGCCTGGCAGATCGTCTGGAACAGATTGTTGATGTTTGCAGACAAACATATGAACCTGGCATCCCATCAGGCCTCATCATCATTAAGCAGCTAGTACAAATCACCAAGCAGGCCAATTCAGCTGCTCCTCATTAGTCACGACAAAACAGCGACACATGCAGGCACACGCTTTTCACATTTGTGTGGGTGTGTTTGCACCAGTTAAGACACACACAGATTCATGCCAAGGCAATCTGTGCAGAAACACTCACACACAGGTAACCCTCAGTTTATGTTTACCTTGAAAGCCATAGCTTGATCTCAGTGCATAAAGCATCACTAAAACAGAGATGATTAATCAAGTCTCATGGATTCTTTTTGCTACAGTTTCTAAAGTATTAAAACCATTGAACATTTTCACTTTTCGTCATAATAATAACCGCAAACTTCATTATATTTGGTTAGGCGTTTTTGCAACAGACCAACATAAATAACACCCAATTGTAAAAAGCCAGGAAAATATATTGTGATTTTAAATTTTGTTGTATAAGTAAAAATCTTTCGTTTTCTAGTGTATGTATTCAACCTCCTTTAGTCTTTTCCCCCTTAATAAAATGCAGTGCTGCCAATTGCATTCAGAGTTCCATAATTAGCAACTAGCACTGTCTTGTGTGTGGTTTGACCTTAGTATGAATCCAACTGTTCTGTGAAGACCTGACAGTCTGGTGAAGAACATTAGTGAACAAACAGGATAATAAAAAGAACCCAGCTGAAAGAACATGGTTAAGGTTGTGGAGATTTTTAAAGCAGTTGTAATCCATGCTTTGTAATTAAAAAGAGTATGGCTTACCTGCAAGGCTAACAAAACATGGACCTCTACATAAAACTGACAGGTCTGAAAAGAGGAGCATCCATCATGGAAACAACCGAGACCCGCTTTGTGACTCTGGAGGAGCTGCAGAGATCCAAAGCTCTGGAGGGACTATTAGTGATGCACTTCAAAAATCTAGCCTCTATTAAAGAGAGGCAGGAGTTTAAAAATATTAAAATGAAGTGTCATCAAGTATATAAAGGAATGTGCTCTGGTTAGATGCAACTGAAATGTAACATTTAGAAGTTCATGCAAATCGCTACAAGTGGGAGAAAACTAACACTGCAGAGCACAATGAACACATGACAGCCATCAGGAAAAACAATGTTGGCAGCATCATGCTGTGAGGATGTTTTTCTTCTCTTAGTCAGAGCTAGTCTGGAAGATGCAATCTCAGCTGCAATCTCAGCCAATGCTGAGTATACAAAGTACTGACTCTGAAGGCTGAATACATATTAATCACTCAACAACATTTTTTTAAATCGTATCATTTTCTGTTCATGTCACAATTATGCACTATTTTGTGTTGGTCTACCATAAAAAAGCCAATAAAAATTAAGTTTTCAGTGACTTAATATGAAAAAGTTTAAGAGGTACTAAAACTGTTGCAGGACAGTATAATTGACAAAAAAAAAAAAAAAAAGACTTGAGAGACAGACTGGATTGTATAACTTGCAGAGTAGATTGCATCTTCCTTAATGGAGAAAGGTTATTTCAGGAATTAGAGACTTGAAATTTGACTTAGAATAAATGATTTGTGTACATCTCTGTATTTTTCTTTGTAAGGAGCATTTTCACATGTTAAACTATAATGCCAGCGGTGTTATTTTTTCCCAGCCATGAGTGAGTGATAAGCTTTCAGTAGCAGTGCCACCAAGGAACAATAAGCAGAAGGCAAACCTCAGAGCTCATTGCTCTGGGGAGCACTACTCACAGAGAGCCACGCCAACATCGTGCAAAAGCTTATTGGTCTCTGTCCCTTCTCCCCAGATCGATGCATGGAGCCGAGGGTTATCAATAATTGGGTCTTACATGAATTACCCATTTAGGAAAACACACATTCACAGTGACATGCAATCATGCATACAGAAAATGCACCAACATACCCAAATGCTGCTATTGTTCAGGGAATCCTTCCTTCTGGCATTGTTCCCGTTCAGACGTTATCTGTGGAATTTGGAAGGTGCAAATGAATAAGTAAACACATGCTTTCCTGCGGGAGAGCTTCTCACGGCTGCTTGTAGAATGTAGTCAACCACAGAGCATAGCTGTGCCCGCAGGGCTACAAGGATATGGGGGGTATGTAACCCAGATCTTGTTTGTCTATTGTACACTGTAGCTCAAAAGGCACTATTTTGCAGCCGCTCACTTTGAACAACAATGTAATGGAGAAGATTTTGTGTAATGAAGCTGCTTTTAAAGCTTTTGAGTAGTGTATTTTGTTAGATGAATAAAGAAGAGGATAAAATATATTAAGTCCTTGAAAAACAAACATGATTTAATTGAATTCCAGAGACTTAAGAAACCCTATTATTAAGGGTTTTTGCACTCAGACCTTTGACTGGATTTATATGCTAGAAATGCAATATTGTTTAGTTTAAGATGCTAATGCTTCATGTTTAGATTAAATGATCAGGTAATTTATCAGAATTGTAGGTTAATCAGACCAGATAACACTAACTCTCAATAAAGACATCCAGTCTCTGGAGGCCCTCCCAACTCATACTGAGTTGCAGCTTCTAGGCTGTAACCCTAACATGTTTTTGAAAGAAGCACAGCAGTAGGCCTCATGTTTCCCACCAGCATCACTTTTTGGTGCATGAGCTACACAAAGTGGAGACTGTTTTTCAACATCTTTGCACTGTCTTCATTTTTACTAGGAAAAACGATTGGAGCAGCGTTTCAGAGACAAAATGCACCTCCCCCCCAAAACTCTATCATTCTCCTCGCCTGTATGGACATCGACAGTCTGATGTTGGAGCTTATGCTCTCTGGCTGCCTCACGATGTCAAGTCTTGTTTAATAATTGGTTTAACAAAAGTTGGGATCAACCAGGCTTCAGTTCAGTGTGTGCTTTCTACTGCGTCCTAAACTACTCGGTGTCTTTTTGTTGCAAAGGCCTGAAAGCTCTCTTTTGTAATGTGAGCAACATTTTGAGACTTTTGACAAGAAAAGAACACACACATGCACACACAGACACACACACACACACACACACACTTAATTTGCAATGCTTTTAAAACTTTGTGACCTGAATATATTCCTTGCCTTATGTTTCCATGGCCTTGGCACTATAAGCTGACATTTTGCTGTAGTCAGCACTAAATGATGGATGTCAAAACACAGGTGATGCATTATGCATATAGCATTACAGATTTAGGGTGTTTACTTGTCACTTTGAGAAAATGCAAAAATGTGAAGTCATGTGAATTCCTACTCTTGTCACTTGCGCTTGTATTTCATGGTTCTGTGCCGCACCATAAAAGGTTTTCAGGATACACTTCACCAATTTTATCGTAACAAAATGAACAACATATAAAATTTATGTCTGCCCATAGATGGAAGGATGTGAATGCTAAATTTGTCTTTGCTGACCCTAAAAGCACAGTAACTATTGCAGTTTTTAAGCAGGCACCTTGTTCACTTTGCTGTCTTCTTTTTATTCTTCCTCTCAATCCACAATCTTAAATTGTGCAGAAAGAGGACAAAAAAACAAAAGGTTCAGTGAGCTGATGTGAGCAGAATATATCAATATAGTTATTGGTGATATCCTCATTCTTATGTCATTTATGCAGTAAGACATATTTAAAGTTGGTGCAGATTTTTTGCCATTATGGTCTTTTTCTTTATTCTTTACTATAATCCAATAAAGAGGTAGTATCCTCTAGATACATGAAAATGTATTTTGAGAAAAGGTAAGAGTTTGCTGTAAATGCACTCCATCTGTGACTGAGAATTCACAGTCTTGTTTTATCCAGAGATTTCTGCTACAGAACCTAAATAAATAAATAATTCAAATAATTTTTTCAAAAAATTCCTAAATTAATTAAAACAATAGTCTACAGGTGTGCTTCATTACATATTAAAATGTCTGCAGTTATGTTAATGTAATCACTAAATAAAGAAACACCACAGTCATTGACTTTTTTCTGTCTTCACAGAAAATCTAAATAAATGTTGACATTTAACCGTCAATAATCTCAATGAATTTGTTAGCAGTTTAATAAATAGTCACAAAAAGTTTTAGCAAATGTCAAGATGAGCAGCGGCACACTGCTGGGCGACTTTAAAGCTAGTTTTAATTTTTGCCAAATAATATAGTTATAATTGTTATAATAATGGTTTGTTTTAAAAAAGGCTAAGAAATATCCTCACTACTGAAGATAAGATTTTTTTAAATTTTTTATTCTTTGTTAGTCTCTTTACTGACCCATAGTGACAATTTAAAGTTGCTCACAATGCGCTATAGCACAGGAAATCTGAACTAATTGATCAAATATGAAATATTTTAGAGAATATATTTACATGCATTAAATTAAAGTTTCAATTAATATTTAACACATTTAATTGTAAAAGAATTATTGGCATATTTTGCTAAATCATTTATTTATATAATACATTTTAGTTAAATTGTCATTATATACATATCAAGTTGACAAATTATTGATTTGTTAGATTGTTGCAGTTTTAGCCTCTTTTTTATTTGTTACCATCTATAGCCTGAAAAAAATGTTTGTGGATAGTTATGGGTTTTTGGATATACTTTTTTACATGTGTTGCTTAATGCATTAATCACGCATTTCTGTTTTTTGTGTTGAATCCAGGTTTCACGCCTCCTGGAATGGACAGGTCATCCCCAGACAGCAGTCCAGTACATGGCTTTGTGCGTCAGGCTTCGGTAACCACCGGATCCAACATCCCCATCATCACAGAGCTAGGTAAACCAGTTTCCACCCACCTCTAATACAACTATCTCATGCCATACTTTGTAACCTCAAATCAGCTCATAATTCATTCCCAGACATTGACAAACAGAGTTGATTATCCAAGACCCTCATTCCACTACCAAAAGTTCCAACTCATTCAGTATCAGATTGACTGAAGAATGCATCGTCTGGAATTTTTGTTTACCTTTAAGTGTCTCTTAAGTTTTTTTTTCCCTACATGACTTGATGTGGCCAGTTGCTTTCAAAGAAGTCGATTTGAAGATGTCAGACAGGCACTTTTCGGACAAAAGCTCAATCTCCTGCAATTTGTTCACTAATGGACAAGAGAAACTCAGCTGGATGGAGAGGGTGAAAGAGGGAAAAAGGTAGAAGGACAAAAAGTGCCTTAGCTGCAAAATATGTCCATGTATTAATAACAATGTCACTGGTTGTATTCCCACTGGTGATGGGGACTCATGAAACTTTCAGATCTCTAAGGGGCTTTCTGAAACACCAGAGACCAGCTACTTTGTCTCCCCTGACCCAATTAGGGAGCAATGGAGCGTGAGGCCCGCTAAGAAAAGGCCAGAAGGAGAAAGCCGCACTTTACGTTACCCTGCCCATTCGGCCATTATCTGAATAAAGGTTCTCCCATTACACTTGCTGACCACATAGATGATTGTCCAGACCAGATAGTCAGGTTGAAATCCCACACTTGAATGTCAGCAAGCACTGGCTTTGTGCCTCCTCATTCTTTCTTGCAAGCATCAAATCTAGATGTGATAACATTGTTCCCCAGTTAAGGAACAAACAAGAGGGTATAGAGGGGAGAGTGCCTGTATGTCACACTGGAACCAGGTGCTGTAATTACATTGTCATATCTTCAGGTTACAGTGCCAGGAGCAGATTAAAGCTGGAACATAAAAAGACTCCCTATCAAAGGTGCATGATCAATTTTGTTTGCATGGCGTGTGAAGAAGGTTTGTTGGTGGATAAGACCTTGTTTATCCCTTATACTGTGGTACCGTGATAAAACTGATTCTGGTTTCAAATGGTTAGTGCTGTGACACCTATAGCTTTGTGTGCACTTTAATCCAGAGACATTGGAGAACCTTGAGCATGATTCTGGAGTCGACGCAACTATACTGCGACAATTTTTTATAAAAGACTTTTAAAGTGTTTCAATTACAACGGCATCTTTCCCCCTCTCTGCACTGTCTCACCACCATTAGCTAAACCTGGCAACCTACTGCCATTGGTTTCTATCAGTCAGGGGGGAAAAAGTGGAACCAGCATACAAATGATAACAGAGCTGGGTAAGCTGAGGCTTTGTCCTCTGCTGCCGTCAGTTCCCTTGCTCCACTGCTCGGCTCCTCATCACCTTGTCTTGATTTTTCTGGCTGCACTCAAGGCCCTTGTTGCTCCTCTGGCTTCACTTTGAAACATTTTTATTCTTCATTCTGGTTGAATTTGACACCCCTTTTTTAATTATTTTTCCCTCCTTTTTTGTGTCTGCAGTGCACCACTGGGCCTTTGATCATGTGCAATCTGTCCTTGTGGCTATTTTCATAGCAACATGATGCCCTGCACCTCCACTTCTCTCCCGTTCTTCTTCCAAAAACTCTTGCACGCTGGCCTGCCCACTCTTTACCCTCCCCACTGACCACTCCTTTGGCCAAGGCCCAATTGATTCATTGTCACTTTGTTCCACATTTTACAGGAAACCTCTAATAAAATCTAGTTTCAAATCTGAAAAAGAAACAACTAGGGATGCACGTCATATCAGTATTACCATCGGTATTGCCTGATTTTAGTCACTTTTTAACATTTTACACATACGAACTAGTATAGTAAAACTGGGACAATATTAATACTCAGTATTTATTTCCACCTTATTGTGGCTTGCACATTTGTAATGATGCAGTACAGGATTGTTGGCTGTTTAACTGAACCAGAAAAGCAATGTGAGTGTTGTGGTTGAATTTTTTTGAAAGGTGTCGAAAGGGTAGTGAACACATTTAATACTGAATATCGGAATATCGGTTATTAACCATAACAGCAATATTAATATTGAATATTGATATTGGCCCAAATTTACATATTAGTGCATCCCTAGATTTGCTAATGTTTCTCTAGCTGAATACTTGTATGATTCTACTTTATGAAAGTTGCCTCTCCATAAATTAGCATATCATATATATATATTCACTACACACAGAGTGGTACAGTCAACAGTTAATGAAAAGCCAAACTCAGTTCCTCATAAAACCTGATTAGAAAAAATAATTTTTTATATTGGCCTACTTAAATGTATCTCCATGTACTATACAGTATATGCACTAAATACATTATCACAATGCTGCTTCAATACAGCAGGGCATAGAGGCGGTCAACTTGTGGCTCTTCTGAGTTGTTGCTGAGCCTTTGGTTGGTCTATATCATTTGAATTTCAGTCTTTTATTTTACTACTGACGACACTCTGTATAGTTTCTGTGGTTTTTATTAAGCACAGTGATAACCTGGTTATTACAACTGGTGCTGATATGTTTAGCAGTATGGGCAGGTGCCAAATCCTGCTGAAAAACAAATCTGCATCTCCATAAAGCTTGTCAGCAGAGAGAAGCAAGATCACAAACATTTCCAGGTGGCAGCCCTATCGTAAAACTAGATCACACACAGTGGACAAGCACTTTCAAAAAGTGTGGTTCCCCCAAATAATCAAAGGTCAAAGAAACTTTATACTGGATTTGAACAAACTTGGATTCTGTGTCTCACCACCTTTCCTTCAGACTCTGGGACCATGATTTCAAAATTAAATACACATCTGAAAATAGGACTTTGAACTACTGAGATACAGTCCAGTTCAGTTTTTCTGGAGTTCAGAGTTGCTAAATTGTCTGAAAAGATCTGAAAATGTAAGGAGTTGGATAGAATTGTTTTTGTGGATAAGTATGAAAAAGATAAGAGACAAATGACAGAAAATGCATAATTTAAGACTTTATTCCCTATCACATTGTCTAAAAGTGGTAGGCTATCTAACATTCTGCCCCTCTATCCATACGTCCCAAATATATAGCCTGAGAAATTAATAGTGAACTTGCAGTGAATTTTTTGATGTGGGATTTTTGAAAGGTGGAAATAATATTGCAGAAATACAAGATGTTTTACTCCTTGTCTTTATTTTATTTTGATTATTACAACGAGATTTGGTATTTTTTCCCCTCAGATTTCCAGTTCAGAGCACAGTGTTTAGGCCATTGAAAAACATAATTTTACTATATAATGCAATTTTCAACACAGCAATATTTGTGTACCTGAGTCTTTTCCTCTTACATTATTGTCAAATATCCAAAGTTAAGAAGAACTAAATGTTTTACCCTTCTAAATCGCTAGACGGGTTGGTGTATGTGTCCAGATGTAGCCCTCACTTTGACCTTCTGTAATTCAGCTTTTTTTCTAGTCCAGGTAAGATGTTTCTGACGTTTCTTCTTGTTCAGTGGTGGCTTAACGCAGCAAATCCCACAGTTGGAGCCCATGTCCTGGATACTTTTGTGTGTAGTGGATCTTAAGGCACTGACTCCAGCTGATATCCAAAGCTTGTGAATATCCTAAAGAATCTCAAATGGGTTTAGCTTTACAACCCTCTCAAGGCTGTGGTTATCCCTGTGGCTTCCACTCACTTTTTCTATCACACCTTTTCCTTTCACTCAGTGTTCCATTAGTATACTTGAATACAGCACTCTTATGGTCAGCTAGGTTCTTCAACACTGATCTTTAAAGCTACATTGTGTAAGATCTGCTCCCATCTAGCGGTGAAATTCTATATGACCAACCAACTGAATATTACGTTCTAGCCCCACCTCCCACCCCCCCATTCCGGGCGCGTTTTAACTCCTACTGTGGCCGTTTCATGCCATGGTTAACATGGCTTCCAGTACTACGACTTCGTCCAGTGTTCCTTCCAGTGATGAGGTTACTTTAGAAAACTACATTGCATTTAGTTATATAGTCAGACGTCTGCCGCGTTGCGAGTAGACAATCTCCCTCTGACATTTGCCATTGTGCAACTGAGTTTAGCCAAACCGCGAAAGGCGTAGCTAGAATTTCCAGGAATGTCCCTCATTGGCGAATGTATTTCAAAGATGGAGGCTCAACATGGATTTACCCATTCGAGTGACTCACTCATATGTATTCTGAATAGCAGATTCTACACTTACAAGAATACTTTCATTAGTAGGTGGAAGTAATTACACATCTATGAGCACATATTTTTGAAAGAACAAAGGGGTTTTTGCTAAGATTTAACTCAGAAAAATACACAATGTAGCTTTAATGGTTTTACCCTTCTTGTGTCAGGGCAGCCCTCTTCCACATGGCTGTGTAGGCCATAACAGGACAATAAAACATTTTTTTAATTTAAACATCTGGTGTTGTTTTTATTATTAATATTCTTCTATTCTGAGAAACTTGACTTTTAGTTTTATTAGTTCGAAGCTAAAATGATCAAAATAAACAAAAATGTATGCTTGACAAATATAAATCTGTGTGTAATGAATGTATATAATGTTTAATAATAACTTTAAATATCTGAGTCACTGAAATAAACCAACTTTTTATTGATATTCTAATTTATTTAGATTCACCGGTAATGTTGGTACTTCAACCTATAATCCATAACACTCTAATGGGATTCACACTGAACTGGTTCACTTAGCACGACACATTTACACCTAATGTTGCTATGATACAAACTGTGTTGTTACCTTACTTTAATTTGAATTTCAGGGCACAGGTAAACATGTAAGTTTCTCAAACAATGATGATGTGACAAACACATCCATCAAGGAAAACTCTGAAAATCAAAGCATGATTTAATAAATGCACGATGTCCTTATGTGACGTAATAGCCATTGTTGAAGTTGCAGTAAAATACATTGAGAAGTGTTCTAGAGCAAATACATCCTGCCAAATTTCTCTCACTTATTTGAGATTTAAAGTTCCACAAAGCGTAAGATATATGGGACCACAAGAGTGTGGTGAAGAATAAAAAAATGTAATTCATTAAAACTGGGTTCTTCTGCAATGGTTACTACTGTGTATGAGTTAAATGCTGTAAAGGAAATACTTCTAAAGCTGTGTGTGAGAATGCCCTGCATGTTATGTAAAGAAAACATTGCTTCATATTAAAGCCCCAAGCTCCCTTGACAATTTATTGGAACCCCTGATAGAATATGTTAAGCACCTTCAAAGAAATTAATTTTTGGTTGCTTCAGCATAATCTCACAATAAAAAATTCAAAGAAAACCCACTCTGTAGTTGGGTGGATTTTCATTCAAGGGAGGGAACACATTCTAAATTCTAATATTCACAAGCAACAAAATGTTGTATATCTTGTGTGTGTGTATATAAATATATATCAGCCATTTAAACTTGAATCCTTTACACATTTAATTTTTAAAGTTCATCAAAATGTTGAAGAAATTTCAGTCTATGGTGTTTTGTTTTCCTGAGGTATAAAAATGATCTGACACAGTGCCATATCTCTCTGAACCAGTCTTTAAAATGGGAAAATAGTATTGAAGTAAGGCAGATGTGTTGAAATGACTGCAAGAAAATAGTTAGGTTTGCCTTTATCTACAGTCAGGGGGATTCATTAAAAAGGTCAAAGCAACTGCAGCTAGAATAAACAAGAATGGACTTGGACACAAGTTCAGAGTTGCTAAATTGTCTGAAAAGATCTGAAAATGTATGGAGTTACATAGAATTGTTTTTGTGGATAAGTATGAAAAAGATAAGAGACAAATGAAA
Source organism: Valencia hispanica (assembly GCA_963556495.2). NCBI lineage: Eukaryota > Metazoa > Chordata > Actinopteri > Cyprinodontiformes > Valenciidae > Valencia > Valencia hispanica. The sequence continues at coordinate 28,990,793 of OY747711.1, forward strand.
GAAAATGCACAATTTAAGACCTTATTCCCTATCACATTGTCTAAAAGTGGTAGGCTATCTAACATTCTGCCCCTCTATCCATACGTCCCAAATATATAGCCTGAGAAATTAATAGTGAACTTGCAGTGAATTTTTTGATGTGGGATTATACTATTGCAGAAATACAAGATGTTTTGCACCTTGTCTTTATTTTATTTTGATTATTACAACGAGATTTGGTATTTTCTCCCCTCAGATTTCTAGTTCAGAGCACAGTGTTTAGGCTTTTGAAAAACATAATTTTACTATATAATGCAATTTTCAACACAGCAATATTTGTGTACCTGAGTCTTTTCCTCTTACATTATTGTCAAATATCCAAAGTTAAGAAGAACTAAATGTTTTACCCTTCTAAATCGTTAGACGGGTTGGTGTATGTGTCCAGATGTAGCCCTCACTTTGACCTTCTGTAATTCAGCTTTTCTTCCCGTCTCTCAGTGAATGACTCGAATGTTCAGTTCCTGGACCAAGACGATGATGACGACCCAGACACAGAGCTGTACCTCACTCAGCCATTCGCCTGCGGCACCGCCTTTGCTGTCAGTGTACTCGACTCCCTGATGAGTGCGGTGAGCTTTTAAATATGCTGCAAAATCACAGTGATTTAACGTTTCACTGCACTGTTCATCATATTTGAGCTTGTACTGTTTTGTAAGAGCCCTTTCAAAGTGAGACAGATTTTTAAAAGTTGTTGATTAATTTCCAAATATTAGAGACTTACCTGCTGGAGTAAATATAGAAAGGGTGTACAGATACAGTGTTTTTGCAGGTCAAGCATTCAAGTGTTTTGGTAATTGAATCAGTTCAGCACGTTGATCACATGCACCTCGCAGCTCTATTGACACCTAAGAGAGCATTTGCTATATGACCATTATTATTGTCATATAGCAAAGAACCTCATTAGATGATTAAAGGGTAAATGTTGAAGGTTATCGTAATAGTATTGACACAAGCTGGGCTATAAGAGACTAAATAAAGCCTCTTCCATTTTTTGACAACAGCATCACTCCACTAGAGATGACATTACGAAGGAGATGGGAGGGGTAGTCTTCTGTAAATCCCCTCCATCTCACAACCAACTATAATTCTTTCCCTCACCATTTGCTGGTGTGATGACTTAATTCCTGCAGTCTTCCAGCTGAATGAGAGGTTAGAGGGCCGAGAGGTGCTGAGCTACACAGGGAGTAAAACAGGCGTCAGCTGTAGTCTGGAAGTGGTCAGAGGTGAAGCTGGCTAATGGACACTGCTCATCCATCATGAAGCTCTGCAGGCTGTCAGGGGCCCAGAGAGAGGCGCTGCCACTCTGGCCTCGCTGCCGAGTGACATCGGCTCTCTTAGCACAAGGAAAAAGCTGGGCCTGAGCAGCTTGAAGGACAAGTGAACCATACACCTAGAGAGGGCAGTCAAACTGGTGTCTCAGAAGAGAAAGGATATATTGTTTAGTGTGTAGAACAATATTCCCAGACGAATAGTGACAGTTTAAATACTTCTGTTTTTTGTTTTGTTTTGTTGTTTTTTTTGTAAAATGTCCACACACACCATGAAATCAGATAAATATTTAATGTCTAAAAAGTTCAAGATTGGTTAAACAGTTAACAGTCAGGAAATTAGGTACTGCTGTAACTAATTATATTCAAGTTTCTTCAAGGAGTTTTTGTAAATGCTGATGGCTATGGGCAGGAAGGATCTCCTGTAGCAGTCTGTGTTGCTGCTCACCTGAAGAAGCCTCCAACTGAAGACACTCTGTTTTATGATGCTCAGGGTTGTCCATAATGTTCTTGATTTTATGAGGAATTCTTTGTTGCATCATCATTTCCAGAGGTTCCACAGTAGTTCCCAGGACATAACCAGCCTTTTTTTTATCACTTTAGTTGAAATATATGTGACCTTTACTTAGATGCAAAGTCAGTGTGGGTATATAAAATATTTATTTTAGTGTCTGAAATTTCCCAAGACATAATTTTATTTAATGGGTTTATAAAATAATAACTTGAAAAAATTGCATTTCCTGCGAAGATTTAGTGTGAATGCTGTAAGGTGAATTTACTTGCAGAAAATGGCAGAAGTATTTGAAGACAACTGTAGAAGACTTGCTGAAGTGTAATAAACAGAATCAGCAGAAAAAAGAAAAGTAGTCTGCCAACCCTACCACATAAACTGTCACAATTAGCAAAAATGTCAGTGTTACCTAAAATCAGCTAAATTCCAAATGTTACCCCAAACTCTAGTGGTAGCATGTTGGGTAACATGTTGTAATCTATTCAGTAAATTAACAATATGCCATTGCACGAATAGCATGTTGCATGTTGGCAAACACAAACATGTTGGTTAACAATAATTCAATCCATTCAGTATAACAAAAATAAGCTTAAAGGGAAGTGTTAGCTAAAATTAGCTGAAATGCCAATGTTAGCTATAATGCTACTGGTAGTTTGTTGACAAACACTAACATGGCTAACACTGCTCCCACCTATCCCCGCCTTTTCCACCCATCTCCTCCTCCGACCGGGATTCTTTTCCCGACACTGTCCATGTTGCGAGGATGCACGGTATGTGACGAACTGAAGGGGGAGTGTCAGAAAGAGTAGGAGGGTCTTAAAGAGGCACAGGCGTCCAATGCGGGAGTAAATTTCTTTTAGGTGGATTTGGATATATGACGGACTTTTAAAAGACTTAAGGTGACAATTTTATTGGAGTGTGCTATAGAAGGGTAATATGTGCGTGGAAGAAGCATAATACTCCCCCTTTAAGCCAAAATTAGGTTAATCTTTGATACTAACTGAAATACTTTTGTTAGCTTAAATGCTAGTGGTAGCATGTTGGCAAACACTATCATATTCGTAAACATGAACTTAATCCATTCAGTATGTTAAAATCTTCCTAAAATGCAAATATTAGCTAACATTAGCTAATATGCTAATGTGTGCTAACATTAGCTAATATGCTAATGTTAGCTTAAATGCTAGTGATAGCAGGTTGGCAAACACTAAGATGTTGGTTAACAGTAACTCAATCCATTCATTATGTTAATTTTAACTGTTAAGTCAAAGTGTATGGGCTCAATATAAGATCATAAAGTTTGCGCATAATTTCACAGTTCAACTTCATAAATCAAGTTTTGCAAACTTCATAGCCTAAATCAAGTTTAGCAAACTTCATAAATCGAGTTTTGCAATCTCGTAGAAAATATCTGCCCAAACATTTCAAGTTTGCAAATGTGCAGAAAGAGGTTTGCATGGTTGTAAGTAAAGGTTTGCATTTGAAAGAACAATATAAGTTCTTTTGCAAACATCCTGTTTTGAGATGCACAGCATAAAACTGGGTGAGAGCAGTGTTGCCAACTGTCTCTGACAGAAAGTAGCTGAAGTTGTCTCAGAAAGTTGCTAGATGTCCAGATGACGTCATACGCTAATTTGCATATTGATGGTGCCATCACGTGATGACGAATTAAACAGAAAGGAGGAAATAATTATATTTAGATTAGGATTTGATCATCTAGGTTTAAATAATACATAATTTAAACAGGGGAAACATGCTACAGGGAAATGTGACTTTTGTCTTCAAGAAGAGACTGTGGAGCATGTTCTATTAGTTTGTCTGAAGTAAACGGTTGAGAAAACTGGTACAAAATTTACAAGATATCAAATTGCAACTGGAGATCAAAGACATTTTAAACAAATTTTAAGTTCTGAAAAAAAAATACATTTGCTAAGATATCTCAAGAAGACGAAATTAATAGAGAGAATATAGTTGTTTGTTTTTTAGTACTTGTAAAAATAAGTAGGCATATTTAGCATGCATCAAATGTTTCTTGCCAACCACCATTAAACATAAGTTTATTGTATTGCTTACGGTATTATTTTCAGTGGGGGGTTTCTTGTTAGAAGTTTTAAATGTCCTGTATTTTTGAACTCACCACACATTTTGGACGTTCCTTGAATGCACCACAGGTGTGCGATGCAGCGTAGTAAGATCTGTCTTTTATACATGCAGATTAATTTTTTACTTTTGAAATAACATTAAGTGCACAACAACTTTGTTTGTGAGTGGGTGAAATGAACTGAAAAAGGTTTATGATTGGTCAGTCGACATATTCTGATCATGCTGAATATACATGCACAGACCATTCCCTTTCTGAGCATCGGGAAGGAGCAAGCTGGGTCTCTAAACTGCAGGAAATATCGGCGACAAACTTTCACAGAAAGTAGCTAACATAGTAGCTAAGTGTGGTCAGAAATGTCGCTAGATTTGTCACTAGGCGCTTTTTGGGAAAAAAAGTAATTAAGGGGGTCTGAAAAGTTGTTAGAAATAGCGACAAAGTCGCTATGTTGGCAACACTGCGAGAGAGACTGTAGTTGCGGTTGCAGATTTTGGCACGGTCTTTACACACTTCTCTGACTGGATGGTGACAGATTACACTGTCCAGTCAGAGAGCAGGCCCCTTCCGGTCTTTCCACAGCACTCCAGACTCTCAAAGGGGAGGGAGTATGAAGAACGATGCGCGTCCGTCTGTGAATCAGGTAGGCTGTTGTTTAGGATGGTGTGGGAATACATGTCATATTTAATGTTACACGTAAGTGACAATAAAACGGTTACATTTGATTTACTAAATAATAGCCCACCTGATTCACGGAGGTACTCGAGTTGTCATCCATGTTGAATCTCTACTCCCGTTTAAGAGTCTGGAGACAGGAAGTGGTCTGCTCTCTGATTGGACAGTGTGATCTGTCACCATGCGCATCTCAAAACAGGATGTTTGCTAAAGAACTTATATTATTCTTTCAAATGGAAACCTTTATTTACAACCATGCAAACCTCTTTCTGCACATTTGCAAACTTTTGATCAGATATTTTCTACGAGATTGCAAAACTTGATCTATGAAGTTTGCAAAACTTGATTTATGAAGTTGAACTGTGAAATTATTTGCAAACTTTATTACCTTATATTGAGCCCATACAATAACACTGAAACATCAGTTTTATAGTGGAGACCATAATGTATAGTAATTATCTTTTCTACCACAAGAGGGAGTTCCACTAAAGCCATGAAAAGGCCTTCCCCTTTTTGACTAATCACACGCAGGCTGTCACTGGGAGAGACACCCTTAGTGAAGTATCTCATTTGTCTGTTCTAATTTCTCAGCCCTTTTAACAGTTAATGCAGCTTTCGAACTACTCTTAATAACTTGAGAACTGTAAGGCCTGTCGACGTCACCAATGTACCATTTTTATTGGAACATATAGTGGAATGCTCTAAATCCACTCAATTACTCACATTTCTCACCGTACATTTTTTTATAAATTCATATTAAGACTGCTGCAAGCCTTAAGCCGCGTTCACACCGGTCAGCGCGTCCAGGCGCCAAATCGCTCAAACGGACGAAAGTCGACGCTTTAAAATTTAAACCCAGCTGCTTGCACACTTGTGGTCTGCGTCGGCGCGTCGGGGCATCAGCGCGTCACGTCATTACGTCAGCGTGCGGGCGTGGATTTGTCTGTTGCTAGTTGTTTACAACATGGCGGATCTTGTCGGATCAGCAGCGCGTCTTCAACTACCGGCTCTCCCGGGCCCGGCTGGTGGTGGAAGATGCATTCGGGATCTGGTCTGCACAGTGCAGAAAGTTTCACCGCAGACTGGAAGTCAACCCCGAAGTGGTGAGGGGAGCTGCCGCTGCTCATGGAGAAAGACCACTTCCAGCTGTGGGGCGAATCGGAGCCAACAACGCAACCAGAGAGGCAGTGGAGACCAGAGAAGTTTTCATGGCCCACCTCAGTGAGGAGGGGGCAGTGCCATGGCAGCCGGCAGAATAGTCATGTCCATACAGGACTGACCCAAAACGGGTCTTTTAAGAGCCACCCAATAAAAAAATTAAGAGCAAAACTTTCTGAAAATTTCCACATCTATATTTACTATATTATATTTTAGTAATTTGTTTTTCTCTATACATTCATATATACATTCACAAATCCCTTTCATTTATGGATTATTGTTTGTTCTGTACCTATATACTTTTGACCTGTTCACCTGTACCTCTCGTTTCCAGGTAATCACTGACAGACTGCTCTGCTTTCTCCCACAAACTCGTCTATGGATATGGTGAAATCAATCAAATAAACTCAAATAGTTCTTGCTTTTGTACTTCTGTGGTATTTTATATAGTCAATAAAAAGGTATATTTCATTAAGGTAATTATTAGCTGTTATTACAAACAATATTTTCACCCAAATGGCATTACATAGGACAGTAGAATTAAATTAAGGAAAGTAGCTGACCAAAATGTTACATATAAAAATATTTAATATAAAAAAATACATACAACATATATACATATAATAAACAAACAATAAAATAAAGAACAGGAAGAGAAAGGACCTTATTTGGAGGAAGTGCGGTGGAAGACAGGAGGGACACAGAAAGGAGTCTCCTTCCTCCCCTGAAAAAGGTGTCAGCCCGATCAGTAAAACTACTGAGTATTGTCCAAATGGGTCAAATTGAGTGTTACATTAATTCTTTCAAAAATCAGTCTATGAATGTCAAATTTTAGGATGTCTCTTTCTAGAGGTGACACCCTTTTCAGGAGAGGATGAAGAGAGAGAAGGAAGTGCATGTCATCATCTGCAGGAGGAGCAGGAGCTGGTTCAGGCCGGGCCTTGAGCGCATCAAGCAGCTTTTGCTGGAACTCTGTTGGCACTGACAAGTCCTGCTGCCTCCGCCTTCGTTTTCTTGGAGGGCCTGTGAAAAAACACAGTAGAAAAATGTGTTAAAAATGCTTACAATTATGTTGAACAAATATACAAATTAGATAAAATTAGAAGCAACATTTTAAGTCTGTATGAAAGGCTGAGTGTGAATTCCAGGGTATACACAGACATTTCAGAAAGTACAAAAAGTAATTCGCCAAGTGTCTGGGAACCGAAAGAAACAGATTGACATCTTTGAATAAAACCTACATTCCCAACCTTTCCAAACAGCACTACACACCTGCAGGTGCTGGAGCAGAGGAAGGGCCAGGCTGGTCAGAAAAAGAAGCAGCAGCAGAGGAAGGGCCAGGCTGGTCAGAAGAAGAAAAGGAAGGGCCAGGGGACTCTGGTTCAGCCATGTCACCTGCCTCCATGTTAGCTGGATCTGTCAAGACAGAAAGGAATATTATTGACCCTCCTGTTTATTATGCTTTATACCAAGATCACAAATACTTCTACTGCTAGCACTAATAATAAATAGCAAAACTTTGTAGTAGCAAAATGATGTAGGTTTCAGCTTTACAATAATTATTTTCATGTTTCTGAGCACGTTTTTGTGTGTGTTTGTGTGCCACTATGTCTGGGTTTTCTTCTCAAAATCACCAACCTTCTGCCTCTAACCGCCCTGCTGCTTCTTTTTCTGGCTCCTCTGGGTGGTCATACCCCTCCGCCTGCTCCTCCTCGACCCCCATGTTGCTCGATGTTTCGCGGGGGGCGATGAAGGGTTCGAGGAAGGACAGGACAGAGAGGTACTTCCATTTCTGCACTTTCCCTCCTTCTGCTCCGCTCTTCCTTCTCTCTTTCTCTTTTCTGCTCTGCCTGACATATGTGTCCCTCAATGTCTTCCACCGTTTTTTGCAGATCTCGTCTAAATACACAATGGGAAACTGGTAATGCGTATTTAGTACCGTAGTTGCCCTAACCGCTTTTGGCTAGCGTAGCGTTAGCTAACATAACAAGAAAGTTAAAAGAAAAAATATTTTTTTCTATGTTTAACTGCTTACCTGGCACTCCAATATCCTCCGATATCTTCCTCCAAATCAGATCCGATCTCTTCCTGTCTTTGTAAAAAGACGAAGACGGGTCATACAGTTCACGGACATTACATACAGCGACGATCAGTTTGTCCTCCATCTTGAATAAAAAATTTGCCGATTCCCCCATGGAAGGAGTTACTACGTCAGTACAACGAGTCGCTCTGATTGGTTGACGCCGCGCGTCTGCTGCCCGAAAGTTCAATTTTCCCAACTTGAGCAGCAGACGTCCGGGCATCAGCTGCGTGGACGCGCTGATGCCAGCTGCGCCGACGCGCGCGACTTGCTGCTTGGCAGCTTGGCGCCCACTAGATGCGTAGATCCCATAGACTTGCATGTAATCTAGCTGCCCTGCTGCCTGGACGCGCTGACCGGTGTGAACGCGGCTTTAGAGAGCATGTAGAACAAAAAAAGTATTACGCTGTGATGCAGAATTAATAATTGATGTGCCCACTTCATAACAGGCAAGATTTAGGGCTTTTTCTTTAAAGGTAAGACCTCCATAACAGACTGACCTTGATCTGAAAACAGCCTAAAGGAGCTGTTCAGAACATCTAAGAGATCTGGGGCTAAAGAACAAGCAAGGACCTTCAGAAATAGGCTCTGGCTTATCCATGCCAGACTGTATAAAACTAAAGAATGGAATATCAGCTCTATATTTTATAGCAAGCAAATGGAGAAATGCTTGTCCGTAAGGCTGTCACCTATTGAAGCATGCAATGTACTAAAAAACAAAACTCAAACTTTTCTGTCTAACTTATTTATTAAAGAGAGTCACAGATGGTCAATTAAGATTATCACCCTTTAATATCTCTGTTAAAATCCTTGATCACTTGCATCTTGTGCAAATTGTTAAGATGGGGTTGTTTCTTTGTTTTACCCACTGGGTCTGGCATTTGTGTCCGTCACAGTGTTTCAATACTGACACTGAAAATGTAGGGGAAAAAAGACCATGCGCATTTGGTGGCGCTTAGAGGTAATCATTAAAATGATCAGTTATGTATTTTCTAACATTTAAAAGTGTGTATGAAGTCTCACAACATCACAGACATGAGCAACTGAAATGATGAAACATTAAATTATGACTACTGACTTTAAATATTTGATTTGTATGTTCCCAAGTAGCAATTTTGCCAGTTATTCCAAATGTTACATTTTAAAAAGTTTAAATTTCAAATAATTCCTTGACTTCAGGTATGACATTTTATACCATCTTGTAGGGTCCTAAGCAGGTGCTTAATTAATTTCCCCCCTGAAACCAGCTCTGTGAAAAGTGTCTAATGTTTGGCCTTTTAGTTTGGTAGTGTATTTTTCTCCTTTGTTAGACTTAACACAGAGGCATGTGTTTAGGTTTTCAGTTAATAAAATACAGAGGTGAAAAATGTTGTTCCAAGCACATTAACTCATTTCTTCTTCAATTCTTTCAAGGAGTCATGGTGAAGGTCAGCATAACTGGCTGTCTTTTACCCACTTCTCATCTGACACCTCCCTAGTGGTGACTGGGGGAGTTTTTCTTTTTAACAGAAAACCCATCTGTGTTCTCTCCAGACATACTTCAACGATAACATCCTCACACTAATCCGGACACTAGTCACAGGAGGAGCCACGCCAGAGCTGGAGGGCCTGCTAGCTGAGGAGAATGCTCTCAGAGGAGGCTACAGCACTCCACAGACGCTGGCCAACAGAGACAGGTGTCGCGTTGCCCAGCTGGCCCTGTATGACGGCCCGTTTGCTGACTTAGGGGTAAGCGAAGGCTTTGAGTGGAAATGACAACGTTTTGGCATTACCCAGCAGCACACATCTGGTTGCCTCTGCTTGTCGCAATCCTTAATCCTATGTGAACAACAGTAATCACAAAAAGCAGACCTCAGTGGGCGAAGAACACTTTGATAGGACAAAGAGTGCTACAAAGAAGTGGAATTGGTTCCAGCCTGTTTTTACAAGGTGTTATTGTTATTCAGAGCTTCCAGTCTGCAGATCGTTTCCCTCTAGAATGAATTATGGCATGGTAAAAAACATTGCTGATTGCTGCAGTCTCCAGTGCTAAAAGTTGGCCTTCACTTGAAATAAAAAGCAGTTAAAAAGCTGATTAATTTTCATACAATATGATTTTACTGGTATTGAATGAGTTCATTAGCTAACACACTTCTCTTTTATTGCTCATCAGGATGGTGGCTGCTACGGTGACCTGTTCTGTAAAGCCCTAAAAACATACAACATGCTATGTTTTGGGATCTACAGATTAAGAGATGCTCATCTCGGTACACCAAGCCAGTGCACAAAACGGTACACTATTAAGGTTTTTTCTTTGCCAAAACCCACCATTTTTAAAGATAAAATGAGTTGAGTATCAATCTTTCCTATGTTTGTGTTTTTGACCAGATATGTGATCACAAACCCCCCGTACGAGTTTGAGCTGGTGCCCTCAGATCTGATCTTCTGCCTCATGCAGTTCGACCACAATGCTGGCCAGTCACGGACAAGCTTATCCCACTCTTCCCACTCCTCCCATTCCTCCAGCAAAAAGAGTTCCTCGGTGCATTCTGTGCCTCCCACCAACCGACAGAACCGCAGTAGTAAGAGCAGAGAGGCGCGTGAAAAACAGAAGTAGGTGCCACTTGTGTGTACTATGTGCGTTTGATCTACATATTAAGTGTTTTACACGTGACCTGTGTTTTTTAGATGTGTGTATTTGTGTGCAGGCTGTGATGACAGATGTCATGTAATATTTGGTTTGTGCTGTTTTTTTTTTGTTTTTTTTTCACAATCATCTGCATGCAGTTTTCACTCTCACATCATAGCGATCATAGCAGGATAACACAAAATCAATAAAACTGCTAGAAAAATGGTTCACACTTGTTTCTTATTGATTCTTGGCATAGCATATAATTTAACTTCTTGCTTGGATGACATTGATTGTCGTTGGAAACAAGTTTATAGTAAAAATGTCACCATAACAAACATTTAGTATGTTGTTTGGTCCACCTGTTCTATCTGTGTAGCTGTTTTCTGTCTAACTTGTTGTATTTGTGGTGTTTGTAACTGTTGTTTAGTGGTTATTTGTGCACATGATCAATGCCTAGATCATGGATGTATTGTATTGTGTTGTATAGTGGGATAGATTGAGATTAAAGAAAATTTGGCGTTTAGATATGTTACTATTCTAAGGTCATTCATCATTAGCAGTGTTGATATTTTCTCAATCATGGTGCATTTGTAGTGCTTTTTTGCATGTCCATGTTTAGCAAGGCTTTCATTTCCTGTTCCGTTTATTATTCAGTTATGAAACTATTTCAAGTTTAGTGAAAGATCCTTACTTGTGTTGCAGCACCTGCCACATTTATTGGCATCCCTGCCAAAATGTGTAATAACCCTGTTAGAAAATTTATATTTCTTCGGCGTAGCATAATCTCCCACTAAATTAATTGTAGAAACATCCAACCAATATATATGTTTGGTTTTATTACTGGTGCCAAAGTTATCTTCAACCTAAACAGTTCATTTAAAATAAATGTAACTTGATTTTTTTTTACAATGATTAATAGTACATTACTAGCTTAGATTCCCAGAGCATAAACATGAAGTGACACAGAAACGTATCTTTCTCAAAACTGAAAATACCAGAGAACATGCGATTCAAGTAGAGCATATGAGTGTTGGTGTTAAAAAGTAGTGAGCACCTAAACCTGTCCCTATCTATAGCTACTCAGAGCTATAATTACAAACTTTAAAGGGTATTTATAGTTGAAGCCAGATTCTTACACACACTGTATTGAATGACATATAACCATAATTTTAAATTTACTGTCATTAATTCTGAATAAAAGTATCCAATTTTAGGTCAGTTGGCATCACCAGAACTATTTCTATTGGCTAAATGTTGGACTACAAAAGATTTTTATTTGACTTCCATCAAATTCTGAAGTTAATATACAGTTCCTCAGTATTTGGTAGAATTTTTTTTATGTATTATTTTGGATCAAATGTTTTGAGGGTTTTTTGTGCTAGTACCTAACTATAGTTTTCTGGAATTTTTACCCATTTCTTCTGTCAGAACTGGTGTAAGTGGGTCAGGTTTGTAGATTTTCTTGCTCGCACACTCTTGCAAAAAGATTCTCTGTGGGACTGAGATAAGAGCTTTATGTTGGCCTCTCAACAACATTGACATTGCTGTCCTTAAGCTTTGTTCCTAGCTTGGCGTTAAGGCCATTGTCTATTTTAAAGACCCATTTGTATTCAAGGTGTAGCTCCCTGACTGATGTCTTGCTTTGCTTGTTAGAATATTACCACATGTTGCTCTTTCCTCATAATGACATCTATTTTGTCCAGTCCTTTTATAGCAAATCACCTGCTCAAGGCAATTCTTCCCCTCTTTATTTAACAGTTGGGATGATGCTTAGGTTTGCAAGCACCCCCCCCCCCCCTTTTTTTTGACCTAAAATGTAAATAGAGTCATTATTAGGCTTACGATTTGGTTTAAGACCCATCAGAAGACAGGACATTTTCCCCAAAACTAATGGACCAGTGTGCATTTGCAAACAGTACATATCTGGCACACAGAACCTTCCTGATAAATGGAAATTCCCATGGTGCTTATACTTAGATGTAATTGCTTGAACGGATGATGTTGGCACATTCATGTATCTTCTATTTCGTTGTACTAGACCGGTGGAAAGACCCTTCTTGCAATCTTGGTTGATTTTTCAGGTCTTGCCTTACATTTTCAGATGTTCCTCCTTCTAACTCAATTGTGACTTAAATATCAGAAGCTTACAAAGCCAAGACCATCATCATTTAAATTTCTTAATTTGAAGAGACTAATAATGTAGCAGTTAGCTCATAAAAATAATTTTGGTAATCCTAACTAACATAAACCTAGAAAAGTTCAGTTTACTTTAAAATAGGGAGTTGGAGAGTGACAAACTTAAATTCCAAATATTAAAAAAGTCTTAGAGCACTGAGGTTAGACAGTAATTTCTGCTTATAAATTGTGGTACCTTTGATTGGAATTCTGTCTCCTCACTGAATAAATGTTCTCAATATAGAGGTTGGATTTTTTCAAATATGTTTGTGGGGCTATGCTACTGCAATAAAATATTAACTTATTTTAAGCCATAAGTTAGACGCTGCAGATAATTGTGAAGGGTGTTGTATTAATTTGGCATTCTTTCTCCGCTAAAATACTAATTTTGAGATATGATATTGAAGTAATTTTGAAACAGTGACACATACTAAAAGCATGCAGATTTGTTTTGGTTCTACTCAGGATTGACCAAAGTGAAGATGAGGAGCTTTCAATACATCTTGAAATTAAGATGTATTAAACTGCCCAAATGCAGAAGGGACAATATGCAAGCTTTACATAGAGTGGTTAGTAATTTTATCGGTTGTGTATTGACTGTAAATATTACTTACTTACAGTAGATTACTTACCTCTTTTTCTGAAGTGCAACAAGGATGAATAGAATGGGCCAAGGTATGCAAGTTAACGATTCTGCATGACTTAGCGACCTTTACCTGGGGCTCTGCTTCATAACTATGTCCCCTGTGGATATTGTTATGACGAGGGGAGTTTGTTTTCTTTATTATTTTTTCCAGATGCTGTGCAAACCATGCCTCAGTTTAAGCTTTGCTTTCATGTGGAAAGCAAAATGTCTGCTGCTGCTCCCGTCTCCTACCTTCCATGATCAGGCCCATCTCCACTTTGCATGAGGCTGAGACAATACCCTCCCCACTTTTTTGTGCATTTTCCTTAGTTGATTATCTAAGTATTCTCTGAAATGCATTCTTTCTTTTCATTATTTTTCATGCCCCCTTTTATGATTTGTTTGAACTTGGGATGATTTGCATTGTGTGAGAGGTCTGTGTGTCTGTGCATCTTCCCTCTTGTTTGAATGCTATCAGACGACTTGTAGCAGGCTTTAAGATGTCACACGTATGTTCCCATGCAGTGCAGTAGGTTGTTCTAGCAACTGTTTAAAGCACAAAGTGGCAACAAGTCTTTAATCTGTGCAAACCCACATGTTAACTCACATGTAGGTCAGACTCATTCAAATCTCCCCTCCCTGATGCAGTCAATTTACTTACCGTTTCGCAGAACTTAAAAGAAAGTGTGTCCAGCCCTGTGCCATTGGTCACACTGAGAAGTGGGAGGTGTGACCAATTTAAAGTTTATATTAAAGAGGGGGATATAAGTCTGTAAGTTCCCTTCTTGTAACCCTGTGCACCTGATATGCTGGTTAGAGGCGACATCACTAAGTTTACCGTATCAACAGCAGACCGCGGAGAGAGATGGCAGACATCTTGCTTCACCTAGGGCACAATTCTACACATCAAATGTCTGTGGTCTAACACACAGCCCTGCAGCCTTAAACCTGCTGATGCACTCACAGACCCACAAAACCCCACAAATGAATCTTCACACATTCAAACCAACACACACACACACATACACACACACACACACGCACGCACGCACGCACACACAATTTACTCCACCTAGCAAAGTAAAAATTTGATGTTACAACTTGAACCTGAAAGGGAGATGTGAGGAGTGGAGAAGAGTTTACAAATTTCTGACAGCTGGCGATACACCCTTCTCTTACCTCAAAAACCGTGATTATTTTAAAACTATACATATTCTTTTAATTCTCCTTTTTCCTCTCAGACTGACAGTGATTTTTAAAAAGGTTTATTATGAAATATGTCAGATATTCTGCACCAAAGCTGTAATTTATCACATTAAAAAAACAACTTACTCAAAATGAAGAGTAAACATTCATAAATAGAGTGTATGGAAGAATAATAGTTTTTATTTTCCTGAGCATGTTTAGAGATATCCATTTTTGGTATTTTATTATCAACTACCCACATGGACTCTGAATAAAATAGCGTGAAGAAGACATAAATACTATAAATATGTAAAGCCTGTTAGAAATTTTACACATTAATATTTTGTTTCATTTTCCTATAGCAGAATAATTTATCCAAAGTGACTTCAAAGTAACAACTAAATGAATAGTTCAGAATTTGATTTGAATAGGATTACTCATTTTGTGTCCTCAGGGAGTACTAATTCAGATTAATTTGTCCAGGAGGCTGAAGCTAATGGCTAGTCAACAAGCGGCTAAGACCAAAGTGGACGTCTTAAAACAACTCCATTCTGAAAAACCTCATATGGGCTTATAGGATTGTTACATCATAAGGCTCTCAATCTTTACTTATTTTTTTTTATAGAGTAGACATGGAGGTAGGATGCAGTGTTCTTCCTGTGTGAATCATGTACTGAGAACAGAGCATGTAAAACACTTCTGGTCAAAGTAACTAGCTATTTGAAAACTTAGGCAGGGTAAAAACAACAATGAAGAGCCAATAAACAAAATAAAATTGTATTTACTTAAAACATAATCATGTTTTTCATTTCAGTTAAGGCAAAAACAAATTGGGAATGAAACGGCACTCTATGTCAATAGATTTGATTACCTCCTATAACAGTAATTGGATTTGTCTTGCTGAAGTGCAATGTTACAGAACACACTGCTGGATTTAACTCCAGAGAGTTGATCATAAGAGTTTTGTTAGAAGCATCAACATTCCTGAAGAGAGCAGATTTGAAAAGCAATGCTAGGTGCCATGCCATGGAGCATCATCTGATGCCATTAGTGCGAGTTTTTTCTTAAAGAAAATAGGGAAAAATATTTTGGATGCATGCCTGACATAGTCTAATGACAAATGCTTTACATTTTCCACTCTCAGAAAGTATTTTACCAGGAAGATCATTGGTGGTGCACTGCCTCCTACCACCATTTCCAGTGTAAATAACCATTGCCATCTCTGAAAAAAGGAGCCAATGCAAATGTGACAATTTTTTAAAGATTCATAAAATAGTGTTTGCATAAAGTTCTATGATGCTTTTTCAAGTTTTTTTAGGAGGGGAAATGTCCACTTTTATCTTGGCCCCTCTCTCTCATACTTGCTATTAGCTTTAACCTCAAGGACCAACTAATCTGGAATTAATCTATAACAAGATTCCAAGAGATCTATCCACTACAGGTAAGACATTTACTGCTTATACGTTTTAAGAAAATCGCAGATCAAAGTCCCCACCTAATTCCTTTAGGCTCCTGTGTTGTTAAGCATGAAAATACCTTAATACTCATCTCATATAGCAGCTGATAATTTTATTTCTTAGAATAATGTTCTGAAAAGTCATCACTGCGAACTCCAAACTGGTTTAGGTTAAAGAGTGGTAACTCTGATTATCTTATGTTGATCAGTGTTTCCCAGCCTACCACATCAAGGCAAACTGTCTTGCAAGTGTTACATGTTTTTCTGCTTCAAAAGGTCTTTGCAAAGCTTGGTAGAAGAGGGTGAAGTAATTTGTCCATTTTAACTGGTTGTATTAGAGCAGGAAAACTCCTAAAACATAAGACAGTTTGCTCTGAGAAACTCTGAAAAGCAAGCTGTTGAGAGCCAAGGTCATTCCAAACTATATTTTGCTGCAATATAATTTTCTTTCCTACTAGCTATTTTCCATTGATTTTATTTTTAACTAACCTCAGTGTCAGTATACTTTTTGCTTCCAGCTAAGACTTCTATAGTCATATGCAAAAAAATAAATAAATAACCAGTGTCAGGTTAAATCCTTCCTTAACAGGTCTAATTGTTAAACTTAGAAGGAAAGGGATACGTTGAGTCTCTCTGGTTGAGCTGTGTGTACTTAGAATTTAGTACCAAACACTTTTGTTAATGAATAGGCTCTAAATGTGTGCTTGGACTAATGTTGCATGAAATCTTGAAATATGGATTGAAAAGCCTGGCATTTTAAACACTTTTTAACCAGGAAGGGGTGGTCCTGGCCAGAATGACAACAGCTATAGACAACATTTAGTACAACACACACATAAAATTTTATACATGATAAAACTTCAAAAGTCACTAAATTATAAGCAAAAAGTCCAATGACATATTCAACAATAAAAACAAATAAATTAAAACTGTTACATTCAGTTGTCTGACTAAACTGTTTAATAGCTAATAATACAAATATTTTAAATCATGAGTGCATTAGCTAAATTGGTTGAATTATTCGGTAGGCTTTGATATTTTTAAGCAGTTGGAAGGCCTTTTATTGCTATTTATGACCACATCTAAAGTAGATCTTAGTGACTGAGAAGTTAAAGTTTACAGAGTTGTTGGGGCGTTGTGACAATAAAAAAAATAAATAAATGGAGGAAAATTTGTGTCAATCACAATATTCTACAACATTTTGTTTGCATGTGTTTCTGTAATTGTACAGCCCCCTACAGCTCTTGAAGCGAGAAGTTTGCTACATATTTTTAAAACATTATTCTTAGCTCTATATTTTGGTGGAAACTGAAATCTCTTGTAAATAGATGTCTTAAAGCCTGTAAACATAATCACATTTTTGACTCTGTAACACTAAAGCAACTGTATTATTATTGCATCTTATTCTACTGAAATAAATCCTCCCACATTATTACATGTGCTTTCAAAGTTGTATTGGAAATGTATGCCACTGTGTGAACTTTAAATTGGCTCCCAATTGTTTTACAAACCTTACAGTTTGAAATTTATCACAAGACAATAACATGCCAATATTCATTCAACTTAAACTGAGGCATTTTGGTTGTAAATAACCTGACTTTGCAAACGTTTCCAAGCTAACTCATTGTTTTCTTCCTTTTTTGCCTTGTTCTCTTTAGAAAAGAAATGGTTTACAGATGAACCGGAAAATGCCTACCCAAGGAACATTCAGATCAAGCCCATGAGCACTCATATGGCCAACCAAGTCAACCAATACAAATCCACTAGTAGCCTGATTCCACCAATCAGAGAAGTTGAAGATGAATGCTGAACAGGGGGCTTTCTTTGCTAACTCGCCAGACATCTGTGCACTCCGTCTAAAGAGATGGACAGGGATCACCAGTGGCGATGTCACGATAATACTGACAGGAGTACTGAAGACTGACGCATTTTTCTTCACTCTTTTTTCCAGTCAAGGGTTGGACAGAAACATGGACAAGAAGGGATCTCCAGTGTGTATACCTTAAACGTTAATTCCATACTCTGGACTGGTTTAATTTACAAATGTATCCATAGAGATGTACATAAGGACAATCAAATAAGGACTGTACAGCCCCTTTCCCCTAGCACTTTTTTTGGAATTATTTTTAAGAATTGACAAAAAAAGTACTTCCTGCTATTCTTTGCAATAGTTCACTTCTTCATGAGACCATGGATTAAGGCGGTGGTGGGTTATTGGAGAATGAGGATTGAAGCGATAAACAGATAATATCATCTCCCAAAGATCCACCCAGATGTGTCACGTAAAACCAGCTGGGTTCATCGTCACATCATATCTTCTGTCTGCATCTGTTTTCTATTTGCACTAAAACTAAAGGAAGCTTCTTTCGAACGAACAACTGGAAGCATCACCATCCCACCAGTAAATTGTCTCAGAGGAGATTTACATATGGATGGAATGAAGAAGGAGGAAAGGAAAGGGTGCTGGGCTTTGGATGCATACTAATCTTGTTCTTTGGTTGTTACCCATCATGTTGTTACTTATGGTTTGCAGATTTACTTTGAATCATCACTTTGAGCAAGAGCATTCCAGCCCTGTAGAACATAATCACCTTGCAAAGCAGAAATCTATTAACTTAGAGAATGGCGCAATGGAGGTTCATGCTTCTTTGAAAGACAACTCTGTACCCATATGTTTTCTGCAGATATGTCAAATACCAAGGCTGAGATTCACTTTCAACCTCACGTGTGCCTAATCCCCGTTCATATGCATATGGTACCTTCGGTGAGCTCCTCCTTCTGCACCCTTGGAGGAATAGAAGGAAAAACAGAACAGAGGACTTTAAACATATTTAAGGAAATTCTGTACAATGTAGAATTATTATGTTCAGGTTTTGGTCAGTCTAAAAATGTTATTTTTTTAACAAATGCAGTCCTGATCACACAAAAATGATAAAATTGGCTTTTAACATAATCAGAAACTGCTAATTGGACATATTTTCTTAATCTGTTTACGCTGTGCAAAAACTTGGTGGCACTCACTAACTATTGACTGGATGTGCAAATAAACAACAGAAAACCCAGCATGCCCACATGTGCTGGTGGTGCCCCCTATGGCATGCCGCCCTGGGCAGTGGTCCATGGCCCACCTAAAAAAACACCCACTAATAACACAAACTTTATAGTGCGGTTGATTGGCCTGAAAACATACAAAAGGTTAAAGTTTAACCTGTTCAGTCCGTCATACATTAAGTTTTATGTGTAACGTGTGCATCTCAGTCACTTGTTTCTCCTGTGTCACGCTTATCACTGTAAAGTATCCTCCCTCAAAGGATTGGTGCACCCTGGAGGGAACTGCATGAATGATCTTAGTACTAAAGCAAAACTACTAACAGTAATAATACTAAATGATTTGGATCTACAAACAGTTAACTTTTCTCAACTATGATTGATCCAGCAAGAATGGCAGCTGATTGTCCTTCCTAAACCTATTGCCGTAGCATCTGTGGTAGAGTGGCATGACAAAGAAGAATGCTGCATTTTTCTGAATGTTTTTTTCTTTATTTGTTTTACCTTAAAGTTCAATTCTGTAGAAGGCAATGCCACATAGCGCATAAAAGTGGGCATTCACAAGCCCTCCTTTGGCCGGAGTCACTGCCTGGCACAGGGTTGGCGCAGAGGCAGTTAAGAGCTTGGATGTTCTCTGCAGCCAATCCAGATGTCATATGCCTCAAAAGTCCCAGGAGTTCACCAGCTGTGTTCCATCCTGTAAGACTCAACCATAGTTGGTGGAAATGCAACAATTCCACAGACGGCATTGAAGAACACTGAAGATGTGTGAGTTCGTAATGCCAGCCTATGTGCACCCGTAGATCCAAATCCAGCTCTTATGGAGTAAACCATCTAGAAATGTGCTGGTGGATTTATATATTTAAACTTTATTTTATACCATAAGCATAACCAATTTGTATTTATTTTTCTAACAAAGAAACTTGAAGAAATTGCTTTAGAAGATAAATAGTCAAAATCTTCAACATATCAACTCAATTTGTGTTTGGAAAAAAATAGCTATTTATTTTCACATTTATTTTCTACAATGTATTACATTCTTTCACCCCCTGCACCCTCCAACTAACAGACTGCATTGTTCCAGAGCAGACAAAACTCACAGCTCGGCTCCATTGAGTGCATGCAGAAATGAACTTGAGCTCACCTTAAGCATTGTTCAGGTGCATTGTGTCTATGAAACAATGTGTAAGGGTAGGTGTAGGCAAATTATGTTTTGGAGGGGGAAGGGAATTTAGCAACTGGAGTGGTGAAGAGTCAACGAAAATGAAGTTGCCCCCACTGTTTCCAGAACAGAACTAACTGACCTTCAGGAGATGTCTTTGACCTAAATTAGGTCTCTAGTGTGGAGAACAAGGATACGAAAAAACCACAACACAGTGGGCTAGTGTTTTCACAAGACAAGATAACTTAATCAGATAAAAAAAATAAGACTGGGAGATGCTGTCTGTTTACTGCAGTGATTCTGTTCTCCATATACTGTAAAGGAAAAGTAACTCCAAACATAGGAGACCCTTTTGGAATATGGAAAAAAAATGTTGTGCTAAATATGTTTGTGTAAACTCAGCCCATGATAAAGACCACACGTCTTTCTCAAACAAAATGATCCAAGCTTAAGTGTTTGTCTATTGGGCGTAACTATACTGGCGCTTCATACACATTGTCCTGAAGTAAACTTTTGGAACTGTGATTATATCATTGTCACACATTGTAGCAAATAGATTTATTTTACAAAAAAAAAAAAAGAAGTGAGTAAAACACTTGTAGAATTGGGTTGTTTATAGCAGATTTGCTCACCTGAACGCTAAGAAATTATTAATAACGTGACAATGACTCAAACAGAACTGACAAAATAAAAAAATAAAAATCTTGGGTTTCATTTAAGAATGCAGAGACTATTTAAGGAAAAGTAAGATCTGGTTTAACATCTGAGATTAAAGGTAGTACCAATTCAGCAACAGTTATCAAAAGAGAGAACATCCTTAGCTTTCCTGGGTTTCACTTTGTTGTAATCCAAGGTTTACATTCCATTTTGTCAGCTTGTCATTACCTGTCACAAACTGTCACAACTTTTTCTGATTTGTTTACATGGTACCTTTAAGGCATTTAATGCTTCAAACTGACAACACATGGATTAATACATTATTTATTTTCCATATATTTAATGACTGTACTTTTTCTACCTGAGCCCCCATCGTGCAACTCATTTAAACCAGAGCTATCAACAACACTGGACTAAGCTGTGTCTTCTTCCTATACCTTTAGGAATGTCTTTATATTGTATATCTTGTTTCTTTTTTTCTTTCTTTTGTTGTTAAGTGCCATGAAGCATTTGGTTGAACTAGTATCCTTCAGTCATCCAAGCAAGCTTAAAAAAAGTCCAAACCCAAGTGTTTTTTCCCCTACTGTGAGAAACAGTGTCTTGTACTGACATGGAGAACATCCAAGCCACCAATGCCTCCATGCCCGTACAGTGCCAGGCAGTGCAGGCGGTCAGGAGGAGGGCCCAGAATTAAGTCCCACTAAAGCGAAAAGTGGCATTCAGGAGGTTAGAGTTGGGGTAGATAAAGTTACAACTCCCAGAGGTCAAATTATGCATATAGTCTCTGCTGCAGGTTATGTCAAACTGCGATGTGAGATGTGGATGACTGAAGGATTTACACACAAGCCTGTATATGTTACATCAATCATGGCTTTTTACTTAGAAAATGTAAAATCAAAGAATATGATGCATCATGTTAATTTGGCAGTATATTTTTACATTAGCTTTTTTCCCCACTAAAAATGTTATTTTTTAGCTGTAAAAGATGGGTATCTTTTGCAGGGGAGTGTACTAGACATAATATCAGATGGGGAACGAAGGTAGGTCTTAAGTCTTAACCTATTAAAGTTGCGTTCAGCACGTTTGTCCAAATAAATATTGCTTTTAATTGTTTCAGAAAGATTTCAGAATTATACTGTTGATTACCCCAGATAGGAATTGTTGGCATATTGTCATTGCATCATACAGGAGTCTGACATAGCATTCTAATTAGTTTGGATGTGTTTTAGATATAAAGGATAAATTGATTATTTGATGGTGCTGAGTTGATCTACCTGACTCTATCAAATATAATCTGCTGATAAATATTCTGTCTTGTACAAAAAGTTTGTACATAGATTGTACATGGTTTCTTTTTGTATTTTCTCAAATTAAAATGGATGTATTTGTGTTCTAAAGTTTGGATCCCTGTCCTTTTTCTATTCCTGCCAGAAACATCCTCAGGTATTTCACTCTTTTTCCTTGAACTACTTCAAGAAGACGCATAGTTTTTATGCTTTTTTGACTTTTTCATTTTCGGGGGGGCGACTGTGGCTCAGTAGGTAGAGTAGTTGTCTTGCAATTGGAGGGTCATGGATTCAATTTAAGCTTCCTCCTGTCACATGTTGATATGCCCCTGGACAAGGCACTTAAATCCAAATTGTCTACCAAGCTATGTATTGGTGTATGAACATGTGGCTCCTTTCTAAAGCACTTTGATTGGTCAGTATGACTAGAAAAGTGCTATATAAGTCGAGTCCATTTACCATTCATATGGAATTATTTACTATTTTGAGAGTTAAATGCACAAACACAAACAACTCTGCAATATTATTTGGAGGCAACCTTGAGGGTTATCTTTAGAAAGGTATAAGACAAAAAACACCAGTGCTTTTTGTGGATAGAAGTTCATTTACAGTAGGATGGATTAAAGTGTCAACAGTATTTACTATGTGCTTTTACCATAGTTGGCTAAATTATGTTTGTGTTCCTGTCATTTTTTGTTAATTAAAAGCTTTTTTGAAACAATAATGGATATGGTGTATGTTCTGGTCCAGGGGAAATCCAACACCACGGGGGAAATTGTGAAGAGTGAAGGGAAGCAGAGGATATATGAGACATGAGAATGAATAGAAGATTTTAGAAAATGGAAATGTCTTAGATGGAGAGGGTTTCCACCAGGTGGTGAGTGGATTGCAGGCTGTTGCTCTGTTTGGTGATCCAGGAAGCGATGACGGGTTGGTGGTATAAGGATGCGAAGGTGGAGCAGATGGTGGAACATTGGAGAGCGGACAGGTTGCTCGAGGAAGTGGAGAATGGTAAGAGAAACCTGAAGGCTGCAAGTCTGAAGGTGATGATCCAGGGGTTATTTCATGAAGGTTAATTGACACAAGGATATCAGTAATTGAACACGAAGGAACAGATCCAGGAAGTTGCACTGAAGGAAACCTTGGAACGGAGACAGGTAAATCATTTTAGCACGAGAAGCATGAAACTCAAGGAGCTCAGAGGGCTTGGAGTAACCAAATGGGTAAACACTCAGTCATCGAGTGACTGGCAGGCAGCTTCTCTTATCTAGCTGGTAACGAGCCTTTATGACAAGGAGCTGCAGTTCCAGTCTGCACCGCGCCCACTGGTAGATACTGGTAGGAAGAAATAAACCCAACAGAGATAAAAATTCACAATCCTGACTATTCCCCTTAATTTCCTATTTGGCAACTAATGGTTTATCTCTGTCTAATACAGATTGTTATTTACAACCTGTAACATTTGTTACTGAATATATATTCAATTAAAATACAGGTCAAAAATAAATGTTTCAATTATAGGTAGAAAATATCTCAGTTTGAGTTGACTCAGTTTCTAAACAATTGTTTTGCAACTCTACATTAGGGGGGACATCTAAACAGATTCCTACTCATTTAGTTAAAAGCAGATGTTTACAAGCACTGTATGAAACTATATGAAAGACAAACTTTTTATTGTCTTGCATTTGACTAAACCTTTCCTGTTTTAGCAGGAAATAATTTACTAAAATTATTTCAAATAGCTAGATGCCATAATAATGACGGAAAATCTTTAGATATTTTTTTTAATTTTTAAAATTCAGAGGTTTTTATACGGTTCATTAATATTTGGTAGAACGTCCGCTTGAATTGCATTATTTGGGTCAAATGTTTTGGGTCTCCGTCCATCTCAGTCAGTCCTTTCACGGAATTTGCTGTAATTTAGGCCTATTCCTTTTGACACAACTGAAGTAAATAAGTCAGGTTTGTAGGCTTCTTTTCTAACACATTTACAACTCTGCCCTTATTTAAGCAACAATTTACAACAAGGCTTAAATCGGTTCTATGTAATGGACACTCCACAACATTGATTTTGTTGTCCTAAAGCCAGTTTGTAACTACTTTGGTGGTATATACTCAGGGGCATTTTACATTTAGAAGACCCATTTTTGCTGAAGCTTTAATTTCCATCTTGATGTTTTGAAGTGTTGCTTCAGTATTTCTATATAATGATGACATCTATTTGATTAAGTGCACTAGTCCCTCTTTATATAGTAGGCCAACACTAAGTGATGCTTAACAAGAAAGTGAAGGTAGATGCGTCACTACTGTGATGGGGTTTCAATCTTGCAACATTTCACCATTTGTCTCTAAATATAATACTATCGCAACTTCAGGGTAATTTAATCAGATCTTTTTGTGATGGGGTAATCTGTTTACCCGCTCCTCTCAGTCGCCTTGTCTCCATACACAATTGGCCCTTTAAGTAATATGCTAAGACGTCAGCATATCACGACTCACTGATCGGTGCAAAAAGGCACCCATGGCAGCAGAAATAAGAGATCGACATGGAAGAAGCAGGGCTTGTTGCTGCGTTTCTGTTTGCTATGTTGTTACAAACTGCTTTGCCAGCAACTCTTATTTTTATAAAGCCAGTTGTTTGGCGACGTCGGCTCATTTCCCCCTGAATTACTACAAATCAGCGCGACTTAACTTCAGCTCCCGCTGAGCGACTCAGTCAAGCCATTCCGAGTACATATCCCCATACAGGTACTCTGTTGGTTTCTGAAATGGCACCGAAAATGGCCCTGTCGGCCCGGTTCGACGAAGTGAAAAAAAAAAAAAAAGAAGTTGAAGGAAAACGCAAATCAGGAAGGTCTGGTCAAATTGCCCTGAAGTTCCAATAGTGGAAACCCGCCTAATGGCCATCATGGCCATCATGGCCAAACACTAAAGTTCTAGTTTCATAAGACATCAGGATATGTCTACAGACATCAAAATCTTTTACAAAGTGTGCATTTGCAAGTTATCTCTGGGGCACAAAATTTCCTTCCTGATTGGTATAATTGCCGGAAATTTCCATAGCGTTTTTACCTGCTGGTTATTGTTCGAATAGATTAACATGTCATATTTAGGCATCTGGGAATTGTATCCAATATTAAATCAAACAAGGGGAGGTCCATAGTTCTCCTTCTGATATTTTGGCTGATTTAATTTGGATTAGTCAATTAAGTCAAGCAATTAAGCATTGTGTTGTGCTGCCTTAAAATACACTGCTCCAAAAAATAAAGGGAACACTAAAATAACACATCCTAGATCTGAATGAATGAAATATAAATATCACACATAAATTATCAATGGAAATCAAATTTATTAACTCATGAAGGTCTGGATTTGGAGTCACATTAAAAATTAAAGAACAATTAAAACACACTACAGGCTGATCTAACTTTGATGTAATTTCCTTAAAAAAAGTCATAATGAGGCTCAGTAGTGTGTGTGGCATCCACGTGCCTGTATGACTTCCCTACAACACCTGGATGTGGCGGATGGTGTCCTGAGGGATCTCCTCCCAGACCAGGACTAAAGCATTCACCAACTCCTGGACAGTCTGTGGTGCAACGTGGCATCGGTGGATGGAGTGAGACATGATGTCCCAGATGTGCTCAATTGTATTCAGGTCTGAGGAACGGGTGGGCCAGTCCATAGCATCAATACCTTCCTCTTGGAGGAACTGCTGACACACTCCAGCCACATGAGGCTTAGCATTGTCTTGCATTAGGAGGAACGCAGGGCCAACTGCACGAGCATATAGTCTCACAAGGGGTCTGAGGATGTAATCTTGGAACCCAATGGCAGTCAGGCTACCTCTGGCAGGACATAGAGGACTGTGTGACCCTACACCAATACTGACCCACTGCCAAACCGGTCATGCTGGAGGATGTTGCAAGCAGCAGAACGTTCTCCATGATGTCTCCAGACTCTGTCACGTCTGTCACATGTGCTCAGTGTGAACCTGCTTTCATCTGTGAAGAGTCGGGGGCGCCAGTGGCCAATTTGCCAATCTTGGTGTTCTCTGGCTCCCGGAGGTGAGAGTTGAAGCTCTTTCTGACAGGAGACTCTGCCAGACGTTCCCAGCAGACCCTTACAACACGTTTGGGCCTTCCAGGTCTGTCCGGCGTCCAACCCCCTTCATCGGAGCCGACTCACCACCAGGTAGTGGTCAGTGGACAGCTCAGCCCCTCTCTTCACCCGAGTGTCCAAAACATGCGGCTGCAGATCAGATTAGACGACAACCAAGTCGATCATCGAGCTGCGGCCTAGGGTGTCCTGGTGCCAAGTGCACATATGGACACCTTTATGCTTGAACATGACACATGTCCCGGGGGAGGTGGGGGAAATTGAGTCTGAGTGGACCATGTTCCGCACCTCTATTGTCGAGGCAGCTGACCGAAGCTGTGGCCGCAAGGTGGTCAGTGCCTGTCGCGGCGGCAACCCCCGAACCCGCTGGCGGATACCGGCGGTAAGGGATGCTGTCAGGCTGAAGAAGGAGTCCTATCGGGTCTTTTTGGCCTGTTTATTTGTTTATTTATTTATTTAGATCCCCATTAACTACTCAATTAAGCAGCTATTCTTCCTGGGGTCTTAACAATTTTAAACAAGTATTAACAAGTATTAACATCGAGTATTAACATCTGTGGGACCCCTGAAGCAGCTGATAGGTACCGGCAGGCCAAGCAGAGTGCGGCTCGGATGGTCGCGGAGGCAAAAACTTGGCCGTGGGAGGACTTTGGAGAGGCCATGCAGAACGACTTCTGTACGGCTTCGAAGCGATTCTGGTCCACCATCCGGCGTCTCGGGGGCGGTCTGCCACCAACACTGTTACAGTGGGGATGGTGTGCTTCTGACCTCGATGTGGGACATTTTGGGTCGGTGGATGGAATACTTTGAAGACCTCCTCAATCCCACCGGCACGCCTTCCAATCTGGAAGCAGGGTTTGGAGACTTTGGGTCGGGCTCTCCAATCTCTGGTGCTTAGGTCACCGAGGTCGTTAAAAAGCTCCTTGGTGGCAAGGCTCCGGGGGTGGATGAGATTTGACCGGAGTTCCTCAAGTCTCTGGATGTTGTGGGACTGTGTTGGTTAACACGGCTCTGCAATATTGCGTGGACATCGGGGGCAGTTCCCTTGGATTGGCAGACCGGGGTGGTGGTCCCCCTGTTTAAAAAGGGGGACCACGGAGTGTGTTCCAACTATAGGGGGATCACACTTCTGAGCCTCCCTGGTAAGGTCTATTCAGGGGTTCTGGAGAGGAGGGTCCAACGGATAGTCAAACCTCGGATCCAGGAGGAACAATGCGGTTTTCGTCCTGGCCGTGGAACACTGGACCAGCTCTACACCCTCAGCAGGGTCCTGGAGGGTGCGTGGGAGTTCGCCCAACCGGTCTACATGTGTTTTGTGGACTTGGAGAAGGCTTTCAACCGTGTCCCTCTGGGAGCCCTGTTGGGGGGTACTCTGGGAGTATGGGGTACCGGGCCCCTTAATACGGGCTGTTAGATCCCTGTACGACCGGTGCCAGAGTTTGGTTCGCATTGCCGGCAGTAAGTCGGGATTGTTTCCGGTGAGAGTTGGACTCCACCCAAGGTTGCCCTTTGTCACCGATCCGGCTCATAACTTTTATAAACGGGAATTCTAGGCGCAGCAAAGGTGTTGAGGGGAAACTTTTTGGTGGCCTCGGGATCAGGTCTCTGCTTTTTGCAGATGACGTGGTCCTGTTGGCTTCATCGGAACGTGATCTACAGCTTTTGCTGGAGCGGTTTGCAGCAGAGTGTGAAGCGGCTGGGATGAAAATCAGCACCTCCAATTTCGAGACCATGGTCTTGAGCCGGAAAAGGGTGGGGTGCCTTCTCTGGGTTGGAGATGTGGCCCTTCCCCAAGTGGAGGAGTTTAAGTATCTGGGGGTCCTGCTCACGAATGAGGGAAAAATGGAGCGGAAGATCGATAGACGGATTGGTAGGGCATCTGCAGTTATGCGGGTGCTGTACCGGTCTGTTGTGGTGAAGAGAGAGCTGAGCCGAAAGGCGAAGCTCTCGATTTACCGGTCGATCTACGTTCCTACCCTCGTCTATGGTCACGAACTCTGGGTGGTGACCGAAAGAACGAGATCACGGATACAAGCGGCTGAAAAGAGTTTCCTCTGCAGTGTCTGGGCTCTCCCTTAGAGATAGGGTGAGAAGCTCAGTCATCCGGAGGGGGCTCAGAGTAGAGCCGCTGCTCCTCCACATCAAAAGGCGTCAGTTGAGGTGGCTCGGGCATTGGGTCAGGATGCCTCCTTGACGCCTCCCTGGTGAGGTGTTTCGGGCACGTCCCACCGGGAGGAGGTCCAGGGGAAGACCCAGGACACGCTGGAGGGACTATGTTTCTCGGCTGGCCTGGGAACGCCTTGGGATTCCTCCCGAGGAGCTGGAACAAGTGGCTGGGGAGAGGGAAGTCTGGGTCTCTTTGCTTAAGCTGCTGCCCCCGTGACCCGACCCTGGATAAGCGGAAGAAAATGGATGGATGGATGGATTGGTGTTCTCTGGCAAAAGCCAAACACCCTGCATAGTGTTGGGCTGTAAGCACAACCCCTACCTGTGGACATCGGACCCTCATACCACCCTCATGGAGTCTGTTTCTGATCGTTTGAGCCGTTACATTGTGTTGTTCAAGTGTTCCCTTTATTTTTTTGAGCAGTGTATATCCACAGTTAGGCCTCTGTTTAACTCTACAAGGTCATGACATCACCATCTGGGCTTTTCCTTATCAGTTGAAGGCACAGTAATCTCAGTGCATTCAAACTTCTGAATTTGAAAAATTTAATAAATAAAAAACGTCATATTATTTAGCTTTTTCCTGGCACTAGATTGCATTAGATTATTATTAAAAGGGATCTTCTGATCCAACTGATTTTAATCAAATTTCCTGACAAAGGCCAACTCAACCCATTGTTCATGTACTGCAGAATTTGTCAGCTGCACTTCTAGGTAACTGTTTAAAAATGATTATTTGTTTTCATGTGCAGGACAATATAAAGGAGGTCAGTGGTGCTACATTGGATTTAAGTAGAGGTGAGTCCCAAATGAAAATCTGCTGGTGCCTATTTTTAAGTGGCTTGGATCAGGACATCCCTAATGACTTATTCAGCATTTTGGTAATAAGTAAAATCATGCTATCTGTGTGTGTTTTACATGTCATATGTACAAATAGAACATATTGTGCAAAAATAGGCCAGGAAACTATCTGGACAAGCAGAACCTGACCTTAAGTTAAGACTCAGATTAATGCAATCTGTTCTTTATTAATCCTCTCCCTCCTCTCCCTGCCAAAGGTTGGTGACCCCACCGTTCAAGCTGCACCACGAGTCCGCTTTTCCATTGGATCTAGCGTTATTCTTGATTTACGTTTGCTGACAAGCTATTATCTGCTCCATCACTTTCACCTGTCAGGCTGTCAATCAGGTGGGGATGCACGGTGATGGGTGGGAAGAGTATTCTGTCCACACTGGCTCATATATCTGCACGGAGACACCATCCGCAGATGAGCAAAGGATATCATTGGAGGTAGCCATCAGTTCTGTGAATGTGGAGTACATCAGGATGCTCAGCTTCTTAATTGGGATTCTGCACGCAGATACAGTTATTCCAGAGGCAAATGCTTTATCAGGAAAATAATCCTCTTTTCATCACGCTAGAGCTATAACTTGTCAAAGCAAAGCCAGCAGAGATAAGCGTATCTTCAGATAGCGCTAAAGTTAAAGGACATTTAACCTTAATGTAACACAGCAATTGTGGACCTCAAATAATCTGCCTGTGGATACAGTAACTCCTAAAAGCCTTATTAACTGATCTCTTGCCTTATTTTCTATTCTTATTTTCTTTTCTCAGCTCTCTATGGCTTTTGTCTTAGTTACTTTATATTCCCAGCCTCTGGAGTTACAGTATTTGACTGTATTTCTTTGTGGTTTACTTTTTGAAGGACTGTTGGATAACCAAATCCCATTTTACTCAGCTGAGGACATTGGCAAACTGCTCCTGAGAATGGATGCTAGGAATCTGAAGATTCATTGTCTCAAAGTGAATGTGGAAGACACTGGATATGGAAATGAGATGACTTTACTGATGATTACTAATATAGAATTATATTTCAGTCAAAAATCCAGAGCGAGATTTTCAACTCTCACCTGCGGGTATTCAACAAGGCACGCACGTAATTGCTCATGCGCGTGCGTGCATTTTCAACAACTCGCGCATGCAAAATTCATCTCATGAGTATCAAACAACCCGCGCATGACTCCAAACAGTCAAAAGTATTTTTCTCGCTGGCGCAGAATTTCCTTTCGAGGACGCAGCCTCTCCTAGATTTACCTTCACGCGTGTATGAAAGCTTCGTGTAGAGTGTGTGTGTGGTGAAATCCACATGCGCGGGTTGTTGGATACTCATGAGATGAATTCTACACACACGTGTTGTTGAATATGCATGCACGCGCATGAGCAATCACTTGCGTGCCTTGTTGAATACGCGCAGGTGAGGGTTGAAAATCTCGCTCTGGATTTTTGACTGAAATATAATTCCATATACTAACAGTGAGAAAGAACCTGGCAGCACAGTTTTAATTGACCTTTGGTGCAACGTTCTCAGTGATAAGCCACAGCACAACACTGCACCCTCAGCCAAAACAAGGCGTTTAACTGGAAGGACACCGCACTCACAGTATGATGAAGAATGGCCCTCTCTACAGTGCAGCAACACCTCTACCCCTCCTCAGAGGAGGGGTAGAGGTGTTGAGAAGAAAAAACATAAGAAATTCCAACCCAAGCAAGAGGCAGTACTCAGTCTAGAAATAATATTATGACTGGAATCCCTTCTGAAAGAACAGATTTGCAGCCCTCTGTTCCTCAAAGGACAACCCAGCCCCAAGCACCAACCAAGGTTGCCAGGAGAAACCCAGCCTCATGAAGCAGACACAAAAGACCGGAAGAAATCTCACAACAAAAGTTGCAATTGTTCGTGATGGTTAAATCAATACCATGGAAAACTTCTGCTCCAAGAACAACACTACTGTTATCAGTTGCTCCCAAATACAGTGAAAGACATTTCAGAAAACATCCTGACAATCATAAATCAACATCCGAAACTGGAAAAGGTCTGTATCCACACAGGATCTACTAATGTAGCCAAAAAACAGACATTTTGAAAAGGATTTTTTTTCTAATTGGCTGCAAAGACTTCACGGTAGGGCTGGGCGATTATGAAAATAAAATAATCACGATTATTTTCACTATATTGACCTATTTGGATCTTTGATTCGATTTTTGTCTAATCAAAACAATACTAAAAACAATTAAATATAGCCTTAACTTTATTTTCACTATATTGAACCATTTGAATCTTCGATTCGATTTTTCTCTAATCAAAACAATACTAAAAACAATTAAATATAGCCTTAACTATTAATTTGGCATGCAGATTGTGCGTCTCGCTCCTGTTGTATTGCTAACAACATCACATCACTTCAAAACTGCGTGACAAACAGATGTTGACAGTTTTTGCTGTCTCTTTTTGTACTCAGAGGGAGGATAGGACTTCAGGTGATTAAATAGATTGGTTGTACTTTGTTGAAACGGTCCGTCGGCAGATTTTACAGATTGGTTTAGTCTGTTTGCTGTCCTCCCTGAACTATATACAAACCATTTCAAAACTACTGAGCTCACGATGCCACTTCTCTCCACAATTTTATTGCGTGTTCTCTTCTGTGGTCAGGGTCAACAATTGGGTCATCTTAGTCGTCTTCCCTGTTGTCCATTTTCCTAAAAACTTCTTCGCCAGCTGTACACTCTTCACATGGCACTTTCATTTACCTACCAGCTCAGTACTACATGTCTTTTCTGCGACTTGATTGGCCAGTTAGCTTGACAACAGGGTGTGCTTTGACTGGATTGGTCAGTTGACATAACGATTAAAACACACCACACGATTATTGTCATCAATCTTTTTAATATCGTGATTTCTATTAAAATCCGATTAATTGCCCGGCCCTAATTGAGGGACTTAACAAACACAAAAAAGTCTGCCAAAGAAGCCAGACAACCACAGCTGATCCAAAACGCTGCTACTCACGTTCCCACTGCAACCAGCAAAGCAGAGCATATCACCCCAGTCCTTACACAGGCTCCCTGTAGCTCAGAGCATAAACTTCAATATACTATTCTAGTATATAAATCATTGAATGGCTTAGTCCCAAAGTATGTTGAAGATCTCTTGTCACTATACCAACCCCCAGACCCTCCAGGTCTTCCAGCTTTGGTCTACTTATAGTCTGCATCCCTAGAATTAAACCAAACACTAAACCAGACCTGCAACAGCGTCCTCACGGGTCTGCCTAAAAAGTCAATCAGACCGCTGCAGCTGATCCAGAATGCTGCTGCTCGTGTCCTCACTAGAACCAGGAAAGTAGAGCACATCACCCCAGTTCTAAAGTCATTACACTGGCTCCCTGTAGCTCAGACAATAGACTTCAAAATACTCCTACTAGTTTATAAATCATTACATGGCTTAGCAATAAGTATGTTGAAGACCTGTTGTCACGGTATCAACCACCAAGACCATTAAGGTCCTCCAACTCTAGCCTACTAAACATCCCTAGACTCAGAACTAAAAATGAAAAAAGCAGCTTTCAGTTTCTATGCTCCCCTTATCTGGAACAGACTTCCTGACAAGTGCAGAGCTGCTGAAACTCTGAACTGCTTTAAATCGAGACTAAAAACCCATCTGTTTAGAATTCCCTTCGAGTAAATGATTGATGTCATAGGTATGAAATGCGTTCATGCTTTCTTGCTTTATTGTGTATCGTGTTATTGTGCATCATGTAAAATGTGTGTTTCATGCTAATTTGCTACTTTTACTTTTAATTTCCAATGTTATATTCCATGTTTGTTTGTTTTGTTTTTGTTTTTAAATCACCAAATCGTGTGAAGCACCTCGAATTACCCTGTTGTTGAAAGTGTGCTATACAAATAAAATTGTCTTGCCTTGCCTTTTATTTAATATACATTTATTGCTGCTTTTATTTCATCCCCTAATCACCCAAAGCTCCTTGAATTGCCTCGTTGTTGATAGTGTATATGTGTATCACCCTAAATTGCCCTTAGGTATGAGTGTGTGCATGCATATTTGTTTGTTCTGTGTGTCTCTGTATTGCCCTGCAATGGACTGGCGACCTGTCCAGGGCATACCCCGCCTCTCACCTAATGATAGCTGGAAATAGGCACTATCCCCCTGCAACACTGCAGAGGATAGGTGGGGTATGGATAATGGATTGTTGTTGTCCATCATTTTGACCGACAAATTTTAAAAAATGAGGTCATAATCTATTTTTACCCATCAATTTTTTAAATTATAATTCACTAGCAAGGACCACGCTATGGGTTCGGAATTTGATAGTTTATTGAAGGCATGATGAATTGAATGGTCTGGGGAGAGACGTTGCCGGAGACCCGGAGGAAGACTCTGTGTGGGGGTGCAGTCTTCGGGAAATCGTCTTTCCGAGCCTGCCCAGGACCCCCCCAGACGGAACCTAAAAGAGAGAGACGTTAGAAGAGGCTGTGCCCGATGAATGCTGCGAAGGCAAGGCGAGGGTCAGCAGGACCCTGAAAAGGCAAGGCGAGGGTCGGCAGGACCCTGAAAAGAAAAGGCGAGGGTCGGCAGGACCCTGAAAAGAAAAGGCGAGGGTCGGCAGGACCCTGAAAAGAAAAGGCGAGGGTCGGCAGGACCCTGAAAAGAAAAGGAGAGGGTCGGCAGGACCCTGAAAAGAAAAGGAGAGGGTCGGCAGGACCCAGGACTTAAAGGGAGGGGAAGGGAGGGGTGAAAACGAACGAAACGGACAAGGGATGAAGGGCAGGCCGAGTTTATATGTGTGTCCTGGCGTGATTAGGGATGTAGAGCCGGCGTGTGGTACCGGGTGGATCGAGTTAAGACTGATTAGGATTTATGAAGCGGGTTTGAGGCGTGGCCTTGCTCCTGAACCTCAGCTAACCTGTTAGCTCCATTTCACTAGCAAGGACCACGCTATGGGTTCGGAATTTGATAGTTTATTGAAGGCATGATGAATTGAATGGTCTGGGGAGAGACGTCGCCGGAGACCCGGAGGAAGACTCTGTGTGGGGGTGCAGTCTTCGGGAAATCGTCTTTCCGAGCCTGCCCAGGACCCCCAAAAGGTCTTGTCGGAGCGATTAACAGAGCTGAAGATGAGCACGTCGCAGATCGTGTAGATTACTACGAATGTAGGTCCGGTATGCTGACAAGGACCAACGACCTAAGATCTGGATGACGTTGTCTGATATCCCTGACCTGGCGGCTGAGGTAGCTGCTCCTATACGGATTGAATGGCCGGAGCAAAAATCGGGGGAGATACCGGACCGGCGAAGAATCTGGCGGAAGTGGTTAATGAACCAGAACCGGGTGGCAGGGCTACCGGATTCGGTAATGAAAAGTGGGTCGAATGGAGAGGCGTTAGCAGATAATCGAGACTGAATGTAGCAGGTGATGGGTTCGTAGGGGCTGAGGCTGGAACTGAGGCGGAATAAGTGAATTTGGACGGAGGTGCCGAGCTGGTCTGATTTACTTCTACGTAGGGTGTAAATGAGGGTGTCCTGACTAAGGATTGAGATGTCTGAGAGACATGGGTGAATGGAAGGATCGTGTCTAGAAGAGGAAGGTGCAAACTCGGAACAACGCAGGAAACCGAAATAAGCAAGCAGGAGCATGGACTGAAGAGTAAGGTCGATGAAGGGGGATAGGTAACCAGAACGAAGCGTGAGAATGCAACGGGTGAGGAGGTCGGCAGTGAGCGGTAAGCGATTAGCAGCGGAGGGTTGTTCTTGTTTTTTAAGGCCTTTCAGTAGTGTCGAAACATGGCTATGGTCGAGAGCTGGACAGGGGTTGCCTGTTGCCAGCTTGATGAAGAAGCTGATTCCGGATAGATAGGATTTAATGGTGGATGTGCGGATTTTCTGGATCGAGTGTGAGTGAGAGATGAACTGGCTGATGGATAAGGGAGTAAGAGAAGGGAAAGTGAGACCATACGTTACGTGAAAGGCCTTGAAGGCGTTCCAGCCGGACAGGTAAACAGAGAGGGTACCGGGTGAGAGGCTGTCAATTAACGAGGTTCTGCGAGAAGGTGGTGAGGTTGTAGAGCTGCGGCATCAGTTGAAGATGGTGGCTGAAAATGGTGGGACTGGAGTTGGGTTGAGGTCTGCAGCGGGAGCTAAGGATCTGAATTTCTGAAAGGAGAAACGAGAAAGTGAATCAGCAATAGAGTTTAGGTGACCAGGTATATGAGCTGCACGGAGTATGAACTGGTGTTTGGCTGATAAGAGAGTGAGTCTGCGGATAGACTGCATGATGACTGGGGAACGAGATCGACCTTTGTTAATGATTTCTACGATGGGTTCATTATCGGAGTGAATGAGGATAGAGTTCTGCGACCACTCATGTCCCCAAAGAAGGGTCGCTATAACGATGGGGTAAAGCTCGTGGAGGGCGGAGGAGAGGCGGGTGGGCTGGGGTTGGAGGGCAGCGAACTCCGGGGGCCAGCCTGCGGCGAACCACCTCCCTTGGTAGTAGCCCCCAAAACCGATGGAAGGGGCAGCGTCAGTGAAGAGCTGTATGTCTTCGGGAAGGGAGACAAAATCATTATAAAAGAAAGAGATACCGTTCCAGGAGGAGAGGAAATCGCGCCAGAGCCGCATCTCCGTGCGACAGGGCTCGGTGAGGGCGAGCTGATCGTGGAGGCATGGCATGCTAGCGGCAGTGGACAGAAGGTGGGACAGGAAGGACCGACCCTGGGGAATGATGCGGATGGCGTAGTGAAGATGACCCAGGAGAGACAGCAGTTGCCGTTTAGAGCAAGTGTTAGAGAGGAGAAAGTTAGAGAGGATGAGGGAGATCCGGTGGACCTTTTCTCGAGCGGCATAGAAGCCTGGAAGGTGACTGAGTCGAGGGTGATGCCCAAGAACTCCAGAGAGGTAAGGGGGCCGACTGTCTTTTCGTCGGAGAGAGGGACACCTATGTTTGAGAAGGCCTCGGTGAGAGCACGAAGCCCCGAATGGGGTGGAGAGGAAGCGGGGGTGATGACCAAGAAGTCATCCAGGAGGTGAAGGACATATGGCAGACGGTATGTATTAAGCAATACCCAGCAGAGGGCCTCGGAGAGCGAATCGAAGATCCGGGGACTACTTCTGCAGCCGAAGGTGAGTCGTATTGCGAAGTAGTAAGCCCTCTTCCAGAGGATGCCGAAAAAACGCCAGAAGTCTGGGTGTAGGGGGAGGACCTTGAAAGCGCTAGTAATGTCCGCCTTGGCGAGCCAGGAGCCCCGCCCTGCCAGGCGGATAAGGCTGATGGCGTGATCGATGGTGGCGTACTGCATAGAAAAGTCGGGAAAGGGGATAAGGCTGTTGATGCTAGGCACGGGGGAACCGTGAGGCGCTGATAGGTCGATGATCAGACGTTTCTTGCCGGAATATTTGCGAGTGGCGACGCCCAAGGGGCTAACTCGGAAGAGTGGGAAGGGGGGGTGGTTGAAAGGGCCGATCATGAACCCCTCCTCTACCTCCTTGCGGAGGAGAGAATCGACCACGTCAGGCTCCGAGAGGGCAGACCGCAGGTTGGCGCAAGAGGCCGCACTATCGGGGAGGACTTCTATGCCGGGATGAAATCCATGAGTGAACCACTGGACTAGAAAATCGACAAACTCTTTATCGGGGTGGCTAGCCAGGGCGGAAGCGAGGGCCCTCACCTTGATGGGTGTGGCGAGGTGGCGGGCTAGTCAGTCGGGCAGCGGGGTCGGGTTGTGGGGGCAGGAGCCCCTGGAGTGAGCCCCTCCACAGAAGGAGCACGAGTGCAGGAACCTGCAGCTCGAGGAAGAGCAGCCCTGCGCGTTAAAATTGTTACAGACCATCCGGCCCCCTCGATAGAGCAGGGGACGGCCGTGCCCAGGGCATTGGCCCTGGGCCTGGTAAGCGAGGGTCTAGGGATGAGCGGGGGGGGAGGAGCGGCGGCGGACAGGCGGTAGGGGGCCCCCGAGCTACGGGCCGCAGGGGGCCGGGACCGAAAGGGGGCGATAGAGGTGCAAACTGTGGCGGGGTGGGAGGGGGCGCCGCAAAGGCTGCAGGACAAGGAAGCTCGGGCTGCAAAGCGCGGCAATAGAGCTCGGAGTCGAGCGCGCCCCAGTAAGTTCCCTGGTTAAACTGGGCGAGCCGGCCTGCAGCCTGGGAGGAAAAAAGGTTATGGTACGACCAGAACCCCATGCCCCCGAACCGGAGAGCCAAGTCGAGCACGATGGACAGGTACTCGTCCAGCTCGAGCCGCCGGTCGGGGAACACGGAGCAGATTGTGTCCCGGTAAAAGGAGAAAGCCAGGGCAAACTCGACCGGGGTAAGGTCCCGGGAGCGGGGTGTGAGGGGTGTGCCCAGCTGCATAGGCCCTAAACCGGTTAATAGTTCTCGGGGCTGGCCTGATAGGCCCAAGGAGGGGTGAAGAAGGAGGGCTAGGTCAACATGATTACCTTGGAGGATCTGCTGACGTGGCGCGGGGTGAACCGGGGAGGGGCGGTTGATGGAGGAAGCGGGCCGAAGGGGGGGAATGGCTGTGGAAAGAGAATAGGGGTTCGAACCGAGAGGGGCGAGGGTCGGGGGAGGTAGAGGAATGTCGTGGATGGAGGGGGGGGGGCAGGTCAGCGAGGGGCTGAAAGTAGGACGGCGGAAGAAACTGAGGAGCTGTTGAAGCGGTGGGCGTAGGGAGAGAAACCAGGGGAGGAGGGGGGGCCGAAAGGGAGCTAGAAGGGGGGAGGAGAGAAGGGATGGAAAGAGAGGACGGATGGGCACCGGTGAAGGGCTGAGAAGACAGGGCTGAGAAAAAATTAGATAAAAGGGAAGCGAACTCGTGAAAAGAGAGAGCCGGTGCAGGGTGAGGTGGCAGCTCATCCCCAGCAGGGGGTGCTGTGGGCGCTGGGCCCGGGACGACAGGGAGGGGAACTGCGTCGCCGGAAGTTCTGCCCGCCGAGAGGTCGGGAACGGCAGAAGCAGGAAGGCGGGGACGGAGTGGGGATGAACGGGGCAGAGGAGGTGGAAAGAGGAGCCCGAAAAGGTGGGCTTTGTTGGCGGAGTGGCTGAAAGGGATGCCCCTGTCCCGAAGCGCACGCTGCAGCCGCGCCACTGTCCAGCCGGACATGTTGGGGCGGCTCGGAGCTGCGCCCGGGGAACGCCGAGCGAGAGGGGAGGCTCGAGCTCGGCGCGAGCAGCCAGAGGACGGAAGAGGGCGAGCCCGGCCCGGCTGAGCCGAAGCAGCGGCATGAAGGTTAGAGCCGAAGACGGAAGCTCTGAGACGAAGCGGGAGAAGGAAGCAGGCCCTGGCGGCCGGAAGAAGCTGGAGCGATCGGGGAGGGAAATAGATCTGGCTGCGAGATCTGAGGTGAAAGAGCGGCGGCCGGGGAAGACCGCCCGGAAGCCCGCTGGCTCGAGGAAAGCCATACACGGCGGGAAAGTTGGCGGACGATAAGCCGAGGAGATGCTCCGCGAGATGCGGGACTCCCGCGGAACAGCTCCTCATCCGACTCGGACGGATCGACGCCGAGCGTGAGAACGTCCATCCGGAAAACAATGAAGCAGAAGCTTTGAACGAGGTAAGCGAGCACGAATGACACGCTGAAGTCTGAAATGATCGTGAAAACGAACGAAACGGACAAGGGATGAAGGGCAGGCCGAGTTTATATGTGTGTCCTGGCGTGATTAGGGATGAAGAGCCGGCGTGTGGTACCGGGTGGATCGAGTTAAGACTGATTAGGATTTATGAAGCGGGTTTGAGGCGTGGCCTTGCTCCTGAACCTCAGCTAACCTGTTAGCTCCATCATATTCAATAGTATTTAATTTAATACGTTTAATCAATCCATCCATCCATTATCTTTATCCGGCCATCCTATGCAGGGTTGCGGGGTGGCTGGTGCCTATCTCCAGCAGTCACTGGGAGAGAGGCTGGGTACACCCTGTACAGGTTGCCAGTCCATCGCAGGGACTGGCAACTTGTTTTTTGGATTAAATCAATATTTAATCCAAAAAATGCGATGGGACATTGCCGGTGAGAATTGTCCTGGGGTGGCGGTGGTGCGTGGTGGCTGGTGGTGACCGATCAAAACGGTGACAAAAAAATCTGAAGGCCGTCCGTCGTTTTGACAGATTAGTATTCATACCTCTTACTTGGCGCAAATGTGCAGACATTTTCAACTTTATGCATGGAGTACTGGTAAATAAATTACTTAACAAAATTAATTTTTACTGCTTTTTTCAAAAATATAAGAATTAACAAATAACTTCTTAATTTTTGGCAGATTAATATTTTTTTTCTAATTAATTGGGATGGCTACTTTTACTCCTAGTCGAGTAAAAAACATAATATTTTCACTTATACTTGTGAAACATTTTTGGCTACTCTTCCTACCTCTGGTAAAAGAAAAACAAAAAAATCTTTTGTAGCTTCTTAGGTGTTACTGTTCTTCACTTGAGACCCTACCTGTCCAGTTTCTGTCTTTTCATGCATTTTTTATGTCAATTCAATTTCAATTCAGTTTATTTATATAGCGCCAATTCACAACAGATGTCATCTCAAGGCACTTAACAAGAAGTCATTTCAATACATTTATACAAACATTCCAATCAGTTAAAAATTTTCCTATTTAAGGAATCCCAGCAGTTTGCGTCAGTCATTGGCGTGAGGTTGGGCCCTTTTGATGCAGACTTTCCAACCACAGCAATCCTTCAGCAATCCCTCATACTGAGTAAGCATGTAGCGACGGTGGAGAGGAAAAACTCCCCTTTAACAGGAAGAAACCTCCAACAGAACCAGGCTCAGTAGGAGCGGCCATCTGCCACGACCGTCTGGGGGTTTGAGAAGACAGAGCAGAAACACAGAAGGAACAGAATATCTGATATAAGAGAACTTTCTATGTTACAGAAAGTAAAAAGTTAATAACAGGACACAGTGGATGTTCAGTTACTGGGAGGATCATCCCAGTCGATGCCCCCCGTCCAACAGGGCATTGCAGCCAAGCAGGATACCAGACCAGGTATATCTTCTATGGAGAGAAAAACACTGAGA
This sequence comes from Valencia hispanica, assembly GCA_963556495.2. NCBI lineage: Eukaryota > Metazoa > Chordata > Actinopteri > Cyprinodontiformes > Valenciidae > Valencia > Valencia hispanica. The sequence continues at coordinate 29,030,987 of OY747711.1, forward strand.
GAAAACAAAGTTAACAGTCGAAATAACAGAATGTACTGTAATACAACTGGAGAGTCGTAGGAGAAAACGAAGTAGCAGAGTGAAGAAAATTGGTAAGTCTGTCCTCCAGCAGTCTAAGCCTATAGCAGCATAACTACAGAGATAGCTCAGGATGACCTTAGCCGCTCTAACTATAAGCTTTATCAAAAAGGAAAGTTTTAAGCCTGGCCTTAAAAGTAAACAGAGTATCTGCCTCACGGACTAAAGCTGGGAGCTGGTTCCACAGGAGAGGAGCCTGATAACAAAAAGATCTGCCTCCCATTCTACTTTTAGAAATCCTAGGCATTACAAGTAAACCTGCAGTCTGAGAGCGAAGGGCTCTGTTAGGAACATAAGGAACAATTAGATCTCTGATGTATGATGGAGCTTTATTATTAAGGGCTTTGTATGTAAGAAGAATGATCTTAAATTCTATTCTGGATTTAACAGGGAGCCAATGAAGGGAAGCTAAAACAGGAGAAATGTGATCTCTCTTTTTAATATTCATCAGAACTCTTGCTGCCGCATTTTCGATCAACTGATGGCATTTCGTTGACTTCCTGATAGTAAAGAATTACAGTAGTCCAGCCTTGAGGTAACAAATGCATGGACTAGTTTCTCAGCATCACTCCTGGACAGGATGTTTCTAATTTTAGCAATATTCCAGAGGTGAAAGAAAGAAATCCTAGAAACCTGTTTAATATGGGATTTAAATGTCAAGTCTCGGTCAAAAATAACGCTGAAGTTCTTTACGTTATTACTGGGGGCCAATTTAATGCCATCCAGATGAAGTGATTGACTAATCAGTTTCTGTTTAAGAACTTCTGGTCCAAAGACAGCAACTTCTGTTTTGTCAGAATTTAAAAGCAAAAAATTTAGGGTCATCCATGTTTTTATGTCTTCCAGACATGCCTGTAATCTACCTAACTGACTGGGTTCATCAGGATTTATGGATAAATATAGTTGTGTATCATCGGCATAGCTGTGGAAATTTATCCCATGCTGTCTAATGATTCTACCAATTGGGAGCATATATATGGTGAACAGAATTGGTCCAAGCACAGAACCCTGTGGAACTCCACAAGTAACCCTTGAGAGTGAAGATTTATCATTTAGATGAACAAACTGGAATCTATCAGACAAATATGATTTAAACCAGCCTAGTGCTGTTCCTTTGATCCCTGCAACATGTTCAAGCCTTTCTAAGAGAATATTATGATCGACTGTGTCAAAAGCAGCACTGAGATCTAACAAAACCAGAACAGACACAAGTCCATTATCTGAGGCCATGAGAATATCATTAGTAACCTTCACCAGTGCTGTTTCAGTTCTATGATGAGCTCTAAAACCTGACTGAAACTCTTCAAACAGCTCGTTATTGTTTAAATGCTCACAGACTTGATTAGCAACAATTTTCTCAAGGACTTTGGATAAAGAAAGGAAGGTTAGATATAGGTCTGTAATTCACTAAGTCATCTTGATCAAGGGAAGGTTTCTTGAGTAAAGGTTTAATTACAGCTATTTTAAATTCCTGTGGTACGTATCCGTTTACTAAGGATAGATGTCACTTTTGTCCTATATTTTCTCAAGTCATTAATGACCGTCTTCGTTGCGTTATCGTGTATATAAAATAATGCAGATTCTTTTGGACTTTTCTCCTGACTGACACCTCTTAGATAATTTCTAAGCCATATAACATATCCTTTTAGCTACAGTAAGGGATGTAAATTAGGTAAATCCTAGTTTGACAACTACACTTCACTCTGGTTAATCAGACCCACTACAGTTGATGGTATAATTTTACCCAATAAAATTGAATACTGAAATTGGCTCACAAAATTCTGTAACAAAGTATTTAAGTATATGTGCACTTAAGCACCCAAGTTATTCTCCAAACCAATTGGTTGTTTTGAAGGTCAGTAAGTTCTGAAGGGATTAATCACTGTCCCACTTTCTGTACACCATAAAAACAGAAGTGTGTACATTTTTGAAAACCATTCTACATTGTGCTAAACTGCCATATCTCATTAGGAATCCTTTAAACGTGTTAAAATGCCCTGCCTCTTAGCTAAAAATCAAAGGACATCTCATACGTCTCTGAACCCTGGTCTCCTTCTCCTCCTTTATACTCCTGAGCTGAAGTGTGCAATTTCACACTTCAACGTCAAACAGCTGCTCAAGAGGAGAACATATGACCCACCCTGGCATTTGTCCTCATTTCTCTCTCAAATGTGCAAACACTATTACCCTTGGGTTATCTTAAGTAGTGTGGTGAAGATTCTCAGCCTCTTCTGGCCTCTTGTTACCAAACAACAGCATCAAAACCTAGCAAGCGGAGAGGACAGATAAAACCTGAAAGACAGAGTGTGGTGGGGTGAGAATGCGATGAAAATGGAGCAGATGTTAGTGTGGCGGCTGATTTGTAGGCCTGATAAGGGGGTGCTACACAAGGCAGCTGGAATTGATGGCTTGTTAGTGAGGACAGGCCCCCTCTGTGAGATGTTTTCAAAATGATTGATTTACAATAAAGTGGCTCCGGGTGTGCGCATGCAAGCAGAACTGATGCAGATCGATCCCGCTGAAATTGATTGATCAGCCATTTAGCTTGGCAGTGTGTTTACCGAACGAGGCAGAGCAGGACCCTCCTCGAGGTATCCTCCCTCGCCATAAAGCAGAGGAGAAATGCCACCTCGCAGGGCCCCCAGCCTCATTTCTCTGCCGGTGGCAGGGAAAACAAGCCCTATCAGAGCACGGCCCATAAAAATGTAATCATACAATGAAAAATACCAGCATAAACATTTACGATTATGTACTTTACTCTGCCATCAAAGCGTCCTGCTGCAACTTGGAGATAGTATGCCTTCAGAAATAATGACCAACCTGCTCTATGCAAAGAGCAGAATACAGGCTGCCTTATCACAGTGTCACATTGAGACTTTCAGAAGGAGGCATTGAAATAACTACTAACAGCAGATTTCAGTAAACAAGCAAGTATGGTTAAAGCTGACACATCCAACAGCCTTTAGCCTTGCTTTTTTATTATCTTGGAGATTACTACTATATGTAATGCTGAATAGCCCTCAAGCATTAAAGTACCTTGTACTGTATATAAATTGTATCTTCAATAATTTTTACAAACAGTGCCTAGAAGGCTCTCTGTGTGTTTTATAAGAAGTTATACAGATGAATAAAGCACAAGGACGACATTTACAATACGACCCGGTGACCTTCTTTCACTTCCTTCCTGCCAAACAAAGCTCTCCACCACTCAGCTGAGGATTTAAATCACCTGTGCTCACTCGCCTCATCCTGTTATTTAGATAATTGCCAACAAGAGTGAGCTTTTTCCATTCTCAGGATGGCACGCAGCAGGCCCATCATGTCCCTTATTAACAATTTTACACACTTCGCCGCGGCAAGAGGGTGTCAGGATGCCAATAATATTTACCGTCTGCTGCAGGGCCATTCAAGGGAGGCTGATAGTTGCTGATTGCCCTGACAGAAGCTGACAGCATTCGAAACCTGAGATCCCTACAAATCAACTTGTCTTCTTTATTTCTTTAAAGAAAGGAACAGTGTTTTGTGGTCATGAGCCATGTGGTGCAGTGCCACAATAAGCACGGAAAATGCTAATTTTTCTCTTCTCCTTCAACATTCATTGGCCTAAACAGATTTAAACCAATCCAAGATTACACAATAAACTTAGGGTTTAGACAGACACCAGAATTTAGTTTTATTGCTTACAGTGCCTTAAAAATTTAATTTTATCATGTTTTTTACATTAAAACCACAAAGTAACACAATTATAAAGTGGAAGGAAAAAGATTATACGTTTATCAAAGTTTTTTTTGTAAATAAAAACTTGTAAAAGGGTGATGTGCACATGTATGTGTCTCCTTTTATACTATTACCCCTAAAAAACTCTCCTACTCAACTCACCTGTTCTGAAAAAGCCTTAGAGGCTTGTTAGTGAAACTTTGGTGAACAAATAGCATCATGAAGACAACGGAACACAGCAGATAGGTCAACCTTCAATTCAATTCAAATTCAATTCAAAAATACTTTATTGATCCCAGAGGGAAATTAAGTGTTGGTATAGCTCATATAATTAATTCTTTAAGGAGTTGTTGTAGATGATGATGGCTGTGGGCAGGAAGGATTTCCTGTAGCGGTCTGTATTGCAGCGAAACTGAAGGAGCCTCCGACTGAAGACGCTCTGTTGTTGTATTACAGTCTCATGAAGAGGATGCTCAGGGTTGTCCATAATTTTTTTTATTTTATGAAGAATCCTTCTTTGCATTATCATCTCCAGATTTTCCACAGTTGTCCCAAGAACAGAACCAGCTTTCTTTATCAGGTTGTTTAGCCTATTTAAGTCCCTGGCTCTGATGCTGCTACCCCAACAGATGATGGCTGAAGAGATTACACTCTCCACAACAGACTTGTAGAAGATCTCCAGCATCTTGCTGCAAACCTTGAAGGACCTAATCTTCCGCAAGACGTACAGTCTGCTCTGTCCCTTCTTGTAGACGATTTCACTGTTGCGCCTCCAGTCTAGTCTGTTGCCAAGGTGAACTCCGAGGTATTTATACTCCTCAACCACCTCCACATCTTCTCCCATGATGGAAACAGTTTTTGACTTATCCCTGTTTCTTCTGAAATCTACAATCATCTCCTTTTTTTATTCACATTCAAGGTGAGACGATTGTTTCCACACCATGTCACAAAGCGGTCAACCAGCTCTCTGTATTCAGCCTCTTGTCCATCTCTAATAGACCCGACAATTGCAGAGTCATCTGAGTATTTCTGCAGATGACAGGCCTCTGATTTGTACTGGAAGTCTGAGGTGTACAGAGTGAAAAGGAACGGTGAGAGTACGGTCCCTTGTGGTGCTCCTGTGCTGCTGACCACCTGGTTTGACACACAATTCTTCAGTCTCACGAATTGTGGTCTGTTGGTCAGGTAGTCATTGATCCAGGCGATTGTTGAGGGCTCCACCTGTGTCTTCAGGAGTTTCTGACAAAGCAAATCAGGCTGAATTGTGTTAAATGCACTAGAGAAATCAAAGAACATGATCCTCACAGTGCTGCCTGCTTTGTCCAGATGACAGTGGGTTGGTTGAAGTAGGTGGATGATGGCATCTTCAACTCCAACTCCACAGCGATAAGCAAACTGCAGTGGGTCCTGATACGTTCTTGTTTGCTTACTCAGGGGTGCCAATAGGAGTCTCTCCAGGACCTTCATGATGTGGGATGTCAGGATAACGGTTTTATAGTCATTGATGACTGATGGGTGAGTTCTTTTGGGTACTGGAACAAGGCAGGATGTCTTCCACAACACTGGAACCTTCTCCTGAGTTAGGCTAAGGTTGAAGATGTGCTGCAGAATCCCACAGAGCTGCTCTGCACAGGCCTTCAGGACTCTGGGGCTGACACCATCTGGACCTGCAGCCTTGTTCCGGTTCAGTTTCTCCAGCTGCCGCTTCACCTGACTTTTGGAGACAGACAAGTGGGAGGGGGAGGCAAAGGGGGTAGCAGCATTTCCTGACCTGGTTGAAGTCAAACTTGTGGAATTAGAAGAGTCCATGGCTGAGGTGAAGGATAAAACATCCGAGGCGTAACAGGAAAGCTGTTGATCAGAGGAGAGTGGGATGTCTGTTTGGCTGGGACCAGGAGAGGGGGATGCTGAGCTAGTTTCTGAACTGAACCTGTTGAAGAATATGTTCAGTTCATTGGCCCTGTCCAGACTTCCATCTATCCAATCCTTCCTGTCCTGTGATCTTTCTCATTCCTGACCAGACATCTCTGATATTGTTCCTCTGTAGTTTTTTCTCCAGCTTCTTCCTGTATGCCTCCTTGCTGTCTCTGATCTTGACCTTAAGTTGCTTCTGTATTCGCTTCAGTATTTTCCTGTCTCCCTCCCTGAAGGCTCTTTTTTTCTTGTTTAGCAGTTCCTTCAGGTCACTGGTGATCCAGGGATTGTTATTAGGGAAGCATCTCACTGTTCTGGTGGGGATGATGTTGTCCACACAGAAGTTTATATAGTCAGTCACACACTCAGTCATGGCATTGATGTCCTCTCCATGTGCTTGGCAAAGAGTCATCCAGTCTGTGGTTGCAAAACAACCCTGCAGGGCTTCTTCAGCTTCCTGTGACCATTTTCTCACAGTTCGTTTTGTCACAGGTTGCCTCTGAACAAGTGGTTTATATTCTGAACAGAGAAAAACAAGATTGTGATCGGATTGTCCCAGAGGAGGTCTTGGTTTGGACATGTATGAATCCTTTACACTTGCATAAAACAAATCCAAGGTCCTGTTTTCTCTTGTAGAGCAGCTGACAAACTGTTGAAATGTTGGAAGCGTAGTAGAGAGCGAGGCTTGATTAAAATCACCAGATATTGCCACAAATGTATTGGGGTGCTGTGTCTGTAGCTTAGCAACAAAGGAACTGATGACATCACATGCATTGTCGGCAACGGCTGAAGGTGAAATGTAAACAACTGCCAAAATTACACTGGTGAACTCTCTTGGTAAATAATATGGACGAAAACTCACTGCCAAGAGTTCGACATCTGGGCTGCAGAGACGACACTTCACAGTAACATGTCCTGGATGACACCATCTGTTTACAAGCACTGCTACTCCACCACCTTTTCTTTTTCTGCTCGTCTTCAGATCTCTGTCTGCTCGTACAGTCAGGAAGCCTGGCAGACAGACGTTGGAGTTGGGGATATGATCCAGCAGCCACGTCTCCGTAAAACACATAACACTGCATTCACGGTACTCTGGATGAGTCCTTGTAAGGGCTTGGAGTTCATCCATCTTGTTAGCCAGTGATCTTACGTTGCCCATTATGATCGATGGAAGAGATGGCTTGAACTTCCTTTCTTATGGTTGAGGAGAAGTTTAAAGTAGGATTAAGTTACAGAACAACATCCCAAGTTTTGAACATCTCATAGAACAGTATTTACTCCATCATTCTACAATCTGCCAAGACATAACATTTACAAAACCAAGAAGCTAACTGAAGGGCCTGCAGAGAGATGTAGCTCAGATGGAAGAACCTATTGATAAAACAACTGTTAGTTAAGCACTTCGTAAACCACAAGCACGCCACAAGTCTTTATGGAAGAGTGGCAGGAACACTGAAAGAAAGTAATAAGAAGGCCTATTAATTTTGCCACAACACATGTAGGGGACACAACATATGAAAAATGTGCTCTGGTCACATAAGATTAAAAAATAAACTGCTTTTGCCTACATACAAACAGTTGACAAGATCCTGAACTCACTAGCACCATTGTGAGGCACTGTAATGGAAGCACAAGGATGCGTGTGGGGGGAGGCTTTTTTTCAGGAAATCATGGCATAATGAATGGAGCTAAATACAGGGGATCCTGAAATGCTTTGATGGTGCAACAGACTTTCCAGCAGGACAAAGGCCATAAGCAACATACAACCAGAGCTACAATGGAATGGTTCAGAACAAAGCATCTTCCAAGTCAAAATGTCCAGACCTAAATCCATTTGAAAATCTGTGGCAAGACTTGAACATAAATCAGACTAATATTGAGCTACTTTGCAAAGAAGAGTGAACAAACACTTCAGTCTTGAAACAAACCCCAAGACACTTCCAGGATTAATTGTAGTAAAGCTTTTGACTCAGAAGAGTGACTACAAATGCATGACACGTTTTTCAAATCTTTATTTGTAAAACATTTTGAAAATCATGTATAATCTTCCTTGACCTTCAAAATGATGTACCACATTTTTTGTTGTATCATAAAATCCTAGTAAAATACACTGAAGTCTGTGGTTGCAATCTTGACAAAATCTGAAGAACTTACATTGGTTAGAGTAGTTCTGGACAGTACCACATGTTTAAAAATAATTTTTTGTCTCATGCTAAAGGTTTTAGATGTGCTTATGGGTCATTTAGTAAATCAATAGGCTATAATGTTTAATATTATTTGCCAAAAGAGCTCAGAGGCAAGTGGATGAAATGTCTGTCAAGGGAGTATTGAGCCCTCTCAGCCAATCCATTCAGTCTAATGATTTCCATAACATTGACATGAAAGATGTTGACACCAATTACACCATATCCCTTTTGACCCCTGACAATTTGTGTCTTGAAGCGTTAAACATCTCCATCAAGCACAGGCACCCATATAGGCCACCTCCAACTGTATCAACATCTGCAGCATGGTGTGAAAGTTACAATTTGTTTTCTTTATGTGACAGAGACATAGAAGAGAGATCTAAAGACAGTGCAATGTCCCATATCTGTGATAATAGTTTCCATGACAATGAGGCATGCTTTGTGCATCGGTTTCAGCCCAGATAAACAGTGATCCTTTACGAAAACAAGAAGGTCATTACAGCAGCTTGTCAAATCAATGCCCAGTGTGTCCAAGTTGATTAAGAAATCTCTCCTCAGCTCTGACACACTGTCAATAGCACAGCCACAAAATGTGTGTGTGCTAAAGGCGGAGGCCAGACACTCCCACTCTTTATCCATCCATCCACACACACCTACACAAACACAGTACTCAGATGATTGGAGTGAAATACCCATCAGTCAGGGAGCTGAGCTGGACTAATGATTCCCCGTGCTGCCTATTAGAACTACATGACAACTCAATCCTGTTCACCAAGCAAGAGAAATGGGGGAGAGAGTTAGGTGGGATGGAGGAAGGGGGGAGGAGGCCGGAAGGGGAAGAGTAAAAAGAACAGATAAGAGATGAAGAAAAGAAGTAGTGACCTTGTAGCAGCATCATTTGAGGCTGAATTATATTGGCAAGAGCAGCTAATCTTTACCTTGAGGCTATTAACAGAATTAAAGCAGAACAACAAAGGCACAAGGGTTGGCTTTTCCCTTTTTTCTTCACTACATTGCCATTTGTAATTTGCATTGAATGTCTTCTTCTGGAGAAGTTCTTTTTGTCTAATCCTGTCGCTGATGGGAGGACTTTTCTCTCTGACAAATACATATTAGCTGAAAACAGTGCCTTGAAAAGTGTACACAGCTTGAACCTTTTCACATTTGTCACTTAGCACCCACACACTTCAATATTTGTTGTTGTTCCAGAGAGGAGTTAGGTTTGGACTTTGATTAGGTTGATTAGGTGTCATAATCTTCCAGTTTTTGGAATAGTGAGTTTAACATGGATCTGTTCAAAGCTTAGGATGTATTATAGCTCAACACTTCCTCAATTTGTTCCCTAAGTTGTCTGCTAAATTCCTTGGTCTTCACCAGTGGTCTAATAAACGTCTGAGGACTTCAAAGAACAAGTCGATTTAAACAGAAATTAAATTACACACAGATGGACTCTATTTTCTTCAGAAGGGAACTGTCTTAAGTTGATTTTATTTACGGGTATTGAGAGTGAAGAGGCTCAAAATAAATGTAAGCCACACTTTTCAGATTTTTATTAAGAATTTTGACATTTTTGTAATAAGCTATCACATAAAATCCCTGGAAACACATTAAAGTTTATTGTAATGTAGTAAAATGCGAAAAAGGTCAAGGGTTGTAAATATGTTTGGAAAGCTGTGTATGTAGATGGCTGTCAGTATACATAATAATTTATGAACAAATAAAGATTTTGGTCCTAAAGCACTCAGGCTTACATGTGGCAGATCCTCATTTAGATAAAGCACACTAATTAATTTATTTAATAAGCTGGCCCAAACACTATAGTTTTAATCAGCTATCAGTAACAGTTATAAATCATGAAATAAAAGCACAGTCTGAAACCTTCCGCTTTTCAAAGAAAGATGGATATTGTTGGAACAAAGTCAATTTGTTCAAGCTTAGTTTTTTTGCACTCAGTTTCATAACAGTCTCTTCTCACAAGTTGATCAATACGTTAGGAAAGACAGACAAGGTTAGGCTTCTCAGCCCATCTGACAGAGAAATAACATAAATCATTTCAGACCTGGGCAGGTTAACAACTGAACTGTACACATGCTTAGATGAGAAGCATAAAAACCAATAAAACTTTAGCTCAGGGACATTCCAACTACCGCTTGTGTGGAGATCAATAATTTCTGTTACTTGCATTCAATTTCCAGAAGCATATTTGGAATGGTAAACAATTTGAAGTGTCTGTATCATACGCCTTTACTGAAATTATTCTCAACTTTCAGGTGGCTATTGCTCTTCATCTGTCAGGTAGATGACATCACAGCTGAAGCTTGTCCAAAAACAACAGGACAAAACCCCCAACATCAGCAGTCTGAGTCGCCAAGTGTTGGTTTTCAAGATAAGGTTTACTAAGTCGATACTAGTTCATTTTTGAAACACCGATCCTTTTTTAGGTGGAGGTACAGGAGAGTGTCTGATCTGTGAACTAAGACTCTGCAAATCACAATGGTAATTTGCCCTGGGTTGGGTACGGAATTGTTAAACAATGAATGTAATATGATCTCGGTGCCCATTGTTTAAAGGTGCCTCATATATTTCAGAGCCCTTGGATAGTAGCTTGGCAACCCAGCATGAAATGAAGCTCAATGAGAAAACCAGACAATTTTGCAAACATACATTTGTGTCGAGAGTAACAGCAGTCCAGCATCCCTAACCGGATCAGTTACTGTTTTTGGTAGAAATTATATTTGCGTATGGTAAATACTTTACAAGTAGGTGTAGTAGAATAACAAAAAACCAACAGGGCCAACATTGATGGCAGGCATGCTGCTGTATCTGTGTAACATAATCAATAATTGAAAGGGGTGTGTTTCAAATAAAAGCCGTGTGAAGAAGTTTATTCTGTGTAAAAAAACAACAACAAAAAACCAAAACAAATGGGGTTTGAATAATTTATGTTATATATGGTAGTTACAGCGCTTTCCTCTGGAAATCTAAGTAAAACTGGACAGTCCAGAAACAGCTCAGAAAAACAGAGATTGGGGAAATAAATATAGAAAGTCAGAAATAGGTTACTCCTCTAAGATGAGCTCAAATGCTTAAAATAGAAACCAAACCCTGAAAGACTGTAAGAACACAGAAAACAACCATCTGCCAAAACTCAGTCAATGATGAGCTCCAGGGTGAACGAAGAAGGTCAACAATTATCTTTGAGTATTGTAAAAATTAGATACATATGTGAAGCCACTATATGCAACACAAGTCTGCTACAAATTTGCATAGTTGAAAAAGTGACATGGGTGGAGAAAATTACAGTATACTAAACAATACATTGACTGGTTCAGTGAGAAATGATGCAACATTTTATGGACCCATGAGAGCAAGATTGTTCCTTTTGGGTCCAGAGGCCTCAGACAGTCTGACAGAAAGTACATGGAGATATCATGCTTATATATATTTATCATCATATGATGAGCTGATTTGTCACGTAGAATGGATCATTTTAAATACATCAAAATACTAACAGAGCTCTTGTTGTCTAAAGCTAAAGAAATACACTTCAAATTAGAGTTTTAACCGGACAACAACCCCAATGACAGCAGTAAGCGAGCAGGATAGTCTTGACGAACAAGATTAATGTTATGCAGTTGCCAGTCAAATCCCTGGACCTTAATTCGGTAGAAAACCAGTGGGATGCCATCAAAAATGCTTTTTCTGAGGCAAACACAATACACGCAGAGGGGCTGTGGAATGTAGTGTAACATCCTGGGCTGGAATACTCATTTACCCATGCCAGGTTGTCCCTATGCAACTCAGACATGGATCAGTTCTCAGTGGTTATAAAACAAAATTTACAGTAATTCAAAGGAGAACATTATTTAGTTTTTAGTTTCTTCAGTAATGTTTTAATTTGTGAAGAAAAATTGAGACACTATTTTTTTATACCCAAACCTAGCCAATTCCTCCATTTCAAGAGTGTAGTTAATTTATTTCTTCATGTGTTTATTTGCAATAGGATGTGCAATGTTCCCAATGTGTTTCCATGTATTCACATAAAAGTTATTCCAAGAATTCTGAGCTTTGATCACTTTTTTAACCAACTGCTAATTCCATTAACACATTATGTCTTATGTGAATGCTAAAAATGTGCAAACCTTAGTTTGTTCATCCTCAGTCAATTGCTTGACAGATCACATTGGGGGTAAACAAAACCTTCTCAAAAGCAAAAGTTCGGAAAACGTTATCCCTAATCAGCTAAAGACTAGCTACAATATATACTGTAGTCCCTTTACCTCCAGAGTATTCATGATTCAAGGACTTAATTTGCTCTTAGCCATACTCCAGAGAGGCTGGCTGGATTTCCTCATCTTATGACTGATCTCCCTCACCTTTTCCTCACCATTATTCACAGCTGTACGTCAAAACCTGACTTCCTCCATATGTCACTGTCGTCTAGCGAGGCCATGCTGGGTGGTTTTAGAAGGCTGCCCTCCAGAGGAGCCCCTAAGAGAGCGCCTCAGGTAATACCACAGAACAAACTCTTCCTTCAGGTTACAACTCTGGGCATCCATAATTTGTGCAATAACATGGGATTTTTTTTTAACACTGCTGGTGCCTATACATAAAAATGAACAAAAGTCGGGTATTCTGCAATAGATGCCAACACAAAAAAGTGTAAGATACATGTTCATATTGATAAATTAGAAAATTATCAAAAAAGTTTATTTGAGTTAAGTTTAAACAGTCAAACTCAAACATTTATCATTGTAAATTAGGATGATTGTGGTACAATCTAATGGAAACAAAAGATAGCTTATTTTGCAATTACCTTTTGATACTTACCTTCCTTTCGTCAAATTATTTCTCTTTCACATGGTTGTGTAAGCCTTTAACATACCATATCTACATTTCTGAGTAAGTGAATTAAAGGGTTTCATTAGCTGTAAGTGATAACCATTAAAATGAGCTGAAATATACAATTGTTTACGAGTTTCACTTTTTGAATCGATTTAAATCAACATAAATTACAATTTAAATTATGCCCTAGTTTATTAAGATGCATATTGGTTTAGTTGATGTATATTTTCTGACACAATACACTTTTATTCCTCAATCAAAACCTTGCAAAATCATCACAGTAATAACGTTCTTATAGTTGTTTGGTTTATGCCTTCTGAATGTTCTCTAAAAAGCATTGCCATGCCAATATTTCAAAACTTTCCTTTGAAACTTTTGCTTGTTCAAAATCAATCTTTGATGCTTTGAATGAAGTGTAGCTCTAGGATCTAACATTGAAACACATATTTTAAGTGCCCTCTGCAATATATCTGTATATTTAATGACTGTTTCTCAGCAAAATGATTGTATAAATAAACAAATGAAAATGTATGTTCAAATATTTATCTTGCCATTTTCCACATAAATCTGTTAAAACAAGGAAAATCTGGAAAGAGAGGTCAAAATCAAGAGTTCATGTAAGAAATAGCATCCCACTTCAAAACAAACAGAAAACAAAGCATGTTTCATTACAATATTTAGAGCTGAAACTGATAATAATTAATATTCATGAGTCGGCAACTTTGCCACCCCCCAGGATGCTTAAATTAATTATGCTAACAGGGTCATTTAACTGCTTGATTCAAAGAAAGCAGCTTTCGTGCAGTGAATGACACAATAATTATACACACAATCTAACAAGAGGACAGTGACAAGTGGAGGAGTGACACCCTCATCTCCATAAAGTACAAAGATTACGTTTACACATCTGAACACAACTAACAGCATCGAAAAAGATGTTAAAGCCATACAGGCTGGATAAAAGAATGAAAAAAAAAACTGTTTTATAGCTACTGCTTCTTTTCTATCTCGCACTAATAAATATGATTTGTTACTATGTGTTATTATTTAGAATTATTCATTTACTCTGTCACTGCACATGGGGAGTAATAGAAACGCCACTGAGGAGACTGAATTACTCTGTAAAATTTTCATCTCAAGGCCCCGGCCGCGTGATTGGTGCCAGTGTGAGTAACGGGAAATCATGCGTTATGTAGGCGAATATGACACGACCTTGAGACTCCTCAGCGCAGACCATCCATTACTATCCAGGCGACCTTCCCATCACCGAAGATACATCTGATGTGTTTAAAGCTGCTTTACAATGCATTAGGAGGGCTTTACATGTGCTGAGCTCACTTTATTTGCTCATACATTTCACGGGGAGAGTTTAGTGTCGAGCTGATGGGGGCCGTTCACAGTGAGTGAGTCACTTGTGGAGACAAATGAGCTCATGGAAGCAGGCCGGAGAGCTGGATAATAATGCATTTCAGGGCAAATTCTCTTCTTTTCCACTTTTACGTGTTTCCACTATACTGCATATTTACTATGCAGTGAACCTGTGTGAATTTGGGCTCAGGATTTATTCTCACTTGGCGTAATTGATTGACCTGCATTTTGAAGACAGGGAATGGATATAATTTTTCCCACCAAACAAAAGTGGTGTCAGGATCAATATTCTCACTGTTGGTTAGGCTTTCACAACCTTTAGAATATCAGCTCAAATCGATAACTCTCATTTAATTGTCCACGTTTTCAAATAAAGTTTTCCTTCCTCACTTTTGATGTCAGTGAGATTTGGTCTTCCCATAGAGCCACATAAAGGCAAGGGTCGTACAGTGTACTTGGACTTTTTCAGAATTCGTCATGTTCCAACTACAAACATCTGTGTAATTTATCCGACTGGGGATTTATTTGGATGGAAGAAAAATGATGCATAGGTAAAATGAAAAAATAATCTGAAACGTGTGGTATGTATTTGTGTTCAGCTCCTGTGTTTCAACACTTTGATAGCTTTCACTGCAGTTGCAGCTCCAACTCTTTTGGGGGTATTTCTATCAAATATGCATATTTAGAGATATATTTATTTCCTTCCAAAATAGCTCAAATTATTTAAACATTGGATAAGGAGAATATATGAATATCAATTTTTAAGTCTTGTCACAAATTCTTACTTGGATTTAGGTCTGGGCTTTGACTGCTTTAAAAAAACAATTACAAGGCAACTCTGGCTGTATGTTTAGAAATAGGAGACCCTCTATTTAGCTCTATCCAGCTTCCCATCATCTGTGACCGACTTCTTTGTCACTGCAGGAAAAAAAAACAACTAACCACAGCATGACACTGCCTCCACATATTTCCAGCTGTGGACGATATGTTCAAGGTGTCACATTTCCACCACAGATATCAATTTGCATGTTGGCCAAAATGTTCTATTTTGGTCTCATTTGATCAGAACATCTTTGACATTTTTACTGTGTTCCCTACATTGCAGGCAGCAAACTACTAACAAGACTTCCTTGACTTTTCCTTAAGAAATCTACAATTTTAACACTTCCATAAAAGCCAGATTAGATGTTTAAACACTGGGATATTGTTTTATAACTTAACACAGCTTTAAACCTCTTCAGAACTTTTCCCCTGACCTGTCTGCTGTGTTTCTATGGCAGAAAAACAATGCCAACTTAAAATGAAATAAAAATTGGCATTGAAAAATATAATTGTAACTGAAAATATTAAAACTGATTCTCAAATAAATGAAGTGGAAAAAATGGTATTGATGGTGAAACAAAAATTGAAAGTGAAAAAAGTTTTAATGAAGCTAAACTATATACATTAAAACAAATAACTCACAATAAGTTTTCACCCAACAATGCCATTTTTTTCAGTCCTGCTGCTTTTCAATTTCATTCCTCTGTCACTGTTCTGGCGCCTGTGCTTGAACATGAGGGGCGGGGCTTCAGAGCCACATGTCTCTTGTTTTCAGCTGTCAGTGAGAAGCCGCTTTAGGACCTGTTTTCTAAATAAGCAAATAAAGGTCACTTATAGTTCTTTTATATAGCTAATCCTAAAATGTCCTCGTATTACAGTGAAATCCACTTCTATAACTTTCTGTAATGTTTCATTTGATACAACGTTAAAATGAGTTACTGTTTGTTTCCTTTCTTCACATTCACATGTTCAATGTGAATGTGAAGAAAGGAAATGTTCTCATGCTCGTGCACAAACGGCAGAACAGTGTCAGACGAAAGAGGCTGAAAAGCAGCAGCACTGAAAAAAAAAGTAAGTGTGAAAACTTGATTGTGAGTTTTTTGTTTTAATGTATACATTTGAACTTTCTTCAAAAATGTTTTCACTTTCCACTTTTGTTTCACTTTCTATGCAATTTTTTTCCACTTCAATTATTTCAGTCAAACAATTATATTTTTTAATTCCAACATTGATTTTTAAATGCCAATTACTATTTTCAGGTTCAATATTTTTTTTCAGTTTAATTTTCAGTTTCGTTTTGCTGCCATATGTTCCTTGACTTTTTGACTCAATTTGTTTACAAATGGTCTCTAATAAACCTCTAAAGCCTTTAAAGAACAGACATTCTGATGGACGTTGATTGCACTTCATTTTAAAGGGGGATTAAGACATAAACGTGTTACTTTTTATATTTTTAATCTATGAAAAATTTGGAAAAACAGTACTTTTCTTTCCACTTCACAATTATGCATTACTTTGTGACCACATAGTAACTCAGGGGGAAAAAACTTACATTTGTGGTCATAAAATGTGACAAGCAATGCTCAAGCGCTAAAATACTTTTCCAAGGGACTGTATTACCATGCTATGGTTATTGTTCATGTCTCTTCCCATCTACTTTTGCACCTCTGTTCTATAAACACTTAGGGAAGTGAGATTATATTTCCATATAAAAAGCCTAATAATTATAGGGAGGAGGAAGATGGGTGTTCCCCCTTATCAGAGGAAATGATAAGGGACTAGCAGGCCCTGTGAAAGAACAGGGTCTATTTTGATATAATTGGCAGTGGAATTATTTATGACATTAATTGCCACATTATCGACTGGCTGTCAGGTCCCGTGTCAGTCTGTCCATATTTCTTAGCAGAAAGAGCCAGCTCAGCCTGGTGTCCACTGACAAGCTAATTACAACAGCACAACCTTGAATGACAAATGTTACTCATCGAAGACCGGCCAGGCCCGGAAATAAGGGCCACTTCTCCCCCTCCAGTCTCTCTGGATCAAATGAGACAGCAGCGTGCTGCCAAATGCAGTCAGGTGTAGGAGAAACGGGGTTTGCATGTCAGCAAAAGAAAGAGAGAGAGAGAGAGAGAGAGAGAAGCGAATGAAGAAGGGAGAAAGATGTTTCTTGAGCAAGTAGCACTGCTCTTCTATGTGGTGGACTGTAATCATTCATAAAGATGTCTTTTCTTTCTTTTTTTACTTCCATCTTCTTTAACTTGACAAATGTCAATCAATCATGAGGCTGTGGGTTGATCGCTGCTGATGGGGTGATTTGTCTCTCACTGCAGGTCTCACTTCTTTTTAGGATGTGGAATAAACTTCCAGAAAACCACAACAAGCTGGAACACTGAGTTCCTTTAAATTTAGGCGAAAAACAAATTTGTTTAGAGTTACCTTTAAATAATTATAATTATAAAATCCCGAAACTTAAGATGATGAGATTATACTATATACATGCTCCGTGCACTTTTTCACAATTAAGGTGAACATTCTTAAATCTGTTGCAACCATCATGTAGAGCCTAATCAGGAACTTAGCCAGTAAACCAAATATCCAGGGCTCATTGGTGATCAGCTTGTACAAAAACAAAAAACAAACCATTTGTTCGATCTGTGAAGGCCCCATACCAACCAGGTTGTGCTGACAACAACACTCTTTGTTGTGGAGCTTGAAATTAACTGAAGGAGAATCAATTAGCTAGTTGTAGTTTTACTGTGGTATTAAAACATGAAATCGGATAAAGCACAGAAATGTAACGATATGTAACAGATGTAACAATGCATGACAACAAAGTTGCTCTGCGTTGAACGTTTGAGAAGTCCAATTCTAGCTAAGCATGAGATTATTTATAACCTTTAAACCCTTCTGTAATTACTGACCTGCTTTTTACATGTTTTCACTGGTATTTTGAGGTTTTGTCTTTGGTGATGAACTCTTTGCGGTTGGAAGGCCTTTTGCCATTACCCTAATCTTTAGGGTTGTTCACAGGTTCAAGTAAGGACTCTGACTGGGCAACTCCAAGACGCCAATATTACTTCCAGTCAGCAGAAACATAGTAAAAATAAAAAATTTGTTTACACCTACATAATTTTGGGGGTTAACTGTACCTGTTTAGGAAAATACTAAATTAGGAAATGTTCGCAATTTGGAAATTGCTGAACAGTTCAGGTAATGACCTGCTAACTCTACAGGGAACACAAACTTAAAAATGCTGACCACATTAAGGACACTAACCTTGCTCATCACCAGTACACAGTGCTAAAGCTTTAAAGCTACATTGTGTATTTTTTTTAGGTAATTGATATCTGTGGTGGAAATATGTGCTCATTCATGTGTAATTACTTCCACCTTCTAATGAAAGTATTCTCATAAGTGTAGAATCTGCTATTCAGAATACATTCGCGTGAGTTGTGCGAATGACTGAATCCATGTTGAGCCTCAATCTTTGAAATACATTCGCCAATGAGATACATTCCTGGAAATTCTAACTCTGCCTTTCTCCCTTTGGCTACACTCAGTTGCACCGTGACGAATGCCAGAGGGAGATTGTCTACTCGCGACGCGGCAGACCTCTTGAGTAACTAAACTAAATTACTAAATGCAATGTAGTTTTCTAAAGTAACCTCATCACTGGAAGGAACTATGGACGAAGTGGTAGTACTGGAAGCCATGTTAACCTTGGTTTGAAACGGCCACCAGTTAAAAAGCCCTCGGAATGGGGGGGGGGGGGGGCTAGAACGTAATATTCAGTTGGTTATTTCACCGCTAGATGGGAGAAGTTCTTACACGTAGCTTTAAATGTGAACTCTGTAATAATGTCTGTTTTGAAGTAAAAGTGAAATTTTGTTTGCCGACTGCTTACCTTACCCTAACAAATGAATGTTTGATTTATCAATCTAACACATAAAAGCAAATAATATTTTTATTATCTCAATACAACCTCTTTATCGAATGTACTTGATGAAAAAAGGAAAATGTCTCAAATAAGTAAATAGCATTTGCAATAATTCTTTTTAAATAGGTTTCCTTTGTACAGATGCCACTGTCCCATTACCTGGAAGATTTGATATTATTTGTACATTTCCAAGGGAGCAAATATAGACACATTTGTTTATATTTTACAAAACACATTCTTTATTCTTTATTGTTAAGACAATTTAGTTTTAATTTTATCAAGAAACCAAAAACAAGTACTTTGTTGTTATTTACAGTTCCTAAGGATAAATTGCAATCTTCTAAAATGAAAATCAGCAGGTCAGAGCTTTACAAAAATGATTGTCAGAAATGGGCCACAAGATTTGCTCAGTGCACCTCCACTATTATCTGCAGGTTTTTAATCAGTACCATTTATTAGTCTCCACTTTAAATGTTACAACAGGATTGGGAGGTTTGCGCACTATTTACTTTTACCGTGGCAGAAACATGGAACAAATGTGCAATTAATAAATCAAACTATGCAGAGGCAGCTTGCTAAGTGTTGTGCAGATATAAAGTATAAATAATAAGGTTAAAAGTTTGAGCATCTATTTAAATCCACCCATTCAGACAGATACATCCACACAGTGAGTCTACTAGTTGAGCCTAAAGGGCTACTGTATCAGAATGTCACTGATCTGCTGTGATGAAGTGGTGTGCCATTTGTTCATCCACAAAGTTCCCAAGATGCAGCAACAGCAATAGAGCCGAGGGTCAAGGGGGTCATTGCCTACAGGTAGATCTGTGGCTCATACCTTAATTAATCTACTGCCTGTGATGCCAAGTGTCCCATTCGTCCCCTCACATGCACAGAGGCGCACGTCAAGCATATGTCAACTCGTTCTGGCACTCCCCACCCACCCTGTAATGCAGTTTCTGTTGGTGTGGCAGCTCGGGATGCGTTCCTGACAAGGATGGGAAGTGACACACACCAAACTCGGTGTGTCCCCCAGCCAGCTCCGGTGGCTCGGAGCCTGTCAATTCCAGCTCCATCAGTGGCACAGGCTCAATGGCAGTGCCTGTGACACATGTCACAAAGTTTTAAATGTCTGCTCTTTTCAGCAGGATGGCTGGGCGCACGCCACAGCCAGGGGAAGGATGACATTTTGTGTTGTGTGGGGGGGGGGGGACTTGTTGTGGCTCCCCTCTTCCTGCCTCCTCCAGCTGTCAGCCCCAGTTTCCTCTGAGCATATCAAAACACAGACAAATAAACCTTGTCATTTTGAAGCGCCAGCACTAGTGACCAGGCTCCTGAGCGGCATGTCATCTGGAATATGGTCACACAGTCCTGTAGGAAGTTGTGAAGTGTATAAGCAGATGCAAGAAGGCACTCACCCTCTTCCTCACAAACATACACATTTCAGAAACTGGAACAAATGTTTAAGGTTATAAAAGTAGGAAACTAAACAAAGAGAGACATTGTGAACAAACATTGCATTAGGCTATCTCTGACCTTTTCTTTATCTGTTTGTGGATGAGTGACATGCTGTACTGAATATAAACATGGTTGCTTTCAAGCCCCACAGACATTAAACCTCTCCATCTCATCACAAATGTATTCTTCTCAGCACTAACATGTAGCCATGATAACAAATGATATATCTTTGGTGAAGGTATGTCCACTACCCACTTTTTCAGCTGGATTCATAAGCAACACCGAAAAAATATTTTTTGATTAACTTTATAGGCAATATTTTATGATAGGCATCAATGTATTTTACTGGTCCAGGAGTGGACATAAATAATACAATAAGCTCATTGCATCTGAGTTCAGTCCTTTTAATCACACAAAACAAATGTATTTCTTTTCTCACATTAGCAGTTAGAAAATAAATGTTCAAAACCTTAAACTGGAAGCTTCCCTTGCCACCAATGTACCAAAAGACACAGTGAACAAACAATAATAAAAGAATAATAAAATTCACAAACAGGATAGTTGTTTAAAAATTCCAGTGTATGTCTTCACAGGTTGTTTACATTTTAAGTGTATCTCAGTACAAATATCATTGTACTTAAGTCAATATTCCTCTCTTTTTTAGAGCTAGATTTCACACCCCATTTGGTAAGTTTGATTCAATGTGGTTCAGCTTGGTTATTTTGTAATCTGAAGACTTTTCACTGATTGCCATACACATACATGCCCCATACATACGCAAAATACTGCTGGGATGAAGCTGAGATTTTTTAGCTGGACATCAGATCATAAATTGTGAGCCAATTTCTTAGGTTAGGGAAGAAATTGGAATGAGCTTCATCAGTCTTCACAGACCACCATTTTGCATTATAGAGGGATTATCGGTCTACGTCACTACCTGATCTACTGTGTATGTCGTCTGCAGAAAGAGACGCGATCATATCTTGTTCTGCTGTTGGTTGAACAAGTCCTTTTGACAAAAACAATAAAATGTGCAAATTCTATATAACTCCATCAACTTGCACCCCTTTTAAAGCAAACAAAAGATATATTTGGTTGCAAACGATCAGAGGAAGCAATTGGAACAAGCAGATGATTAAAAATGCAAGAATCTGCAGCGAACACTTCAGGTGATAAACTGTTCTAGTACACTGACATCACTAACCAACATTGCAATTGCAAGATAAAGGCAAATAACAACAATAAGGACCGGAGCAAATTTTAAGGGCCGCTGGGTTGATGAACAAATAATCCCTCTATACAACAATCTGAGCAGACTTCACTGAACCTCTTTCATAGGAGAGAATGGTACATGGTGTGATGATTAAATTATGTTGATTGAAAAAAATTATAGTAAGTGGTTTTTGTTAAGGACTTTAGTTCACCCTGGGAAATGATTTGTTCACTTATAACATTAGCTAGTTAGTTGTCATTAGCAAAGTTTAGCATTTATAATGGATAGATGGATGAATAATTTTTTTTTAACTTTAAGTCTCTTTAATTCATTACATTTCGGTAGCGTTAATGTCAGTCCAATTTTTCAAACACTTTTATGGTTTATATAGGATGTGTGCTGAACTGTGGGACATCCCACAGATCAGTAGCTATACATGCACATATAACTTTATGATGATAAAATACTAGCACCTGGCGTCAACATGACATATTGGTGACCAACAGGATACATATGTTTGGGGATATAACTTTTGCTTACTGGTCTTTTTACATAAAAGTAATCTAACAATGCTTGTTACAGAGTTGAATTTGGATAACAGTTGTTACTCAACATGACCAGGGTGCCAAAACTGGGGAGAATACCCATTTCTGGAATGTATAAATGATTATATTAGGGGGTCCTCACCAAGGTAGGTGAATAATTAAGAATTTAAGTAAAGGGGATCTAATAAATGTTTTTCATAATGCATTCTTGAGCTACTTTTACATGAAACATTTGTGTCATAACAACATCATTTCTATTTAGACATGGAAAAACAAAATCATGGGCCTTCACCAAACTTAACCCAAACTACACACACACACCGCATGTTTAAAGGTACAGGGACATTCTGGTATAAATCGGGCTCAGATTTCAGATAATTTGAATATGCTCACATTTTGGAATAAGTAAAAAAGGAAAAAGCTGTGTGAAGTATTCTGGTTTTAACCAGAAAATGTAACATGGCATTTTACTGCACTAAAGAAACATAACACACACTGGTACTGTTTAATGCATACCCTAAAGCTGTTTTTGAGGAACCATGGAAGAAGTAAATGGGAACCAAGAATAATTTCCTTTTTGACCATATTGATAAATGTTAGGTTTCCTTTGTTGATTTGCATATATTCCAACAGATTTGGTGGAAAACAGAGCAGCTGCCAGACAAAAAAAGAACTGTTAATGGAAAGGAAAAGACTGAGTAAAGCTTCATGTTTTGAGGGACATGCAGGTAATTAAGGCTCCAGAAAGGGCAAAACATATCAAATGGTGTAGGAGGATGTTATCGCACTGTGCTCTGTAACATGTAAACAGCAATGAAAATAGAAACCTATTTACAGTTCCCACAAATACAATTTCACTGTCTAGAACAATGTCAAAATCTGGAATATTGCTGTGCACGTTACTGAAGACACTGATTCTCAGCCGTAGCTGCTTTCACCTCTTTCTAACAGACTTGTCTTAATGATTTAAACAGCAGTTGTGAGTGCAAGCCTTGGGAAGAAAACAAGACAAAAATCAGGGAAAGCAAAAAATGAAGAAGATGAGTCCATGTCAGGGCCCAGGTGTGTGACCGCCACCCCTTTCACCCTTGATTAGTAGCTGTAGTGGACAAGTGATCCATCATGGGTGTCAAAGAAAAGGAAGCAATTGCCTGGGTATGTTTGTTGCTGGCTGTGTGTAAGACAATAAGGCAGATAGACCGCCCTTGTGTGTGTGCGAGTTGTGTTGCAGCTGATGCTTAGAGGCAATCATGTCAGTGGGAGTGTCATCTCTGACTCTGAGCTGCAAGCAGGAAAACAGAAGTAGACTCAGCTCAGGAGAGGAGACTGAAACAGATGCTCTATAATATGATATAAACAAGAAAGTATTCATTGTGCATAAGTACAACAGCATATTTGGATAAATGTGATCTTTTTCCAGCAGTTGATTAGGTGATTGAAAAAACCCCAGTGGTTTTAATAAATAAAAAAATGACCCCTCTAAGACCATCTTGTGGACATCAGAGCTGATCGTTTCGGATGAATCTGTTGCCTTCTGAGTGCTTGCCATAGTAGATGTAGCGACACTTGGCGAATACCCCTAAAAAAAAGAATAAAACAAAGGTAGTTTAGGTGTAAAACATGGTTGGATTATGCTTTTATGCTAATAATTCTGAAGCACCTCAACTACTGTGAATGATGAGAGAAACACTTTTCAATGTGAATGCCGTTACTGAGTGATAAAGGAATGGCTTTAAAATGAAGTCAGAAGAATCACAACAGGTTTGAGAAGTTATTTAAAAGAAAACTGTCATATACTGCCATGTATATCATTTAGACTGCGAAAAAGTGAGAGAGCACTACTTTCAGCAGATAATAGGCTGAACGAATGCAGTAAAGGTGCACCATTTTATTCTTTTGACCTTTTTGTGTTAGCAGCATTTATGAAATCTCAGAGTAGAGGTAAGGAGCCACATTTTCCAGAATAAAGTCACATAGACTACTGCATGAAAACGGAACTGATTTCTAATAAGCCACAAAAGACAGTTGTTTAAAAAGCACTGGTAAAACCGATTTAGGAGACTGTTCTCTTACACAGTGGCATAAAGTTGTCTCTGCTACTAATATAAATACAAATTATACTTTAATGCTGTTTAGACATCTTTTGATATGATTGTTTATATGATGGCTGCACAGTGGCGCAGTTGGTAGCACTGTTGCCTTGCAGCAAGAAGGTCCTGGGTTCGAATCCTGGCCTGGGGTCTTTCTGCATGGAGTTTGCATGTTCTCCCTGTGCATGCGTGGGTTCTCTCCGGGTACTCCGGCTTCCTCCCACAGTCCAAAAACATGTTAGGTGAATTGGTTTCTCTAAAATTGGCCTTAGGTATGTGTGCGTGTATGGTTGTTTGTCCTGTATGTCTCTGTGTTGCCCTGCCCTGCGATGGACTGGCGAACTGTCCAGGATGTACCCCGCCTCTCGCCCCTTGACCGCTGGAGATAGGCACCAGCCCCCCCGCAACCCTACATTAGGATGGACGGGTATAGAAAATGGATGGATGGATGGATGTTTATATGATTGTTTGGAAATATTCTAGTCAGTGCAATGTTATACTGTTTCACTTGAGTTTCAACCATAAAACACAGCAAAATCATGCAGTCACAGTAGTGTGTGATGTATTGTGGGCTGTATGGTGGACAAGGCAGGTTATCAAAATGTCAGTGGTTACAGACAAACTGTTTCAAATTGTTTAACATCCACATAGTGACCGTGATTCCTTTATCAGCTAATCTGGCCCTTTGTAGGTGCTACATTTAGACATAACTCATAAGATAGATATGGTAATTCTTTGTCTGATGATTATTACGACAGTAAGGCAAGCAAAGAAAAGTCAAACAGTCTTTATATTGTCTAACCCCCCCCCCCCCAGGAAAACAAAACACGGGGTGTCGCGTGGCATAGTGATTGAGACGGGTACCCCATGTTCAGAGGCCTCAGTCCTCAAGCAGTCATCCCGGGTTCAACTCCGCCCCGCGGACATTTGGCGAATGTCTCTTGCCCCACTTCTCTCCCCTTTCTGTACTATCCACTGCTAATAAAAGCCACTGTGGCCACAAAACTTTAAAAAAAAACCAGTATTTTAAGATCTGGGAACAATAGCATAAAAACATTAGATTAAATTGCTTAAGGCTGGTTCACACGGCAGGATTTTAAAATGGCTGTATGATATCCAAACCTTGAGAGACCACACACACGGTGATAAAAACATGTAGATAAAAACGTTTTGGTCCGACAGCGCGTAGTGTGTGGCCACACGGCATTGACGAGACACCACACACAAACTGATTTTACTCACAAACATTCCAAGCTAAGATGTGAAATCTCACAAAACCTCATGATATAAAACGTGACTAGTAAAGTCAAATGGGTAAATAAATATGCAAGCTAAGGATGAGGCATTGGCAGTAGTTTGTGGACTAGTTTTAACAGAGAAAAAAATGACACAAAAATAAAAGGGGTTGGATAAGGGAGTGGACACAGCAGGTGTAGGGGCTCTACCTGCTACACAAAGATTTCGAGGTGAATTAATGTTTTTTTTCCCCACTTGGTAACGTCGTTACACACTTTGCTGTAACTGATCTCTGTTTCTATGCTTTTTGTGAGCCAACGCTTCCAAGGCGTATCGCTGCCCGTCACCCCTCTTTCTGATTTTGCTACACCTCACATTTAACAGGCTGCATGCCCTTTTGTCCTGGCAACCCACCACACATGCTGAGATATCGGGCCAAGACAATCCAACATGTTGAATATCCTTGATTTGTGATTGATTGTCCCAACGTCCTTCTGAGCAGACCATTGCACTCTGAACACACAGCACACATCAGGAATATCTTTTAGGATTATTTTAAGAGTCATTGTGACAATCAGGGGGTCCTTGCAATTGTTGAAAGGGGAGAATCGGGTCCAAAATTGGCTTAAAAATTCTGCCATGTGAACCAGGTCTTACTTGCACAAATTCTTTCAACGGACAAACATTGCTTCTTTTTGTAAAGGGAAAATTGCTTTGCCTAAACTAAACTCATAGGAGCTCAGTTACAATGCTGCTTTGGTATAACTGAAATCAACTTAGATGCATTTTAAACCCACAAATGAAAATTAACACATTCAAAACAATAATATATTACAATTACCTGCTATCGTAGCTGTCTAAGACACAGATATTCCCCCCCCCCCAAAAAAAATACATGTAAAGATAAAAGCAAATTGGATGGATGTCTTTTTTATCTAGTAAAAGACAAGTTCACAAGTTACATTTTAAATATACTCACACTAAATCATCACAGTGGCTAATGAAATGATCATCATGTCTGTGACAAAATACATTGTATGCTGTTATGGGTAGATTTAAAATGAACAATATAAGGGGTTTTAAAACTGTAATGGCTAAAAATGTTAGGAGAACAAAATGCAAAAGCACTTTTCCAGAACAAATATGAAGAAAAAAAAATTGTCTCTGCAGTTGTAACCAAATTAGATGGATGAAAAATAATTTTTCATGTACAAAAGTAAAAGTTAGCATTTTTAACAATACATATAAAAAAAACAACAACAGTGATTTACAAGCAACGGGAAACAGCTCTTTCATAAGATGGAATTAACCTATTTTTTACATTTCACTGACTAAAAAGATAAAATATTAGTAATTTCAAAGTGGCTTCAATATGTAATTATGTTTAATATTGAAACAAGAATAATGACTTCATATATTAGCTCCCAAGATTTTGGTTGAAGTTAAATAGCCAAAAATTGCATCCTTTTCACCTAAAACGGTTCAACAAAAATAAAAATAAATGCATATGCTCTTATGATGTCATCACAAAAATATGCATTTACTACTTTGAATTACTAAATTCAATAGTTTAAGATCATATCTATTATGATAACGAAAGACCTCTATCAACATAACTATAATATTACAGAACTGAAAGTGGTCTGTGGCGGTTTTCTGTTGTAAAGAGAGGTGGTGCTGTTCAGGCAGACGGCTGGCCCACAGCTTTGTGGTCAGTTTGCTGTGATGCTAATGTCACAAACACTAACATCCCAACTTGATGAATGCAGGGGGCTGTACCTTGGTGTCATCTCTTACCAAATGAGGCAAGGACAAGTGGCATTAGTGCTGTCAATGATCCTCTGACAGCAGAACAGATACGGCTTTCACCAGCTTTTCTAAATAGACATCAAGTGCATTATAGAAGGAGGGGAAGGGAAGCAGGGCAGAGACAAGACAGGAAAGGAGAGACATATGGGGGAGGCAGTGTCGCAGAGGGATGAGGGATGCTCCGAGTGGTAAGTCCAATCAGATAATCCAAAAAGACATTGTCAAGAGAGGGAAGAGAATGGCAACTAAGTGACAGAAAGCAGGAACGGGGACAGAGATACTGGTGCCATATTAGTGCCAAGCATATTCTGATGCCACCCTCAATTCTAACCAAACTTGACAGATCGCTCTCTTTCCCCGCTCTCTCTGACTCTTCAAAGTAGGTTCCACCAAGTCACACACACACACATAGTGCATGTATGTGGTGCACAGAGATGCACAGAAACCCACACAGCGCACCAGTCCCTTCCAGCAGTGGTGGGTGTTCTGTCAGGCAGAGGAGCAGTACGGCAGCAGAAGAAGCCCACAGGCCCGGGGACAAGCTCAGTCAATCTAAATCTGGACTTTGTAGTGGAGCAGTGCTCATTTCCCCTCATAGCCCAGCTACTTGAGGTGATCCAAACACTGAAGTGTGAGAAGCTGTCACCTCCGATAAAATCCAAGACCAGCTCCTTGCCTACCTGCTCCCCCGGTGTATGAGAGATGTATACATGTGTGTGTTTGGGTGTATGCTTTTCTTTGACAGTGTGGAGGTTGAGAGTGCAAGGGGTGGGGTGGTGGAGGGGTGGGGATTCCAGCTGCCGTTATTTGCCTTGGGACAAAGGTGCCACGGTTATATACTGGGCTTGATACCACAGGACTCAGGGTATCTCACAGCACCCAGATCAAATGGTTGCCATGGTCTTTCACATATTCACAGTGTACCCAGCGAAAAACTCACTTACTCCAGGAGTAGGGCCCTTAAAGAGATTACCCGCTGAGGCACCAGAACCAAGTCTCCTATAAGACATTACCTAGAGGGGATATATTTGTAGGTTTGCAACCAAAGCCTTTCAGAGATAACCTTCACAGATGAAGGAACTAAAGCTAAAGGCCCCACAAGCCTTCACACTCTGCTGAACTCAACTTCAGCCTGTGGGTACTGAGAATGATTGGAGGCCACACTCTGTAACTCTCCCGCACCAATTGGAAAGGTCTGGACGATGAGTGACCTGTAGCACTCCAGCAGTGCTAATATACGCCTGTGTATAATAAAGTGGAAGAGGAGTAAATTAGGAGAAATGGAAGAACAAAGATCAGGGATGCTGTCGGCTTCCCAGTGAGTGAAAAAGTGCACAAATGTGGCAGATCTCCATTTCTGCACTACATTAAGCGACGCCTTGTGTGCTTAAACAGCACACTCCAGTTTGCTTTCTTCCTCTCACAGCGAGAGCTTGCACTTATTACAAGAGAAACCAGGAGAAGGATGATCCGGCTGGAAACGAGCAAGAGAGTAACTAAGTCAAACTCACTCTTACATAATGCCTTCGGAGGCCACGCTCACGCCTCTGAGGTTCTGCCTGATGAACTCATACTTAATAACAAATATTGCCATGCCAAACTCAGTGCTCCAGAATATCCTCTGTGTATCTTAAGCCATGGAAGAATGCGCTTATATCACTAACACTGTCATGTTCCCATACATACTTTCATCTCCAGCACACAAACACTGCACACTGTGAGAACAGCGGGAGGGCCTGTTAAAGTGACAGATTAACAAAGTTATGAGTAGGCTAATGCTTCCATTATGCCTTGGTAGAGGAACAATCTCAGCTTTGTACTACACAGCTTGCTGTGTTTAAAACAAGAACTTTCAATTTTTCCCTGAGTCAAACTAGAACCACTGCAAATTTAAAAACCTTCAGAGCATTTTATCCCCTGCAGATGCAGGATCAAGGATAAATTACATTATATTAACAAATGAATTATGAACTCCTTTTCACTTGTTTTCTGATTTATTTGTAATATAAAACGTAATGGGCAATGCATTGTGTTCAGTGGGTGCAAATAATAAATAAAGTGGCTATTATATTCAAAATGTTGTGTTCAATGGTAATTATTGTTGTTTTATTTTAGTTGGATATTAAGCTTGTAGGCATTTTGCACCTTACTACAACACAAGAACAGGATGCCTTGTGGCTGCTTATATGACAAAAACAATGTAAAAGCTTTTGTGGAATGAAAATACATAACATGCATCATGGTATGGGCATGAAGTAAATTTGCATTTGGGGAGTTTGTATCCTACACATAATGTAACATACCACTGCAAATTACTAACTGAAATTAAAAAGATGTATCACTTATTAAGAACTAGCCTCCTGATGGTAGAAAGTACAACATAAATACTTAATTCCAACTGATCTGATTGCTTTTAGTGTGACATATGAAAATAAGCTGAACATTATTGAGGCATAATCAGGTTAAGAAACATCCAAATAATAGAAGATAACTGTAACTGTATTACATCATAAGTTTAGCAAAGATTTACACCTGCATAATGGTGGTTGTTTCAATAATTAAAAACAAACCTGAATGAGAAATCAGAATTACTGATCCAGATAGATATTACATAGTTACAGTCAAGGGAGGGGCCAATTATCATTACTAGGGTATACCATTGTTAAAAAAACAAAATAAAAATAAATAAATAAAAAAAATCAAAACCAGTAAAATCTTTTGTAAAATACCATTTCTTTTTCAGTTGCTAAACAGGGCTGGAGTGACTGCAATTTACTCCAGAGGGGTGGAGCATGGTGCATTGTCTGTCAACTGGCTGAAAGATGGCAACTGCATGTTTTACTGGCTTACAAAACAGAAAAATTCAGCTGGAAATATTAATGATAACAAAACACAGATAGCCATGGTTTGGAAATTGTAGGAACTCAAGCAATCACTTTTTAATAGCACTTTTTAGAAACTACAGTAGACAAACTTAGACAAGCATGACCGTCAAGTACCTAATTGCAGGGTGGATAGCTTAAACATTTAAGCAGTTATCAGCTTGTGATACTTTGTTACTCCTTAAAAAGCATAATGGCTAAAGGGCTAGATATTCTGCCCAACATGAAACTGAAAACTACAACTGAATTCAGCAAAATCAAAATAATGGATAAATGTTATCCATTATATAACTGTAATAATAAAAAATCGATATAAGCAACTGCACAAAGAAATGTTGCTTTTTCGTTTTAAGATAATGTCATCCATTTTTGTTTTAAATTTTGTGGTTATAGCATGACACAATGAAAGTGTACTTTTTTTGCCCAATGTTATCAGACCATGAGAATCTCATAGCCCCCTGTATGTTAAAGTCAGTCTAACTATACAACTGAAAAATTGAAAACATTAAATATAAATTTAAACCATTGGAGAATCTGTAAATTTAGGCAACAAATAGGGAGCTCTAATAAGTAAAAATAGAAACTACATAGTTTTAAATTAAAAAAAACATCAGTGCAAGCAAAAGTCTGTTCTGGTTATGGTCATATGGAGAAAATGGAAAAACCTTTTTAAAGGAAAATTCCCTAAAAGTCATCATATACAGTCAGATTAAATAAATTAAAATACTATTTAAAAGTGTATTTATTTCAGTAGCTTAATTCACTTAATGAAGCCCATTACACACAGACTAATTATTTAAAGAGCAACTCACCCCCCTACCAGACTCTTACTCCGCCCACATTTCCTGTTTGGAAAATGCACAAAAAAGAGGAGTTGCCTGGCGGACAAGTGAACGCGAGGTGGGGTTGTGGGTTGGGCTGTGACTGACATCTTGACAGTGGCGCTGCTGCAGTGGCTCAGACACAGACAGCAAGAAAGACGAAGCTATACTAAAGGGGCTGTTTACACAACGTTTTTCAGCAAAACTGAGGTTTTTCTCTCCGATTCGGCCTCTCGTTTACACGACAACGGGAAAATGGGGGGGAGAAAACGCACCTTTTGGGAAACGGCTTCCAGAGTGGAGAGTTGGGTGATTCGTTGTCATGTAAATGCAAGCCGGAGAAGTTTGAAAACGATGACGTCACTGCCAGCCACCTACGGACGTGTTGCACTTGCGCACTTCGCCTTTCTACAGAAAAACAACAATGGCGGATCCAGGTATGCTGTTACTACTGATGCAGCTTCTGAAGTAATTTGTTCTCTGTAAGCAAAACTTAGAGATAATCAGGCTTCTATGTGATCGCCAACGGAAACGCATACAGTACGTGAGTCAAAAAATTAATACGCCTTTATTTTAAGCGGAGAACTACAAGACCGTTTCTTTTCCGGGTTGCGAGGGGGAAACCTTGGAACACTGCATACACGGGGCACACTGCCATTTAAAGGCCGGGCATATGTACTACATTGTTTTCCATTGCGCGCCCTGTCGTGTAAACGCAGTACGTTTTCACCCGCGTTTTCAAACTAAAACGGCAACGCTGTCGTGTAAACAGCCCCTAACTCAATGCTATGCTAAAAAAATCGTTACACTATTAAAAGTTTTGAACATTTGCTTGCTATTCCAACTCCAACTCGCTACGAAGGTGTGTCTGAGACTAGGCTGCTTTTATACCTCATAGCGGCAGCGCAGCAGACATCACAAATAACAGCTTAAGTCAAGCCAATAGCGATGGCTGATTCAAATTCAAATGTAGTGCAGACTGTTAACTTGAAGAGGCCCCACACTGACAGTTTTTAGCAGAAAATTTATATTTTAAATAATATCTACCAAAATGTCAAAACAACAACCACACATGTAGACAGAACTAATAGACACATTTATATAGTTTATCAGCAAAAAAAAAAACTTGATTTGGGGCTGACTTACCCATTAATGTCTTTATTTCTGTTAATTATAATGATTTTCCACTTGCAGCTTAGTGAAAACAAATTTAAGATTGGAATATTACAACAGACCATTAAATATATTTAATACAATATGGCCTAATGAAAAGTATGTTTAATACCTGCTTAAAGGTTGTTATTTTAATCTGTCAAATGAGCCTCATTAAAACACATTCTAATTCATCAAATAAATAACAGCAAGGTTTGTTTTTCAAACACACTGAAGTTGATGTTTTACTGCACACTTTCCTCAAGTTTACCAGTCTTGGTCTGTTTGAAGACTCTTGCAAAATAGAACAGATTATAGTATTTAGGTCACTCTGACCCTTGTGGGCATGGACATCATGAATTGGCCTATAGAGTTCTGCTACCTGACCTGAAAGTGACAAGTATCAACAAAGTCCATGCTGCTCCTTCCATCTGAGTTTTCCGTTGGAATGATAAAATTATACTGCCCAGGAGGCCCTTCCGAACCACATCAGGCCAGTAATTTAGCAGTCACTATATCACATAATACAGGAAAAATATCACTGGGGTCTTGGGTACAATTTCAAATATTCCAGGACTTTTCTGATTCTGTCTGTTGACCTTTAAATGTAGAGTGGGAGCCAAGTTTAGGTTTAAGGTAAGAATTGTACCAAGATAAAATATATTTAGACCCTATATTAGATGTACAGAACCTCTGAAAATGCATGTTTATTTTTTATTTTTTGGATTTGATTGTATGCTGAAAACACTTAAGACAAACAACTAATATATCCATGAATCTGCATGCAGGAATCTGTCTGAATTCCTTGCCATATTTTCTAATAGCTTGCTCTGCAGTTTTGCATTTAATCAGCACACACTCACAGGAGGGGAGTTAGAGAGGAATGGGAGATGGAGTGGGTTTAATGACTGCTCCCTGCATAAAATCAGCTCAACTCTTTTTCAAGGGCCATCAATATGTCACAGAATCCAACGGATGTAGCTTTTAACATCAAGGTTATCTAGTTTCAGAATGAATTTTCTCTGCACACTCCTATTTTCTTGTCTTGTCCCTTCTCCAAATCTGTCCTCCCATTTTTTCTACTACTCACACTGTCTTTTTCCTCCCTTGCAGTATCTTTTCCCTTGCTTTGTGTTTTCCACATATTTCTTTTGATTGTTTCCCATTGTTTTCTCTTCTTTTTCACCACCTTTTTTGTGATCTTCACCCATTAATTGGACCACTTAGTCAGCATCCCTGTGCACCAGATGTACAGTATTATTCAGCAATATCAAATGTATGCAAAAAACCTAAATTATCAATGGTTTAAACCAAAATCCTTTCTATTTTCCTTACCAAACACAAGAAATGCAGAGGTAACAGATGTAAACTCAATTAAACCCTTGGTATATTAAATGCAACTAAGTGCTATAAGTAGGTTGCACTGATGATATTTTGGCAGGTTTTGATGTGGAGAATTAAGGTATTTGCAAACACAATGCCAAGATGAAATCAGCAAGAATCTCAGAAAAGCTACTGTTCTTTAACATACAATATCACATCCTTAAATATAAATACTTGTCATTTTGTGGAGTATATTTAAAGGCTTGCTAAAGAATTAGCACACTATACACAGATTTTCAGTCACTCTATACAAGCTTACTGTAAAAAGCCACATGTGCACAAAAATAGGAATTTCCACTTCAGAATTTCAACAAAATATTAGACTTTTAAGTGCATGCCAATAAAGAACAAAAAGGGTTTCTGCATAGTGAACATCTAGATCACTCAATGTTCTAGAGTCCTTGTCATCATCTGCAGAACTTAAACTTGTCTATATTCCTTTGATGTTTGTCATTTGATTGATTTTTATGTATGTTTACAACATAGAAACACCAGTCTGCTGGTGTAGCTCTCAGTTATGTAACATAACAGCAAAGTAGTCATACACCTAACATAGAGATCCACTGTTATACACCTGAATCAGGTGCTACTCAGTCCCTACAACACACATTGCTTGCTATGCTGTAATTATTAATCAAATTGTACCAAATGATCCCGAAAACTAGCAGTGTTCTTAGCATATACTGTAGGTCAAAGGATTTTCTGCCACCGTATAGGATACAAGTAAACCCAAGAAGAAAAAATTTACATTCAAAACACAGAGGAAAACACAAATAAATTTTGAGCACATAGTCCATAGATTGCAATATTTTGTTCTGTAAGCTAACAACTATTATAAGATTTCTGGATCAAGTACGTGGAATACAGAAAATAGTTTGTTGAAAGGGTACATTTTATTAATTTAAATGATCATATTTTTCATTAAATAATAGACCTAATAGAAAAATGCTTTTGAGATACACCCCTGCCCAAATGTGGTTTTGAAAGAAAAAAGGATCAGACTGCTTGCTTCAAATGCATACATGAAACCTACTGTATCTCTCAGTAATTTGTTAGTGAACATTAAGCTTTGGCTTTGATTTTCAATCACACTTGTTTAGTGAAAGTGAAAAACCTTATTATTTTTGCACTAAAAGTTAGCTTTATGAACGCAAAACATGAATTATCACATTAAAACTGACTAGTTGGCGTCACTTAATATGTTGCTCAATTCATTCACATTTTTATGTCTTTTAACATATACGAATGGTCTAATCACCAAATTGTGACTAAAAGTCATGAGGTTAAAAGAAATTTCCACTAGGGCTGAAAGGGTATTAGAAAATATTGACTATTAACAGTTGCGATGTATGCATATTTTCTTCTTTCCGCTCTTTCTCATCTGTGCTTTCTATGCTCTGTAACCCTTTGGCCAATGTCATTACTGTCCAGTGAGGGCATCCACTGACATAAGACAAACCAACTGACTAAATATTACATTGACATGTAACATGACACCTCAGACTTCCAGTACAAATCAGAGACCTGTCATCTGCAGAAATACTCAGATGACTCTGCAATTGTCGGGTGTATCAGAGATGGACAAGAAGATGAATACAGAGAGCTGTTGGACCGCTTTGTGACATGGTGTGGAAACAATCGTCTCACCTTGAATGGGAACAAAACAAAGGAGATGATTGTAGATTTCAGAAGAAACAGGGATAAGTCAAAAACTGTTTCCATCATGGGAGAAGAAGTGGAGGTGGTTGAGGAGTATAAATACCTCGGAGTTCACCTTGACAACAGACTAGACTGGAGGCGCAACAGTGAAACTGTCTACAAGAAGGGACAGAGCAGACTGTACTTCTTGCGGAAGATTAGGTCCTTCAAGGTTTGCAGCAAGATGCTGGAGATCTTCTACAAATTTGTTGTGGAGAGTGTAATCTCTTCAGCCGTCATCTGTTGGGGTAGCAGCATCAGAGCCAGGGACTTAAATAGGCTAAACAACCTGATTAAGAAGGCTGGTTCTGTTCTTGGGACAACTGTGGAAAATCTGGAGATGATAATGCAAAGAAGGATTCTTCATAAAATCAAAAAAATTATGGACAACCCTGAGCATCCTCTTCATGAGACAGTCATACAACAACAGAGCGTCTTCAGTCGGAGGCTTCTTCAGTTTCGCTGCAATACAGACCGCTACAGGAAATCCTTCCTGCCCACAGCCATCATTATCTACAACAACTCCTTAAAGAATTAATCATATGAGCTATACCAACACTTAATTTCCGTCTGGGATCAATAAAGTATTTTTGAATTTGAATTGAATTTGAAAAATGCAAGTTCATAACACTTAATATATTATCCAATAATTATTGCGCTTCAGACAGTCTTTTGGCATATGAATATTGAATACTGATATTGTGATGACAATATTTCTGCAATATGTTGTAATATCCACCAACAAACTGATTTAACCCTAACCCTAACCCACAATCACATGTCACAGAAAGTCAAAACCCAAAGAACAGTGAGGATGCATTTGCACGAATGTGGGATTTTGTCACATTATCTTTATGATGCATCTCATACTTGTGATGCCATTGCAGTCAACCACTGGACAACTAAAGAGAACTAATCTTCTGATGTACAACCCTCACCAGGATCAATCCTTAGTTTAGGACTGCTCATGCTTTTAATGAGTCAACAAAACTTAAATGATATAAAAGGTTGCATATGTCACAGAACACTTTTGAAATGCAGATAAAAATATTATTGGGATCATAAAGTTGTGGCTTTAAATACTTAAGCTGCTTTAATGTTCTTATCTTGCCATATATGTTGGCATATCTAAAAATCCTATTCAAATCTCAAATAAATCTGCTGTTAGTGACTTCCAGCCTCTACCAGTTAAAATACTGTTTAAATCATTGGACATAAATAGCTGCCTTTATAATCCATGTGCAAGGCTTTATACCGCCTCTGTTCACCTCCTGATCGTTTACTGCGTCCATTCAAACGACAGCGCCTGCATGTTTTCGACTCCAGTGTATTGATTAAACTTTTAAATGGCCACCATATAACCCTAGGACTTCGAGGAGATTAATTTACATCAATGTTCATCTGTAATTCATTAGCCATTAATACTCTCGACATTTACACAGGCTATCAGAGAAATGTGTCCCATTTTTCACAGAGAGAGGCAAGGGAAAAACGCAGAGAGAAGGGGCAATGAAAAGACACATTATATAGGCAATAACACAAGTAGTTCTCAAACATGTCAGGGATAAATTGTAAAACACCTTGTAGCTTTAAACTGATACCTAAATATACAGAACACTGTGCTTTTTCATATGTTTGAATTCAACTTTTAAATAGATAATAGATAACTGTTGGTAACTAGGTCATTGTTTAGCAATATTCTTTATTCAAGTAAATGTTCTTCAATATTTGTAGGTTTTTGTCTTAAAAGGTAAATTGTTAAAAATGGAATGAAAGAAAGCCCAAGTTTTAAACCAAGATATTCAGGAAGTAGGCAAAATGGTCACAAAATAACAAACAAAAACCAGTGTAGGATGAATAAATAGTGTGCTTTATTTTTGCCAAAGGCTGATAGCCTGTCAGACAAGGGCAGGTTGAGTCATAGCTCAACCTGCCCTAATCAATAAGTAGATTTTTGCCAAATGAAGCTTATTGTAGAGCAACACTAACAAATACTTTCCTTTTCTGTATTCTCAACACAGAGTAGCACATAATAGTGAGGTGGAAGGAAAATAATACATGTTAAAATGTTTTACGAATAAAAATCAGAAAAGTGTGGCATATCTCTGCCTTTCAGCTTCCATGAGTCTGCTCCAGAGTTTTGCACTTCTAGTGATTAAGATTTGGACAATTTCTTTGCATAGACTACATCTATGAACAGCAATTTTCCAGAGTTGCCAAGCATACTTAATTGAATCTTGCTCTGGAATTTGACTGGGTCATGAATGTGCTATGATCGATACTATTCAGTTGTAGCTCTGGCTCTGATGAAAGGTGAATTTCTAATCTAGTCTTGAGGATTTTGAAGCCTTTATCATGTTTACTTACAGTCTTGCCTTGTTTTTAGCTCTATCCCATCAATTTTGACCAGGGTTTCTGAGAAAGCAGCTTCCCAAAGCATGATGATGCCACCGACATGTTTCACTGTGGGGACAGTGTGCTTAGCAAGAGTTGCGGTATAATTGCAATAAAATGTTAAAATACTTTTTAAAATAAAGGCTTGCTTTATTAATTATTGGATTAATTCAACTTAAAAGTAAGACCTTTTTTACCTGTTTCATTTATAATATTTTCAGCCTATTAGGATGGAAAGAAAATGGAATTTGGTGGAAATTCAATTTCACTTCAGAAATATATTGCAATTGTGTGAGTTCTGATTAGGAAAGCACATGTGAAATTAATTTCCACATACAGAGCCTGCAAAAAACATTTTAACAGTAGCTCTGGAGTCTAGAGATAATGATGGCGGACTTAAGCCGGTTTGCAAAGTCAAAAAAACCAGTTCCCGATTCACTACTATCAAGTCAGCACATAGACACCTTGCATAATTCAAGAAAAAACAACTTTAAGCACAATGACAAGCTTGTTATTTACTGCTAGAGTTCATCTACCCTTAAGGGCACACAAAGCCACTAATGATGCAAGTAATCATAGGCGCTCATTTTCTCAGTTAATATGTGGCTCACAAATCACCACCCATGCACACCGCATGGCCTGACACTGATCGATTGAGTTCTTCATTACACCCAGGATTTCTAATTAAAAGAAAAGCACAGATAAGTGGTTCAAACCTCTGACCAAAATAGACGAAAAAAGTAAAAATTCCAATTAGAGGTTTGACTGTGTTCCTTAATGATGATGTTAATAAGAGCGGCTGGTGAGTCACTCAATGAAGGTTTAATCACTGGGACAGGATTCAATAACAAAAGAGCGCAATATAAATCACCAGAGAGTGATAACTTCACTGTTCATCTCTTTGACATTGGAGGAAGGGATGAATTAATGATGCTCTCCATCCGAACACATTAAATAATAATTATCAGGCAAAACAGCATGAAAGGGACTGCATAATGAACCCCATTGTCAGGTCAATTACAACCACATAAAACTGTTCAAAGGGAAGTAGCTTGTTACCAGATAGCCACAGCAGAAAGGACAGCTGTGACTTTATTAGCGGAAGGTGCAGTGTTTAAAATGTTTTGAGAGGTTGACATACACTCGCAGGGCACTGAAGCTCTGTCGAGCTACTCATGCTGGCTGTAAAAAAACCAAGAGGTGCTCAGTGAGGCATTCAGAAAGGAACACATTGTAAATTGGCTAGCAAAAGATAAATGACATGACAATGACAGTGTTTTGCCGGCTCTGAAGCAATGTCAGTCACTAAATGTCATGTTAACTAAACTCAACTACATAGACAATGATGGACTTCACGCATCAGCAGACTGAATGGCACCTCACTGCTTGTCAGTAGCAATTTCCATCAAATCAAAGATGGCCAATAACTTTAGCCACAAGAGTTGGCGCTGCTGGAGATTTACACATGCATATGAACATACACTTAGGATATTGCTACATGTTGTACTTTTTATTTACAATGCTGGTAAACTGACAATTGCTTCTTGAAGTTTTCACCTTTCCTTAAGCGACAGACACATCAGGCTGTCCTACCCTCTCTTCTGATGTAGACATCAATTAATGCATGGCTGCTACTGCCCTGAGAACACTCATTTAAACAAACAGCCTCACGACCTCCAGCGTGACATATCAATACCAATCTGACATCTTGTTCCACAATCTCCAACTTCAGAGCCCGGTTAGCTGCACCTGTCTCACCAAAGTGCCCAGGGTTGGCTATGCTCCTTCACACTTCCTTTGCCTCCAGACATCAAACACTTATTACTCTCCGTCTTGGCTCTGCTAACTGACTGTCCAGTCTGGCCCACATGGAGACGCCATTATTAGAGTCATTTCAGTGCCCATCGTGACGCTTGTTAGGCAGCTCTCTACCTTGGGCTCCTGCTTCCTGCCTATCCGACTGAGTGCCTGCCCAGTCGTACAGTTATTGGACATGACATGGTGACAGAAAACAGGAGAGAAGGGCAATAGAAATAAAAGAACAGAGATGGTGGAGTGAGGCAGACACACATAGGGACAGAGTAAGGTGGGCATGTTAGTCAAGGCCCTTGTGGCAAAGGGTGTGCCCATCAACACGAATGAGCGTTAGCCAAGAGCTGCATGTCACAATGATGAAGGGGCTGGATCAATCACGTCAGGGCTTCATCTGACTGGAAGATATCAATCTCTAGGTCTAATCCAAAGAGACACGGTAAAATATCCTTTAACATTGCTCGTCCACCCCGCCTTTGTGTGTCCTCTTGCTTCTGTCTCTTTTCACAGCTGTTTGTAACCTTCATTGTTGGACCTCAATCGAATATGCTCATTTTCACATCCCATTTCCTCTGTCTCCAGCGCTGACAGTCAAATTATGATGGCTAAAATGGTACCTCGACACATAGCATTTAGCACAGTTTGTCACTAAATGCTTAAAAAAAATGTAAAAGGAGCAGAGATTACCACATACTGTTGAGAGAAATACACTTAAAATCAACGTAGAATAAGCTAGTATGATTTAACTTCATTAGCAGATTTAAAAAATTGAAGAAATGAATCAAAAACACATATTTGGACATTATTTTATAAAACTAGCAAGCTTTGTTTGTGATAACCTAATGCAAGAGTAAACCAGTTTAAAGGAACAGGGGGCAGGATTTGTAAATAAAATAAACATCCATGTCCAGTTTTTTAATCCTGTTGGGTGATGAAGCGTTATAAACCAAAAAGAATGAGCCCACCCACGTATTGCTCCATTTTTTTAAACTGGCTGTGTGCTGCAAAATGTGCTGCAGTTCGGGGGCCTAATTTCCCGCGCTGTCCTACGGATGTGACGTCAATTGACACGGCTTGCGGGTTCTCGACATATTTAAAAGAGGAAGAAAAATGGTCGCAGACTTCCATTGATTTAATTGCGAGAATGGATTCTTCTCTTCTGCAACTGGGAAACGACCAAGGACGACTCACAGCCCACTAAAAAGTGGCACTAAGAAAAAGAGGTATGTCACTGTTAAGAGGTATGCTTTTTTGTGAAGCGTTTGTGCGCTCTTCCTTGCGGCTGGCTGCAGTTACTTGCAGTGCCGGCCGTGTCGCTCGTGAGTTTCGTTTCTTCACTCTGCCCCCTGCTCCTTTAAGTCAAATGAGCCTTAAAGAGCATATTGCAGGTTAAATATTTTGGCACTCACTTCAGACCGGTGGATTACCATCCCAGCAATGTGATGGAGTTCAAAATGGGATGCAGAAGCAAAGATCAGGTGTGACTGACACAAGGTGCAGTTCAAGTTTATCAGTACCACTGTCAGTGGCTGTTTTTGAGGCTGCAGCAAGCGGGAGACGTGGTCACGGATCCATCAGAGTCTCAGCTCTAAGCACACAGGATCTTGGCATTGTAAGTCTTGTTGTCTATGCTGCTAATTACCAAGTACAATAAAAAAAAATAGATGCAATGTGATATGTGGGTTGTCAAATAAGCAGTACAAAAGAGGTATCAGGAAAATGTGTACGTTGCCTTTCTCTGTCCCTAAAGTGTTATACCACGTTACGTGAACGGATATTAACGAGTTTGAGACAACTTAGAAAAGCTCATTATTGTTTATTATTGGCAAGGATCAATACTAGATTAGCTGACAAATACTAATGTTTTTGTATTTTCTGGTATATGATAGTAATCTGTATGAAATTGTGACGTTAGCACACAAGTTTATGCTAACATTGGTCTCACCACTCTCCACTGATTGTTCTGACACCTCTTCTTTGGCCATTAATCCTTCCCTTGGTCTCTCTCTGCTCTCTGTGGCGCGTAGCAGGCTCATAGCTGTATGGTTGTGGTCCATCATATGTATAATTGTAAACATTTAAGGTTTCTTCAGTGTCGGATCCAGCATTAAAATCCATTGTTTTCTATTGATGGAGCTGATGGCTCTCCCTTCACCTACGTCACTTCCGGTCTGGCGGAAGTTAAATTTTCTCACAAAAACAACTCCAGAAGTCTAAATAATTTACTTTTTAATTTAGAACCAGTTTCTAATATATTTCTCTAAACAGTGGTTCAAGGTGGGGTTTAACCTGCAATATGCTCTTTAAATAGCTATAATATACATTTTAAATTAGGTGTAAAGGAACAAGTAATTGTCTGAAAATCTCACACTATGCAGACATGGTTTCGAAGTATGTGTATTCAGACAAAGGTCATTCACAGCTAATCTCCAATCTGATTCAGAAGGGGACATGTGTTGAATTTTTTTTAGTTAACCATGACAAATATTGAGAACATAAGTAAAAAAAGCAACTATCTAAAGTAGTCAACACCAAAAAAAGCAAGAATAACTGTTGTAATGCAGAGATATAACAGATATGATAATCTCAAAGCACATCTTTGGCAAGCTGTTTGCCCAGTTATTCTCCATTCTTGATATCAGCCATAATGTTTGCAAACGACATTCCTAGCTTGGCATATAGTTTTGCTTTACAAAGTTTTACAAATAGTTTTAAATACATCACCACCCATCACTAAATAAAACACCACTATATGTTTAACAACCGCCACCTAGAGTTCAAACAGTATTGTCCCAAATAAAGTGGAAAAGTTTAACATATCTATTGATATTGATATTGCCTATTGATATTGCCTTTTGAAACTTGGAGATGTTCAGTTCTTTGCTGTCTTTTTTTGCACAAAGCTAAGGGCAATTTTTCCCCACATACTTTTTGTCTTAATGCCCAGTGTCCATCTCATTTTCTATTTTAACGTCCTTTCAATTTTGCTCTTGAGTGTTTCCGCACATGGGGATAGGATTGGGGGAAGGGTAGTATAATTGTGTTCTTGGGGGATGGGGGGGGGGGGGCATTTTCATTCTGTAAAGCACTTTGAACTGCATTTTCTTTTACTTAACCTTTTGTTTAAGACATTGTTTATTGGGTAATGTAATTACATGTTGTTGAAAAATTTGAAATGGCTTCAAATATACATTAATTTATTTGTACTCAAATCATGTCCTGTTGTATTTTTCCTTGTAAGATAGAACAGGCTATTGTTCATTCAGCCACTAAGCCTAAAATTTTGTATTTGTTTCATTTTGCTGGTGTATCAATGGTGATCAAATCAACAGTAGTTAAAGGAACTAAATTATGTATTTATTTGGTATTTGACAGACGTAAACAAGTAGAACTTAAGGGAACCCAAGAGCAACTGAAGACTTTAACTACTTTAACCCAGCATTAAAATGCACAACACGGGATAGTTCCTAATTCTCCTTTGATTCAACGTTAAAAAAGATTTTTTTTTAAATTCAAACAACCATTTTTGGCATTGTATGCTATTAAATAAAAAACATAATTGTTATGGCC